>CM068840.1:19454972-19799972 GCA_028554795.2 Sinohyriopsis cumingii
AGCTACAATAAATGATGTTGCCGAGTTATCAAATAAATTAAAATTTCCAATAATAGTAAGATCGTTAACAGAAGAGTTTTTATATGAATCAAAGAATAAGTCGAAGGAAACTCCAATTAAAATTATTGATCATAACGCACTCGTGGACCAGCGCAGTTACAATATTTCCACGAGATCGAACTGAAAGATTTTACCCCCCCCCCCAGAACTCTAGGAGGGTATGTTTGATTTTATTCACGAAATAAGTAAAAACGATCCTGTGTCATTATGGTTATTTAAAAGTTCAGATGATGAAAAATATGATCAATTTGTACGACCTAACGGCGAAATATATCGTAAAGAATCTCTTCAAGAAACGATGACAAAATCTTGCGCATAAATTTTCAACAGAGAATACTGACCAATTGCTAAATAATTGTTCTACAGTTCCGTCAGTTGCAGCTCACTTCGCAAGAGAGAAAAATTCGTAAAAGCCAACAAGATTTGAATTTCTCGAAGACGTACAATTAAGTTGCTCTGAATACGGACACGGTGGATTGTGGAATACCAAGTATGACCACAACGACATTATCTCGGTTGATATGGTCGCGTGGTATCCGGGAAGTTTTCTTGGATTGGGGGAGTGTTCTGGATATTTTAAGCGCTTTGGACACCCCACAAACGAGATGACGCGAGTATCGATAAATGGACCACTATCTGATTTCGACCTGACCGGGGTTGCTCGTATCATGTCATTCGAATTCGCTAAGGGTCTTCGTCTGATGTTATGTTTGGTTTGGAAGACACTTTTCAGAAAAACGCTGGGCACCAATAGTTTTATTACAATATATGATTGATTGTAAAATACTGATATCGCTGATTGTAAGTGAGGCAATTATATCATATCGGAAGCAGATCGAAGTTTGGTTACCATCACCTGATGATTATAGCACCGCAAAGGATCTCGGTAGAAGAATAATTGGCGAGTTTACTCAAGGTGAAGCATATGATCATAAACGACATTATGCACGATTAATTTTAGATGATGCTGAAAATGACTTCGTAATCGCTGATGCAACAGCGAGAAATGTATTTGTAAGTCGGGAAAACACTTACTTGTCCAACGGAACACGAGTAGGTACTGTTGATGGTTATATGAATGGCGAATCGCCTCAGTATACTCATTTAAGATCTTCAGTGCTCTCTTATGTGTCTATAAATTTATTATCGATGATAAATAGATTCCCTGACACCGCAGTCAGAGTTGCCACGGATTCATTTTATATCGATAAAAAATATACATCATTGGTAACTCGTTTTACAAACACTGATGCATCATGGGGTTCGTGGAGAATAAAACAAGAAATGTTATGTAATTATACTGAATCCGCAGATGTTACGATTAAAGATATTTATCTCAGCAATCAGATATCAGAATTATCGTCTGCGGAATCCGTGTATCATCCAGTATTTAGACACAAGACTGTTTATCTAAACGGCCCAGGAGGTTCTGCTAAGACGACTCGGGTGATCGAATTATTTCGAAGAACTCAGATGATATGATTGTGCTAACACCAACACACAGACTTGGCAGACAGATGAAACAACGAGGAGTACAATTGTGTACTTATCGCAGCTTTTTCAGATACAAGGGTGACACATGGACTCCTGACCGAATGGGAGCGAAATATATTCAAAAATTATTATTTGGGATGAGATATTTACTGTATCTAAAGATACATTAAAAAATGTTTATCGATTGGTTGTTATTGAAAAATACAGCTGTGATAATATCCGGTGGTCACGGTCAACCACGACCGTTTGTTGGATCATCTCCACATTATTGGTTAAATAATTTTGTAGATTATTATTCGGATATAACTAATGATCACATTTCTCTTGATGCAGAAATAAACGAGTTCAAGAAATTAATCAGACTACAACCGAATAAAATTCAGTGTGCGATAATGCGTAAAATAATTTCAGAAACTTCAATGGACGAATTTCTGCAAACATGGAGACCAAATGATTTGATAGTGGCAAGTAGAAAGATAGTTCGTGATACACTTCATCAACAATTATTTATGTTACATGAAGAAAAGTTCGCGGAATTACCAGTGCCGCTGTGTTATCGACCAGCAGATACGCGACGGCAAAATATTGACGTTGATATACCAGGACAGACCGAGAAACAAAATCTTGTATTAAATCATATTGTTTTAGTTGATTTCAATATTGTTGAAGAAGCGATAAAAATAAACAAATCTCCGTGGACGCTAAGATACGCAATGACAATTCACTCATCTCAGGGGTTAACCATCTCTGATACTCGAGTTTAGATTGTAGATGATCGTGACGAATGGTCAAACTTAGTTTATCTCGCAGTGTCTCGAGTCAGACGAATATCTCAGCTATGGAGAATTGTTATAGACGTTACAGAAATTATTGATGATGTAACCGACGATAGCACAATAAAAAACATAGTTATAAAGAAAGTGACAAAAAAGAAACAAACGCGACTTTGATCTAGATGTTGAATTTATTAGTAGCGGCAGAATAATCACACTGCGAGCTGTAATTGTGTAATGTTGTGGCAGTACTCGAGTAATAATCCAAGACAATTTACCGTAGATAGAAAAGATAGTAGTCGCGGTCGTACACATGAAAATGTGATGTTGACCTGTCTCGAGTGTAATCGACGTAGCGGCGTTAGTTAAGTGATCGCGATAGTAATTGCGTGTCTTCGGGAATTACATGTAATTGTTCACGTGTAAATCCACGTTGAGGAGCAGTTGAATCTAGTATGTAGATTGCAGGTCTACCCGTGGATCTTTTTATACTAGATATCTTGTGCGTCGTAATACTCCAAATAGGATCAGTCGCTCTTTTTTTCCCACCTTCAAGTTCACCAGGTTCATATAAATATCTTACAGTCACATTGCCTAATACTGGTTGCGCTGAAAAATCACTTCGTTGTATTGGTATATGTTTTTTTGGTAATTGCATTAATAGGTTTCATGTTGGTTGTTCGAGTTATTTCATTATTTAATGCAGCTATCACACTTAGTAATCTTGCAACCCACTCGCGAGATCGTTTGTCTTGAAGTATTTCATTCGCGTATTCATATCCAAATAACCGCTCAGCAAGTGTTCGATTAAATCGTTCAACAACTGTCTGATCGCGATGAATTGCCGTATGTCCTCGTCGTATTTTGACATTATGTTGCTTCATCAGCGATGATACTGCACCCTGAAATTCTTTGCCAGGATCAACCTACATCATGAGCGTGACATGAGCGTGCCACGCTTTATCAATAGCATTTATTGGATATTCACCTGGTTTGGTTCGATCTTGGTTACCAAGTCTGATACGAGTCTGGTAGCAGGACCACAGTAATTATATCCTGGAAGATGTTTTTCTCCTGGGTACTTAGCCCACGGAGTTCCTGGTCGTTTGGCTAACTTGGCGACAATATCATCTCCTCACATTTTTAAAAACCTACTGTGTCAGGGAAATAAATGTAAATTTTTTTTTTGTACCGCATCGTTCACACTTACCTGTAACTGCTGACCTGTTATTTTTTATTGTAATAGTTGTTAAATCACCTGTGGGGGTACGCGTCCTGCATTTCACACAATATAAATCCATATTTATTTATCTTTTGTATAACTTGAATGTAATTGATTTATCTGCGACACGAAAGCAAGAGCGTGTCAAGCATCATGCTGCGCTACCAAATTCTATCCGAATGATTATCAAAGGCCCATCTGGGTCTGGTAAAACGCAACTGTTACTTAATCTGATCATGAGGTGGTTGAAATGGGATAAGTTGTATTTAGTTGCACCATCAGTTGATGATCAGAGATGGTATGATGTACTTAAGGACTTTAATGAAAATGCAAAGTTGTTGGATGAGTGGGGTGATGATGATATTGAATTTATTACTGAAATCAATGAAGCACCATCTGTAGATGATATCGATGGGTTTATTAATAATTTAATTGTGTACGATGATGTGATGTTAGATAAACAATCTAATCCAGCTCAAATATTTTCTCTAGGAAGACATAAAAACACAGACGTGATTTATGTAACCAGCGGTACACACAAATCCCTAAAGTGATCAGAGACAACTGTAATATTATTGCTGTGTTCAACGGAGTTGATACGCACACGTTACGAAATATTCATCATACTTGGTTCAACGGTGACATGGATTATAATCGTTTAAAAAATGTATTTAGTCATGCTAGGAAAACTCCACATGGATTTATAACGATAAACTTGCATGACCCAAGGTCGAGATACCAAGTCGGTCGTGATAAAAGTTTTAATTTATAGCAGCAACGAGGGCGAAGTCTCCTACTCGGCACTCAGTTTGCAATCATTTATTTTACGAATAACGAGTGAGTCAATTAGAGGTTGTTCACCCTCTCTCTGGAATTATTTATTATAATTTTATTTAATTATAGCAGCAGAGAGGGGGAACGTCTCCTACTCGGCACTCAGTTTGCAATCCCTTTTTTGCAATTTCCAGGAAGGCTTATATTTGCGAATAACGAGTGGGTCAATTAGAGGCTGTTCGCGCTCTCTGCTGCTAACGTAGTTATTAACCGTTAGCTGCATATCAGATCAATTTTCTTTGGTGCATTTTCTTCTTTGATCATATCCGGTGGATTTCTAACAGAATCATCTAATAATAGCTTATGAGCTCCAAGTTACAGTTAGTGATTTTATTCAAACCCATGTTTACAGATAATACTTCCATTAAACGAAATTATCGGATTCTAAAATAAACTGCATATTCTCTTAAAACTGTACCAGTTGTGAGACTCAGCGAGTGTGTTTTTCTTGTCAGCATAACGGTACCAGTAAGTACATTGAGCGTAAATATATAAATATTATTGCTACAGTATAAGTCTTAGGAGTTTCGATTAGACATTTCTTTTTTATTTTGTTTTTAAAGGAAACAAAATTCTGCTATTCTTATCAGGCTTTAAATTTTTCATTCGCAAATTGGGTCCAATTATTTTATTAATGCTAAAATGGCCTAGAACTTCCACTGACTGAGTATAAAATAAAGCAAAATCTATGCATTTCGCACAAATATGACGGCGAGAGGTCATCAATCAATTTCGTTTCATTCAACCCTTGGTGCATGAAGTGGCTAAAGCAGTGTTTTGAACATTTATCACCTTTCAAAGTCAAAGCTTTTGACTATTAAAGCAAAATTAACTAACCAATCAGAGACCTTGTTACTTAACCTGTCAGGTTTTCAATATGGTGACTTCATTTATGTCCATATGCTTTGACTTTAAAGAAAAACGTGAATGACAGGAATACAATCGGTGAAATTTGCACGGGGCATGTGGCGCTGTCTACCGAGGCTGCCATGATTTTTCCCATATATTATTCAAGATACCTGTAGTTATTAATCTGATTGGATCAGTTTCTTTGATCTGCATCCAATCAGATAGCGGAATGGCAGATACTGTTTTGGCCGCAACATATGCACAGGGCGAATGTGTTTCGACGACATTAGCTGGCGAAGTTGGCGTTAAGTTTCTGCTAATTGTGCCGGTTGATTTAGAATGTGGCCGTACTGTAGTCAACATTTACGTAACAGTGAGCGCATAATAAATAGCCTTCCGCAAAAACAGCCGAAACAACCCTTCCTAGTGGACTTTTCCAAAACTACGTATATAAATATTGGTTCTTCTTCGTAGAATATTAATAAGACAGCTGACAATAACGTTAGGCCCGCAGTGGCAGATTGCCTTTCAGGTTGATTTTGAAATAAAATGTCATTGAAATATTTATTGCTAAATTTTTCAGTAGGATACCAATAGCATGATTTTTAATGCATTCGGAACAGTGTATTATGGCTGCTCCTGTGGCCTAGTGGTTAGAACGTACGCATCGGATGCTGCACCTCGCGGGTTTCGAACCCTGATTGAGTCGTACCAAAGACTTATGAAAATGGTACCAACAGCTGCCTCGCCAGGTATGACATCTTGTTACATGTCTGCAGCATAATGCCCTAGTGCTAGGCATAACTATAAACTGCCACACTCCAGACATTGTAGCAATATGACTGAAAATTTGTTAAAGTTAGGTATAAAAAAATCCAAATCACACACACACACACACACACACACACAGTGTATTACAACAAATCTGATACAGCCGTCAATAACTTTGAAAACTCCAAACTTATACGTGATGCCTTTCACGTTAAATATTTCGCCCATTAGGTCATGTATGCTACATAAAAATTATTAATCATCTACCCCTGCATTTTTCAAACTTTTGTCTAACCTAATAACACGGCTGATACTACATTTAAATTCGTTCATTTCTTTGACAATATTTGAAAATCTTACGTTTATCGTACCTGACTCGCATCTCCAAATCAAAGGGTTTTATAAAAAGTTGGAGCGAAATTATTGTCACAAATATCCGAAAAGTATCGAACAGTTTTATGTATCTTTCCCTTATCAGCTTGTAGATTATCTTCACAGGATTAAATTTTGCAAACTTTTATTTCCTTATTTATTTTTATAACTTTTTTAATTTTAAAAATATCGTTGAATATGAATTGCTACGTTCCTGATATTCATTCACAATGTTTAGTTTTCAGATATTGTGAATTACATTAAAATGGGGCAAAGCGTATTTCGTGCCTCTGCTAAAAGCCAAAAGAAAAAGAAAGAAAAAAAAACTCGTGCAGATAGTTCAACATTATAAAACCCGTTGACTGTTAGAACATCCAGTACATGTGTTGCTACACCATTCCTAACTTTAAGAGTTGACTCGTTGTTTATATGTATTGCAGCTACACCGATATCTTAAACTCGTTATATTACTGACATGTATTTCAATCAAGGACATAAATCATCCTGACTGAAAATCCGATCCAATTCGGTTTTTTTTTCTTTTTTTTTTTTTTTTTGGTGTTTGATCCGTGCAGGCATTTACTTACAAAAGTGACACTTACTAACAGTTCTTATTTAAAATGTTTCCCCTTTATTCACACCAGGTGTCATTTGTCTGTATATATATATATATATATATATATATATATATATATATATATATATATATATATATATATATATCAGAACACTGTACGTACCAATGTGTACACAAAAGAATAAAGAATGAGTAAATGAGTAGCATAGTACCATCACTGGTGGCTCAGAAAGCTGAGGATATCATTATTTACGTAATATCAGCGTGCCCCGAGTGACCGAGTGGTCTAAAGCGCTCACCGTTACGAATCACTGCCATATCACCTCTGTCTGCGTGGGTTCGAGTCTCAGGCTCGGCTAATGTGGGAATGTGAGAAAGCTTTCCGGTAGCTTCTCGTGGGTCGGTGGTTCTTTCCAGGGTTTTCACGGGTTCTTCCTCCACTATTAATACTGTCCGCCATGTATATCCTATTTTGTGCAGAAACCGCCATTACAACAACAACAACAACGTAATATCAGATAGAATAATATAAATTCAGAAATACTACTTGTGTTATTACTTCTTGAAACGCTTTTTAATATTATTTCAAAGTCCTTTTTCTTTATGTGTAAATATAGATTTCTTATATACAACTGACATATTACTTGAGGAATTAGTGTGGTAACATTTCTTTCGAAAACATTTTCTCCTCCTGTTTAAAGCATTGTCACTAGTGGAACAAATATTTAAAAGGGAAACACTATAACACCTAATGTTTTAGCTACATTTAAGTTGCCTCCCTTGATCAAAGAAGAGTGACCCGGTCTGGAATTACTAGAGCATAGTTTCATATTGAAGGCCGTCAAAGTTTAGAAATAAGCGAGTACAAATATCGTACATTGCTCCTCCGCCCATAAAAAAAAAAAAAAATATTTAAAAATCTGATAATAGCATTGGGGCTTCATATTACTTTGCAAAAAACTAAACCATGAACAAACATCTAAAGTTCTGAGACCGTAAATACAAAAGGCGGATGAGTTACGCAAATTTAAAAGCAATCTGAAATTTGTTAGCAATGGTGTATATGGTAAAACGCACTTCAAGTAAAGCTAATATTATTAGCTATGGGATATATGGTAAACCGCACTTCAAGTAAAGCTAATGTTATTCAAAACGAATGACAACGCGTCCATGTAAGAATTTTGGAAATACATAGCACACAAAAGAAATTTGCAATGTCCAAGGGTATAATTATGTATTGCTTTCTTTCTTCTTAAAATATTGTCAGTAACTATTGCGCTCTGTGGATATTAGAACTTATAAGTTTTACAGTACTATACTTTCAAATAATATTATGCCAGTTGTACCATTAATCACGAAAGATGTAGGAGAAAGAGAGAGAGAGAAAGAGAGAGAGACAGACATTCAGACAGACACGGACACAGAGACACAGAGAGAGAGACCCTATACATGCAAGTCTTAGGGTGTTGGAATTTTGTTCAAGCGTTTTTAATAATTTTTTTTAAGCATCAACTAAATGATATGAGTAACGGCACAAATGAAAACAAAACAGTTAATTTTAGATTTAATCATGGAAGGGAAATAACTGCTATTGATAAAATATATGCGATCCAAATAATGACTCGCCAGATTCTTACTGTGATACCAGAAGAAATATCCAAGATTTGCATAAAGACTAATGTTTAATTTTAGTAGGTGACATTAATTAGTCACGCACCCCCACCCCCCGATACAGATATGGATTATTTGTTCAAAGACTTTTAAATATCTTGAAATGTAATGATGCTGATGAAGCTTGAACTAAATTTATTCGATATTTGGGAGACTTATATATGGACAGGAAACGATTTACATGTAAACAACAAAGACAGATACACACAAGGCAATTGTTTATTTCAAACGATTTTAACTAAGGTTTGTATAAATGTTCTCACGTGGTAAAGATCTGATGAATCTATATTAAAGACTGACTCTAAAATGTTAAGGGAAATTTAATAACATTTTCTTAAAAGAGACAAGCAGGAAATGGGGATTTGGGAAAGTCAGAAAACAGTTGCGACATTGTGAAACAAACGGAAACAATTCTCAGTCTTGAAAAATACTGTTCAAACTAACCAATATATTTTATTTGTATTTTTTAGAACCCATCTGCAACATCTTTAAAACATTTACCGTTTATTATTGATGATGACTATTTCAATGAAGGTCTCATGGATTAAATAAATAAACTGGGGGGAAACTAGATACGCCCTAAGGTTAGAGGACATACACGTAACGAAGATATGGAGGCAAAGCGTCAGAGAAAGTGAGGATTAGCTAAAACGCTAACTGGAAAATAGGAAGATAAGTAACACAACAGTTGATTACGACAGGCTAAATGACTATTTGGAAAGAAAGAATGGACCAAGTAACATAACAATAGATTAGGATAAGCTAAAAGGTTATTTACATAGAAGGAAGGGATCAAGTAACATAATAGTAGTGAAATTTTCAAATGAGAAACAACGCACATTTGAGGAACATGATGGTTCTGTAGCACGTTGTTGTTGTTGTTCTTAGGTTTAACGCCATTTTTCAGCACAAGATAGGCTATACATGGCGGCCAGTATTAATGGTGGAGGAAGAACACGGGAAAACCCCGGAAAGAACCACCGACCCACGAGAAGCTACTGGCAAGCTTTCTCACATACCAACATAGGCCGAACCCGCGACTCGAACCCACGCAGACAGAGGTGAGATGGCAGTGATCCGTAACGGTGAGCACTTTAGACCACTCGGCCACTCGGGGCCCCCTGTAGCACGTAATTATCTGCTTAACTACTTATTTTAAGCGAGTAATTATCAATTATTTACTTATTATACATTAAGAAGCGAAAAATTATATACTTAACTGCTTATCATAAAAAATCAAGAACTGTGTAATTATCGGCTTCATTTCTTATTATAAGTCGGGAGGAGAATATATATATATATATATATATATATATATATATATATATATATATATATATATATATATATATATATATGTGTGTGTGTGTGTGTGTGTGTGTGTGTGTGTGTGTATATATATATATAAATTTATATGTTAGACAACCTCAGTGGTTCAGTGGTTAGCATGTAGGTCTCGTGACGAGATAGGTGCATATCGGAATCGTGCCGTCGGATCAGAGTTTACTATGGTGTTTTCCAGTGGCAGGGCAATTCACTCCACTTACCACTGCACGATATAACCTCCTTGTGCTGATGTGCGGAAAAGGGTACAAAAAAACATTTTAGAACCCAGATCAACCTACCCAAATTTTTTATTGATAAACATTAACTTGATACAGAATTACATAATTAATTGCATATGATGAATTACTATCAAACTTGAAAATCAAAAAAGCTCACATCCGGGCTCAAATGGCTTAATTGCAAAATTGTATTTTTAAAACACTTAATTATTTTTATCTTAGATAAATTAGTAATTATTCTCAAATGGATTAGTGAACAAGTATTAAAATAGAAGGCATAATAACATCAATTCTGAGTGTGAGTGTGAATTTGATTTCTAACGTAGCTTTAGCAAGTTTTCAGTCATATCGCTACGATGTCTGCAGTGTGGCAGTTTTATAGCGATGTCTAGCACTGGTACATTATGCTGCAGACATGCAGTATCATGTCCCACCAGGCCACATTATCCTGAAAACAGGCCGACCAGTCCTAACACTAATATGTTAATGCTGAGCGCATAGCAAGCAGTTGTATGTACCATTTTTATACGTCTTTGGTATGTTTCGGCCTGGGTTCGAACCCGCAACTTACCGCATCCGAGACGGACGCTCTAACTACTAGGCCCCCTGAAAAATCTATTCTAAACTTATAGTTCAGACATTGTTAAGATACTGGAGACATGTATCTCTTTTAAACAGTACTTACAATTCAATATACAACCATTGCTAACACTGTTTGTTTTTTTTTTGTTGTTGTTGTTGTTGTGCGTTTGTTTATTTGTTTGTTTTGATGCTGGTTTTGTGGTTTTTTATTAAAATATAAATGTGTCTCAGGTGATATACCCAGGTCAAACTGATCCATGAATAACTCTGCATGATTCAATAAATAGACTTTACCATAGGGTTACTTCCCTTGCTTCCTAGTAGGATAAATGGCAAGCAACTGCATGTACTGTACTATATTCATAAAAGGGTTCAATATGAAATCACTAAAAATTACTTCTCTATACATTTCATAATTACTATCAACGATAATCTAACTTAACAAATCTGATAAAGTACCATAACTGATAGTGACCGCAGAAGGAAACCCTTTAGTGACAACAAACTCGATCAGTTGAGTGCATTATCAACATCAATTATAATGCATTATCAGCATTAATTAGGGGCCCCGAGTGGCCGTATGGTCTAAAGCGCTCACCGTTACGGATCACTGCCATCTCACCTCTGTCTGCGTGGGTTCGAGTCTTGGATTCGGCCAATGTGGGTATGTGAGAAAGCTTGTCAGTAGCTTCCCGTGGGTCGGTGGTTCTTCCCGGGGTTTTCCCGGGTTCTTCCTCCACCATTAATACTGGCCGCCATGCATAGCATATCGTGTGCTGAAAAATGGCGTTAAACTCCACAACAACAACAACGTTAATTTGGTCAAAATGGAACTCATTAGCTATCAGCTATGGTGATTATATAGTTATAGGAAGTATGCTTAAACACTGTTCAGGAATAAGGCCATTCTAGCAACCTATCAGGTTCAATATCACCTCATTGTTATGCATTTATGTCGCTCAGAGTTAAATTGGTCTGAAGTTCTCTGTAATATAAACTAGCAAAGGAATACTAATCAAAAATGAAACCTCTTGGGTGTTCAAGTGCAAGTGTTGACGAAGAGACAGACGGACAATAAATGACTTTGATTATCATTTTTCGGATCTATGATATTGTCATAAGCCGTTAGCAGCTACTAATGTTGGAAAACAACATTTGACTCAGAATGTGAATTCGTACCTTTCATGACGATGGTGATGTTTATGTTGGGTATAACGCCATTTTTAAGCACAAGATAGGTTATACATGGCGGCCAGTAAGCTGGTGAAGGAAGAACCCAGGAACAACCACGGAAACACGAGAAACTACTGGCAAGCTTTGCAATGTAACCACATTAGCCACGCACGAGGCTCGTACCCATGAATACAGAGGTGAGAGGGCAGAGACCTAGAATGATGAGAGATATAGACCACTAAGCCACTCGGGGCCCCTCGTTATTTTGATGTAGTTTGATTAAAACTTAATCAATTGAACTTTATCGAATGCAAATCAATCACATGAATACTTGATATTCTAAACATTTAATCTCTCTAAACAGAAAGTATCAAGTAAATTTTTTAAGATTTAAAATCAAAGTCGTGATTTATATATAATTTAGTATTAATGGACTATTGAATAGGTGGTTATTGTAAATTTTTATTACACTGTTTTTGTACTACAATTTTATTTTAAGAGAAATAAAATCAGTAAAAACAAACCTGAAAATAATATTGTAAAATCATACAGCCATAATACCACGGGCAAAACATTGCATCAGACGAGTGCGCTGATATAAAAATATGTATTATCGATACACAATGCAAAGTGTAATTATTTCTAGTGTTCTACTTTCTTGGCTACCATGAAAAAGGCATTTTTGAAATCTGAGTAATAAGTTTCATCCTTATGTGGGGTGTAATTTTCATTTAAATATTTCAAGCTGAGGATTTCAAATCCTTCTTTCTGGTAGATGTCTTGTAGTTGATCTTTCGTAATATGTATATTTTTAAATCTAACATTTCCAACTCTATAAAAAGTACACTCCAGTACTCCACTTAAAACAAGATGGCCGCCAGGTTTCAGGAGTGCACTAAGGTTTCGGACAGATTTCACATAATCCTCGAGGTTAGTGGAAGCTACTTCTAAGCATAGTGAGGACGTAATGGCATCGAAGACAACGCCATCAACTGGAGTGGAACTGACGGGGTTAGGCTGTGTGACGTCACAACGTACAATGGTTTTGGTCTTCCTTCTCAATTCATCTAGCCGCTCTTCCGCACAGCTCCTGTGAAGTGTAAATGGTTCTACGTTTAAAGACGATTGTTATTTTCCCTTATAAATAATTTAAGCGATAAAGACAAATAATGAGGATTAACTTTAACTACTTACCAAACAAGAAATAACAGACTCTAAAAGGGTCCCGCAGTCGACTCGATTTTTTTGAAGCATTGCTTTTCTATTCTAGAAGACATATAGGTAATTTGTACCAAACGCGGTTTATGTTGGTTTACAGACGCTCTTTACAATATTTAGTCTTAGATGTGCATAATATAATCTATTTGATTTTGAATTCATTTTTAAAAATGTTATCAAGACAATAAGAGTTGAATATAGTGCTGATCTTAATGTGTATGTGTGTATGGCTTTTTAACTCCGTTTTCCATGCAACAAATATACTGGAAAAAATTCGACTTGAAGATTACAGATTTGTTCCTGAATGAGGATTATTTTGTTGTTGTAGTGGTGATGGGTTATTTTGTTGTTGTTGGGAGTGGTCTTTCTTTTCTTGACACGACTTTATCGCCACGATCCAATCACAATCCCATTCGCATCTACACTCTTTACTCCAAGTTGAGAACATGATCACATTTCATATTCTTTTGAGAAGGTCACTGTTTTAGCTTGCACAAATTTCGTGTTCAGTTCAAAAAGTTACAATACTTGCTTGCTCAAATTTCGAATTCAGCTGAGAAGCTTACTACATCAACTTGCTTAAATTTTGAATTTAGCTGAGAAGGTTAGTACAACAACTTGCTTAAATTTCACAATCAGCTGAGAAGGTTACTACATCAACTTGCTTAAATTTCGTATACAGCTGAGAAGGTTACTAATCAACTTGCTTAAATTTCGCATTCAACTGAGAAGGTTAGTGCAACAACGTGCTTAAATTTCGCATTCAGCTGAGAAGGTTAGTACAACAAATTGCTGAAATTTCGCATTCAGCTGAGAAGGTTACTACATCAACTTGCTTAAATTTCGTATACAGCTGAGAATGTTACTACATCAGCTTGCTTAAATTTCGTACATAGCTGAGAAGGTTACAACATCAGCTTGCTCAAATTTTGTACACAGCTGAGAAGGTTACTTCATCAACTTGCTTAAATTTCGTTTACAGCTGAGAAGGTTACAACATCAGCTTGCTTAAATTTCGTACACAGCTGAGAAGGTTACTACATCAACTTGCTTAAATTTCGTTTACAGCTGAGAAGGTTGCTACATCAACTTGCTTAAATTTCGTATACAGCTGAGAAGGTTACTACATCAACTTGCTTAAATTTTGTACACAGCTGAGAAGGTTACTTCATCAACTTGCTTAAATTTCGTATACAACTGAGAAGGTTACTACATCAACTTGCTTAAATTTCGTTTACAGCTGAGAAGATTACTACATCAACTTGCTTAAATTTCGTACACAGCTGAGAAGGCTACTACATCAACATGCTTAAATTTCGTAAACAGCTTAATCACAATAACGTCGTTTACAATTTAAAATTTTGGAAGGTCGAAACATACAAAATAACATTAAAAATATTATGCAAACGGTATCAAGGAAAAGACGTGATACAATATAAAAGAACAAAAATTGGTATTTTACAGTTCTGGATAGGAAAACATGCGATAGATCAAACGGGATGGGAGGGGGTGGTTAGAAAGTCATACAGGATATGAGGAGGGAATTTAAGGCAGAGTGATACATATACCTTGTGACGCTCTAAATATATTGAAATCATTTTTCATTTGCTATTGTTCAGATATATAATCTACAAGTTATACAAAATTAATTGGCGACATTGCATTTGGCAATTTCCAAGCTACATTTCAATTATAAGTAAATGTTCCACGAATTTAGGCAACTTTGTATGTTGATAAATTTTTTAAAAAAAGTGGATGTATATTCATCACCTTATGTGTAGTTTCATTTACCATTCAATGCATTTGTGCTGTTCTTCGAATTCATGTAGCTAAATATAGATTATTCTTGAAAGAAGCAAATTGTTTATTAAACTGTGTTTCTCCGAGAATATTTACCTGACTACAGTAATGTACGGAAGATGATCCGCTACTTCTCATATCCAGACGAATATTCATTTTACCACCTTTATTCCATATTGACGAAAGAACAAAACTCTTTCTAACCCTTCCTCTGACCTCCCCTTACTACCGCTAGGTGGCCGCGGTTGTTTAACAGTTTTATCTAAAGAGAAACATCAATGCGGATGCTCCTACTTACAGGGAAGTGCGATAGGGTTTAATAGTGATATGATCGGGTAAGTATTCTCTGAGGAACATAATATACTAAAATCTTTGCTTTCTGTTTGAATACACTTCCCAATCACATTATTGCTAGGAGAGGAGGCAATGGAGGAGACAATCCTGAGCATCCTACCTCTACCAGGGTCACACACCCCACCCCCATGGAATAAGGATTCTTTCCTGAATAACGATAAACTGCGCTTTGAATATCTGAACAACACAAGTCGGGTATGAGAAAAGGAAGCAAACGACTTTCTCTTACCAGTGTTATCAACTGGCGAATGTTGCAAATCACTGTTCTAGACCCGTGAAAATAGTATGATGACCTTAGGCTGGTCTGATGATGGTTTAGGCTGCAGACGCCAACCCGACCAGATTCATTGTTGTATCGCCGAAGCTATATCACGCAGACTTAAACTTGAGACGGCTGATTGCGCGTGCCAGCCAACTGCATCAGTTATGTCTCGGATAGCCATGCTCTGTTTGAACGCGAGGCTTGAAGAGAGTTTTGATTTCATAAGCTGAAATGTTCACAAGAAGTTCTTGGTCTCTTGAGATCTCTTAATATGCCGAACGTATTGCCAGCTTTAGCCATGATCCCAGTACTTGGGCAATTTTAACCTCTGTTGCCGGCTAGATAGAAATAAAGTGGCGATTATAACCCCCTGGCAATTTTCGTGCGCTTGGCGTAGTGATTAAGCTTGTAGACCGGATCTTGATTCACCGCCTCCCTAAACTAAACGATTGAAGGGTGGGGGTGTGGGTAGGAGTTGTGACGGATGACCAGTCTTTGATTGTCTATTGTTGGTAGCCTGTCATCTCTATGAAGCCTGGTTGTGTCATCAAAGTCAACGGAACCACTTGACCGTTGTTTACACGGTTTGGGTCCAATGAAAGGGCATGTAACTTTCTGACCCTGCATGCGGAAGCTAGCGCTATCAAGAAACACTTCGTATGATAGTAATTTCAAGAAGGTACTGGCTAAGGCTCAAAATTATTTGAATTGAGCCATGTCAGTACCCACGGTAAATTCCACATGGGAGACCAGGCGGGCAGTTTTTCTCGATTAAATACAAAATTGTCCGATAGGTCTGAACAATCCTTATCATAACTTACATCCGCACTAACGTGATGTCTCAATGTGTCCGACATCATATAATTGTAACCTTTAATTATAGTGGGGTCTATCTATTCTTCCTGGAAGAGCAAGATAAAAAAGGTAGTCACTTGAAGGCAGCCATCAAAGGGGCGTCGCAGCTACAATTGCACATATCCCTGAAAGGTCGCTACTTCCCCTCGTACACCTTGAAAAAGGAGGCCATCTAGCTTGTGAGAGTATCTACTCGACAGACTGGTTAACTTCCTTCCTTCGTAAGGCTCTTTATAAGAGACAGGCGTGAAGGAGCAGTCTGTATGGGCAATAATGAGCAGTTTGGGTCTGCGGGGAATATTCATGGGAATGTCTAGATCGAGCAGATCATTGACCAAGGACAGTTAATTCCTTATCTCACTATGCTCCATTTATGTCGCCATAGCGCCACGCTATCTTGCACAGACATACCCCTTGGTAATTTTCGTTTCGTATCGAACAGTCCACGATTGTACAAGCAAATCAAACTTTTAAAAACTTATATTATGGAAAAAGAATCTCTCTCTCTCCTCCTCCTCCTCCTCCTCCTCCAATGATTGAGTGCTTAATACCCACCTGCAAGATGCTGCACATTCCCTGAGTAGATCATTTATGCGTTATCTCGAAATTATCCATATATATTACAATTTGTAAAACATCTAAATTAAAGATAAATATATTAGATACTACAATAAAATTACACTGTATTTCCAATATATAAAGTCCATGAGATTCCCTCACGCTGGAAATACGTAAATAACATAAATAAATTCTTAGAAAATCATTGTTCTGTCTTGTATTCAAGCCCAGTTTTAAACTTCACCTGATTCCTTAAATTCATGACATTTTATCGCGAAAGCGGCTGATCTTTTACCAGTATCTCACTTTGTCTTCTAAATCACGGGATGAAGTTGTGTATAACTTATTTTACAAACAGATTTTAAATTCTATCTCTATTTATTTCTAGATCTTTGTCAGTGGTTTCGTTTCTGTTTGTGTGTATGTCTGTTAGTTACCATATAATCAAAGGTGCGAACATTTAGGCTTTTCCTCAGCCCAAATCACACCTTAATGGTTTTAATCAAAGTGTGATTTTTATCCAATTTTTAGTTAGTCGAACTACAAATGTGTAGATGATAAGAACAACGCTAAAACATGTGAATAATTACGGTCTATTAAAACCAGAAAGAACATTTGTTCTGTGCACGGACATAATCATTTGACTTGACTGTTTTAAATGCTATTTTATTATGAATATTCAGCGGGAAAATATACTAAAGTCCATGCAGTGACCAAATTAAGGTAGTGCTGAGAAAATGTGCTGCAAATCTTAAATACCAGGACTTTTGTAAATTAAATCGTGTCTGAAGTTCAATAGTATATAGTAAGGCCGACATAAAGCATTACACCCTTTTGAAACATAGCCTGTTTTATGATATAAGTTAGACATTACTGCTTTAGTACCAGGGAATATATGTTTGCATTTCACAATAAAAGTTATCAGTGTTATGATATATTAAACTTGCAGTTTTGCATAATAAAGTTATTTCAAAGAAAATGATTATGTTATTCTTAGTATATGCTCTGGAAATTTGCTGTAAAAGTTTTTAAAAAATGTTTTGAAAGTTTTAAATTCGACTGTAGTTTTTAAAACAAAATTAAATTTGAAAAGGAAATATTGTTTGTTCTGTTATGTGTACAATGCTTACATTTTCATGTAAAGATAGCCCGACGAACCAGATGCATGGTACATAGAAAGAAAAATAAAGAAAAAATAATCATCGAGAAGAACTAGTAATAATAACGCGGAAAGCGTGTTTGTTGTACGCGAAGCACCATGTTCACTAAAGATCAAGTACAAACTCAACTGCAAATGCAAAGGCAGAAGAAGGGCCATAGCAGTTCTAAGCTTGCCAAGCTCTATACTAGGCTAAATATTGCATTTAGAAACAATCCTACCGTTTCATCTCATACACACCTTGACTTATCTAACTGTACCAGGTATTCAAAGATAGGGCCCATGTGGCTTACTTCTCCGTCTTTCCATTTCTGTAAAAAGTCGAGGTTCTTCTGGGAAAAGTCACTTAAGGTTATCTCATCGAACCACGGTGCGGCGCAAAACGTTGTATGGGGAGTCGGGCCTGTGCCAATGTCCAATAGTTTTGCCCCAGTTATTGCCCCTGAAAGTAAATATAAAAACCTGAAGTTAGCGTCTTGCTTCGTTCTTTCTAGACGAGTAAAATGTAAATAGGTCAAGGCCTTTATATTCAGCATATCCTCAGAGTAATAGAAGAAAGAAATACGGTTAAGCATAACCTTAAATGTACTGGCTTTACAAAAAAGTGACAGTTACGTTTCGCATTTCCTCCTGTTGTGGTTGTAGTGGTATCCCTGATCATAATAGCATTGGACATATGTGTTATAAATTTGCTAAATCGAGTATTATTGGGCAGGCACGCGATAAATGCTCTCCTGATTACGGAACAGGTAAATATATATTCAGTAAATGCCCAAGAGTAAGACAAGCAATATATAATAACAAATATATAAAATTAGATAAAGATTATCGCAAGAAATTCCAAAATATGTGTAATGGCCAGCTGAAAGAAAAATGGTTCTAATATAGGATGTTTCTTGATAAAATGCCAAACCATCTGCCTTGTCTATCCCCAGAATAATTCATGTCCCTTTACTGAATGAAGTCCAAGAGAAGTTGGATACAGTGGAATAAATTTGTTTAGTCATATCGCTACGATGTCTGCAGTGTAGCAGCTTATACTGATGTCTAGCACTGGGGCATGGTGCCACAGACATGTAGCATGATGTCCCACCCAGTCGCATTATCCTAACACTAACCTCGTAATGCTGAGCGCCAAGCGTTAGTAGGGGAGACAGGGGCTAGTTGATACCAATTTCACTTATGTAAAAAATAATGTGAAACAAAGAATATTACAAGTTAAATTGACAACTGCATTTTTCAGTTGTGTATATGGGCATTATAATCTATAATAATATTTTCTCCAGTAAACAAAAAGAAGAAATTTGGTGAAAAGTAACCCCCTCCGGTTCGTATCAACATGCCCCATGCTGGGGTAAGTTGATACAGTACATGGGGCAAGTTGAGACATCATTAGTCGTATTAACTACTGCAATTGAGTACCCTGTTACATAACTGAGATAGCTGAAAATCAAACACATTCATGATTGATAGTCACCATGCCTTACAAGAAATGTTCAGCTCTGGGCCTTACCAGTGCAAGAAACTGAAAAGTTATGAAAATCAGAAAAGTGTGAATGAAATTTAAAAAACATGTTTGTCACTGTCAGATCAGTTAGGCCTGCACAGTCACCTGTCATCATTAGAGTCACAGTTCTGGCAGACAAAGCTCAAACTTCCATCAGTGCATGGTTCATGTTCCCACATCTCACAAACAATGCACTGAACCCAACGCTCTCGTGACTTGCTGTTGCCATATGGCTCAGTGCAAATGAGGCAGAAATTTTCTGATTCAGAATCAGAACTATCACTCTCACTCTGAAACAAAGGTCTACGACATCTCATGCGAGACTGCTGTTTCATAACAGTCTGAGTTTTTCCTGTTTCTACTGCTGTTTTTTTTACGCCTGTTTGCTGTCTTCTTGTCCTGGTTGTTATCTCGCTTCTGTCTGCCACCATCTTTCTTTGCTTGACTGTCGTTATTTCTCAGACCTGTGCTTTGCTTGGACTTTTTAGTCAAACTTCTCGCTGCAGTGTCCTGCTCGATCAGTTGTTTTTCTGGAGTGTCAGTAAGAATTCGTGTTCTACCTCTTTTCCTAATTGTCCGTTTCTCACTCCGTGGCCCGGCTTTAGGCAGTGGCCGAATCATATACAAAGAACCTGGACTCGTAGACGCTGATGGTTCTGGATCATTAAGCCTACTAGTAGTCGCAGTAGGGGTTGCTGCAGCTGGTTCAGCAAATGATTCCATGTGGTCATTTGATACATGCAGCGTTGATGGTATTGATGTTCCCTCAACCGAACAGACCATTTCTGACGTTGACGAATGTGGTTCTTCTTCAGATCGTGCAGGTTGACCTAGGTCTACCACTTCTTGGCCTTCATCGGTGGAAGATTCAGCAGCTGACCGTCGAGCGGTAGAAATTGGTGCCGACGCAGGTGATGATGAATCTTCAATCGGCAACATCAATCCTTCTGATACTTTGCTAGGATCTGGTCTATCCGTAACTGAGGATGGCAAAAAAGCGTCGTCTGAAATTCTGTTTCGATTAAAGGGATAAATTCCTGTAACTTCAAATCCTGCATGAATATTTTTGGTGTCATGGCTGACTTGAATGCAGGAGCACATACAGCTGGAATGTCCAGTGCTTGCATGGGCCGTCCTGGATGGGCATTGCACCAGGTGTCACACTGTGCATTATAATAGCGTTTCAGTGGAAAATAAACTGTGCAGTCAAGAGGCTGAAGCCGGTGAGAACAATTAGGTGGGAAAGATAATAAGTGCACTCCATTGTCCTTTGCAAACTGGATGTTCTCAACGGAGATGTGAGATTCATGATTGTCTAATAATAGAAGAACTGGCTGGGTAATGGATGGTTTGGTATGTTTAACGAAATGCTGAAGAAAGAGAAGAAAGTTTTCTTTTGTCATTCAACCAGATTTGTGACAGCTTCCAATGCACCCTGGTGGACCGCCATCAACAAGTCTCTCTTGGTACCTCACCCTTGGGAATATGAACATCGGAGGAATGGCATGGCCCAATGCATTTATTGCACAACACAGAGTTACAAGAGTCCCCCTTTCAGCACTTGTTACAGCTCCCACCTGTTTAACACCTTTTGGTGCTAAAATTTTGCCAGGATTTTGTGCTGTTGTGAGGCCTTTCTCATCAGCATTCCATATGGCCTGTGGTTGAAAATGGAAACGCATGTATAAGTTCTCCAGATTGTCATAAAACAAATTTAGATTTGTACGGTTAAAACTGGTGATACGACCGATGGAGGTGGCTTCCGGTTTACGCACTGACAGAACACTGCTGTGGCGGTTCATAAACCCTGAAAACCAATCATCACCTGCTGACATATTAGCTTTCCAGTTGTTTGGAATCTCTTTGCTGAGGTGTACTGCTAACTCATAAGCCAGTTTTTTTTTTTTTTTGTTTCTTTTGGTGACAAGCCAAAAAACATCTTGGATGCATCAAGCAGATATGTTACAAACTCTTTTTCCTCAGCGTCGGAAAACAGTTGTCTTGGCCGAGCATAGCCGCACTTTATTTCACCCTCTCCAGAAGCTGCCAGTTCTTTTTTCTCCTTGCAGAATCGATAAAGCGTCATCTTATCTATTCCAAATGTATCAGCGACTGGCCGCAGAGGTCGGTTCTGGTTCAAAACTTCATCGGAAGCACGTTCCAAAACATCTAGCCCAACTCCTCGAGTGGTTTTCCGCTTATACTTTCGTACCATCTAAAACAGTAAAGTGTAAATAATTGTCAAGTACCATGCATATTCATATTCATGTTCACATTAGGCATACATTTATGCAACACTCAAGATAAAATAAATTAACACAAATAAATGGATATGAATATGAATGATCATGAATACGAATATGAACACGGTGGATTTCGAGTATGAATCTGAATCTAAATATGAAAATTAAATCACATCAAATTCATCAAACACGTTGAAGCACATCAAACATAGGCCTATTTCTATAAAGTAATAAAATGCTTTAACGTACACATAGGCCCTGCAATAATGTACACATTTAAGCCTATGGGGCTAGTTGATACAGTATCAACTAGCCCCGGAACATGTGTATCAGTTAGCCCCGATAGGTAGGCCATGCTAAATTTCTTTGTTACTTTACATGGAAGAGCAGGAACTGAACGACACTTTTCTATTTAAAAGCGGAAACATCTATGCATAAAATAGTATTAAAATTATATTTGTCGTGCTTACCGTGCTTTCGCAAAATGCTAGCAAGAAATCTTCAAAAAGTTTTCAACGCAACTCGCAAATTAAAAACATCCGATAACTCGAAGACCAACGAGGTTTACGGCTTGCCGGAAATGCAGCGTAGATATCTCGCTTGCATCTAAAAATAGATACAAGATAGAGCTTTCCTGAAAATAACTAAGTAAGTAATACCGCTTGTATCAACTTGCCCCAATATCAACTAGCCCCGGCTTCCCCTATCATTTTTTTAAGTCTTTGGTATGACTCGGCCGGGGATCGAACCCACGACCTCCCGCATCCGAGGCGGACGCTCTAACCACTAGGCCACTGGAGCGGTATGAGCCCAATGAGCGGTCAGCGAGAATGGTTGTCGTGCCCAAACCCAAACTGTACATTAATAATTTGCGTTGATCTAACTAAATTGACTGTGTCAGTTAAAGGAGGGAATCACCCGCTGTGCCTTGTCCATGGACACAGCACGGTAGCTGGCCCATGCTGGTCCCATGGTAGGATTCGGACCCTTATCCCTTTGATCGTGCGTCCGGCAAGCTAACACCCCAGCCACCTCGACTCCAAACATATTGGAAAATGTACTCAACCCACCCAGAATACAACACTTTAGAACGCTTTTGATCAGATTCATTTTTCTAAAGTTCATGCTGCTCGCAAAAGCTAGTAATTACGGATGCTATATCCAGAGCACCTTTAATTTATCACTCAAAGGGTGACAAAGAACGTAGGGCTGAAACTAATACCTATATCGATTTCTCCCACATCAAATAATCAACTCTAACAAATCAAGTCTGATGTCAAAATGATTCAGTTTGCAAACACATTATAAAATTCTATGTAGAGGGGTGGACAAAGAAATCGGTTATTTACACACAAAAAAATATATCGTACAAGTCAGAATATATAGTGCAAAATGGTCTCTTCATGAAAGGTACACGCTTGGTCGTACCCGAATCACCCTAAAAAGAAATTCTAAAAAGAAATTCACGATGGTCACCAAGGCACAACTAAATGACATGAGAGCCCAATACATCAGTTCGATGGAAAATACTAAGCACTGAGTTAAAACAGTACAAATTTGCCAAAACTGCATCGAAAACTCTAAAGATCAAGCTGAACTAATGATACCATGTGAATTTCCATGTCGCCTTTGGCAAAGTCTGCATCCGATTTATTTAAACTGAATGGGCAGACATAACTCTTTCTTATTTTTCACGATACAATGACATAGCAAGACTGCAGTGAATAAGTTCATAACCATTCATCAAGCATCTCAAATCAGTCATTGCGCGACACGGTATACCAAACGTATTAATTCCAAATAATGGCCTGCAATATTTGTTAGCCATACTTATAGGATTAGCGACTTCTTATTGACTCGGGTATATTACAAGTATTCCAAACACCCACAGAGTTGTTCAGACAATTAAAATAATGGTAAAAAAGACAGGAGATCCCTTGACAGCCCTTTTGATAAATCACGCAACAACATGACGGAATGTATATAAACCTGCCAAGTTACTGACGCGAAGACAATTATAAATGTCTTTAAAGCTTGCAGCCGAAATGACCAGGTTTAAGGAAACTGAAGACACCAGAAAATTATCAGAAACAAACCAAAAGGGGTCATTAGCGTCGTCGACATCGCGCCTAAAATATTTAAAACAAAATTAAAGAAGGGAACAGATTATGGATCAAAGATCATTTTGTCAACAGACATCTGACGGCATCTACATCTCGTTCATATGCATGGTTGTAACGGCTGAGGGAGAGACCAGGCGTAATAGGAAATTTAATTTGTATGCCATCCACGGTATTGAAGCTTGTCCTAGTGAATGTTTCAAACATTGATCCTTTGTTCGACTCCGATGAACGCAAGCCACTACCAATCCGGCAAAATGGATATTTCACAGGTTCGGACTACCTGGACTTGTAAACTGGAAGTGGACAGCTTACTCTGTTCAGAAATGCAGTCACCTGATGAAATTTCGTTTCAGCATATTCAGTAGGGGAGATGAAGTGTTAGCCTTAATCTACATACCACTGAATTGTTCTGAGACGTAAAAGTAAACTCTGTTTACGGTTGTGTTTGAGATTCACGCCATTTTGTAGCCCATGATAGTCTATACGTTGTGGCTAGAATGTTTAGCGGAGGGAGAATCCAAGAATATCAGCGGAAGAACAACCGACCCATTGGTAGATACTAGCAAGCGTTACAACATACCCAGGTTGGTAAAAGACGAGACTCGTATACCTAAGCGGGCAAAGGGGAGATGTAAGTAATATATAAATAACATTCCACATTAGATTATAATTATCATACACCAAGAGCTGGTTTATATTATGCCCTTAATGGGGTTAAAGTTCAATGATAAAAATACCTTAGGTGGCAGGGTCCAGTTTCGTAAATTGGCCCCAGGCAAATTTCTTAACTTAAGGCTATGGTGTGACTTTTTCAGCTATTATTGTTTAGTATTTATAGATATGGATATATTTGTGAACTAGGTGTTTTGGGCTTGTATTGTTCTTGAAATTGATGTCAGGCATGTACACCTTCCATAGTTGCTCTGCAGTATGTTGATAGTGAAATACCAATAGTTGGCTAGGAAGAAGAGCTAGCCTCCCATAGCAGTAGACACGTGGGTTCAAGGCAACTAGAGTATCTCAAAAACGGCTTGGATGACAACTATTCTGAATTGCATCAAACTAATTAGTAGACAATGTTTTTCAAAATTTTCATCCAGGGAAAGGGCTTGCGTTTGCACTGTGAGCACCACATGCTGTCAAAAATGGCATTTGGATGTGAAAAATAGGGGTTGGGGTGCATAAACCTCTTCTGCTGTGAACTGCCATTGACTTCTCTGGTCAAGTGAGTACTATTCGTACGCTTTGTTTTCATATAGGTATCTAAAAATATGGACCTTTTTGACCTCATTTGTGTATTTGATTTTTTATGATTTTTTATACTAGGTCGCTGATTGCGGCATTAAATTTGTACATACAAACTGGACCCTGCCCCCTTAAGGAAAATTGATAATTTTGTGATGGTGCAGTCAGCCACATCTATTATACTTTTTTGTTTCTTTGTGTTTATTTAAATAATTTGTATGCATTAACTTTATTATATCTCCTTCCTTTTTCCATATATCACTTAGTGTTGTATGTAATGCTCTTTGGAGAGGGAGGTAACTGTGTTTTGTACCTCCATGTGAGAACTGTTTACATCATGACAAAGTAGCATATTTTGGACTTAACTTACTAAATATGGGAACAAAATGGTAACCATAATGTATTGTCTTGCATTTTCTGTAGCTGTCAAGGTTTTTCACCCCTATTTTTATGAATAATATTCACATTTCAGTACAGACACACCTAAACAATTGCATAGCATGTCAACATGTATTGTTTAAAGTAATTTAACTCCACAGGAGCAGATAGAATTCAGAGGAATCATACATAAACATACTGTTGTGAATATTGAATGTCACCAGTTGAACGGTCTTAGAAATAATGATGCATATGGCATATTACTTGCTATATTTTGGTGAAAAGAATGAAAGTTTTAGCACACCGACATAGTTTCTACCTTCATGACCCCACTCTGAAGATGACATAAGAGATTCATATCTCACACTTGGGTGATAATAGAAAATGTTTCATTGTTATGTATATATCTTGAAATTTCTAGGTTCAGTTAACAAAGGGGGAAAAGCTTAAAATTAAGTGGCAGCTTCATGCATTTGACAATACACATACAGTTTCTCCTCTGAAAGTCTTATGTTTTCACTGAATGTTAAAAGTACATCAATATCACTGGTTTCTTTTCTTTTTGCAGGTCTCAGTTTGCATGGTAGGAGATTAGGATTAATCGGTTAGTCATGCTGAAAGAAACAATAGCTTCAATCTCATCCAGATACTCATTCTGATCTAAGTGCACAAGAGAGTGACTTTGACAGACAGATTTAGCTTCTGAAGGAGTTGTTTTATGGTACGTGCTTATCAAAAGCCAAGCCGGTGATAGGCATTTTACCTTGAACTGGATTTTCCACTTTAAATATTTGTTCTATACCTTATCTTATTATTTACTATGATTTTGTAAACTCCAGAAAACATTAAACTCAGTTGTAAGTAAATTGGTGTATGAGAAGAAATTTCTCTGTTAAATTGTATTGAGTAATTTGTATATGTATGGTCAATTTCATTGGCTATGTATCAATGAATTTATTTGATATGTCACTTTGTAAGTTTTAGGGTCCCACACATCAGTATATCAATATTCCAGCATTGTCTAATGTTAATTGATTAAACTTTGACTTCTCCAGACTAGCTAGACTTGTGTTGCGATTACCCCCCCCCCCCCCCCGCCCACAACACACACTGACACAACACTGATGCTGCTATTAGCATCTCCAGAATGATAATGAAAAGTTAGGAACCACTTCTTTTATATCAGTCTAAGAGTACTTCTAAAGCACATGATTTACTTAAATGTGTGATTTCTTTAAGTTTGCTAGAAGAGTTTATAGAAACTTTTCACTTCTGTCACTGACACCTTACATAGCATTTCTGTCATTCCCTCCTAAACTTTATAACTTCCAGATCTCTTCTTGACATTCATGAAACATTGTAAAGGAATTTTGATTTTGTACTGATGCTATGGTGGTAAACAAAGACCAAAAGCATTGTAGTAGCAAACAATTTGAAATCTTTCAAGAAATGCAGTCAGTCATAATTCACAACGTAAATAATGCAGTGCTTTTTGCCGCAAAGAGGTAACTTTTTCAAAAGCATAATACCATTTTTAATTTTGTGCACAAAAAGTTTTCCTTTATACCATTGTACTAGATCATGTCTAAATATGTGATATGTACACAACTTTTGATATAAACCATTTTTAGCCAAATCCTTAAGGTGGCAGGGTCCAGTTTCGTAAATTCGCCCCTGGCAATTTCTTAACTTAAGGCTATGGTGTGACTTTTTCAGCTATTATTGTTTAGTATTTATAGATATGGATATATTTGTGAACTAGGTGTTTTGGGCTTGTATTGTTCTTGAAATTGATGCCAGGCATGTACACCTTCCATAGTTGCTCTGCAGTATGTTGATAGTGAAATACCAATAGTTGGCTAGGAAGAAGAGCTAGCCTCCCATAGCAGTAGACACGTGGGTTCAAGGCAACTAGAGTATCTCAAAAACGGCTTGGATGACAACTATTCTGAATTGCATCAAACTAATTAGTAGACAATGTTTTTCAAAATTTTCATCCAGGGAAAGGGCTTGCGTTTGCACTGTGAGCACCACATGCTGTCAAAAATGGCATTTGGATGTGAAAAATAGGGGTTGGGGTGCATAAACCTCTTCTGCTGTGAACTGCCATTGACTTCTCTGGTCAAGTGAGTACTATTCGTACGCTTTGTTTTCATATAGGTATCTAAAAATATGGACCTTTTTGACCTCATTTGTGTATTTGATTTTTTATGATTTTTTATACTAGGTCGCTGATTGCGGCATTAAATTTGTACATACAAACTGGACCCTGCCCCCTTAAGGAAAATTGATAATTTTTTGATGGTGCAGTCAGCCACATCTATTATACTTTTTTGTTTCTTTGTGTTTATTTAAATAATTTGTATGCATTAACTTTATTATATCTCCTTCCTTTTTCCATATATCACTTAGTGTTGTATGTAATGCTCTTTGGAGAGGGAGGTAACTGTGTTTTGTACCTCCATGTGAGAACTGTTTACATCATGACAAAGTAGCATATTTTGGACTTAACTTACTAAATATGGGAACAAAATGGTAACCATAATGTATTGTCTTGCATTTTCTGTAGCTGTCAAGGTTTTTCACCCCTATTTTTATGAATAATATTCACATTTCAGTACAGACACACCTAAACAATTGCATAGCATGTCAACATGTATTGTTTAAAGTAATTTAACTCCACAGGAGCAGATAGAATTCAGAGGAATCATACATAAACATACTGTTGTGAATATTGAATGTCACCAGTTGAACGGTCTTAGAAATAATGATGCATATGGCATATTACTTGCTATATTTTGGTGAAAAGAATGAAAGTTTTAGCACACCGACATAGTTTCTACCTTCATGACCCCACTCTGAAGTTGACATAAGAGATTCATATCTCACACTTGGGTGATAATAGAAAATGTTTCATTGTTATGTATATATCTTGAAATTTCTAGGTTCAGTTAACAAAGGGGGAAAAGCTTAAAATTAAGTGGCAGCTTCATGCATTTGACAATACACATACAGTTTCTCCTCTGAAAGTCTTATGTTTTCACTGAATGTTAAAAGTACATCAATATCACTGGTTTCTTTTCTTTTTGCAGGTCTCAGTTTGCATGGTAGGAGATTAGGATTAATCGGTTAGTCATGCTGAAAGAAACAATAGCTTCAATCTCATCCAGATACTCATTCTGATCTAAGTGCACAAGAGAGTGACTTTGACAGACAGATTTAGCTTCTGAAGGAGTTGTTTTATGGTACGTGCTTATCAAAAGCCAAGCCGGTGATAGGCATTTTACCTTGAACTGGATTTTCCACTTTAAATATTTGTTCTATACCTTATCTTATTATTTACTATGATTTTGTAAACTCCAGAAAACATTAAACTCAGTTGTAAGTAAATTGGTGTATGAGAAGAAATTTCTCTGTTAAATTGTATTGAGTAATTTGTATATGTATGGTCAATTTCATTGGCTATGTATCAATGAATTTATTTGATATGTCACTTTGTAAGTTTTAGGGTCCCACACATCAGTATATCAATATTCCAGCATTGTCTAATGTTAATTGATTAAACTTTGACTTCTCCAGACTAGCTAGACTTGTGTTGCGATTACCCCCCCTCCCCCCCCCCCCGCCCACAACACACACTGACACAACACTGATGCTGCTATTAGCATCTCCAGAATGATAATGAAAAGTTAGGAACCACTTCTTTTATATCAGTCTAAGAGTACTTCTAAAGCACATGATTTACTTAAATGTGTGATTTCTTTAAGTTTGCTAGAAGAGTTTATAGAAACTTTTCACTTCTGTCACTGACACCTTACATAGCATTTCTGTCATTCCCTCCTAAACTTTATAACTTCCAGATCTCTTCTTGACATTCATGAAACATTGTAAAGGAATTTTGATTTTGTACTGATGCTATGGTGGTAAACAAAGACCAAAAGCATTGTAGTAGCAAACAATTTGAAATCTTTCAAGAAATGCAGTCAGTCATAATTCACAACGTAAATAATGCAGTGCTTTTTGCCGCAAAGAGGTAACTTTTTCAAAAGCATAATACCATTTTTAATTTTGTGCACAAAAAGTTTTCCTTTATACCATTGTACTAGATCATGTCTAAATATGTGATATGTACACAACTTTTGATATAAACCATTTTTAGCCAAATCCTTAAGGTGGCAGGGTCCAGTTTCGTAAATTCGCCCCTGGCAATTTCTTAACTTAAGGCTATGGTGTGACTTTTTCAGCTATTATTGTTTAGTATTTATAGATATGGATATATTTGTGAACTAGGTGTTTTGGGCTTGTATTGTTCTTGAAATTGATGCCAGGCATGTACACCTTCCATAGTTGCTCTGCAGTATGTTGATAGTGAAATACCAATAGTTGGCTAGGAAGAAGAGCTAGCCTCCCATAGCAGTAGACACGTGGGTTCAAGGCAACTAGAGTATCTCAAAAACGGCTTGGATGACAACTATTCTGAATTGCATCAAACTATTTAGTAGACAATGTTTTTCAAAATTTTCATCCAGGGAAAGGGCTTGCGTTTGCACTGTGAGCACCACATGCTGTCAAAAATGGCATTTGGATGTGAAAAATAGGGGTTGGGGTGCATAAACCTCTTCTGCTGTGAACTGCCATTGACTTCTCTGGTCAAGTGAGTACTATTCGTACGCTTTGTTTTCATATAGGTATCTAAAAATATGGACCTTTTTGACCTCATTTGTGTATTTGATTTTTTATGATTTTTTGTACTAGGTCGCTGATTGCGGCATTAAATTTGTACATAAAAACTGGACCCTGCCCCCTTAATGACAGGTTTGTCTCCATTTCACAACTGTACCGGTGTATTATACAGTTATATATACAACTGCCGCCTATTCGAGTTCTTCTTAATATTACATAGCAACAACACTGGAATGTTTGCGTTCTGCAGTGAAAGGTAAAACCCTGTTTCTACATACACGTTTATTCCACACCATTCATACTAGAACTGACCCCCTTGTCAGACCTACATCTAGCACCCTATACATCAGCCTTGTCATAGCTTATCGTGTGCTGAAAAGTGGCGTTAAACGCAACATCAGCCTTATCTCTGTTCTCTTGGCTGCTGGTTCAGTCGAGGTCAAGTTTATTTTACCGTATATCACTGTTTCCAGAACATCACAAAAACATCGCGGTGGCCTCCACTGAAATCATCTGTCTTTTTGTTTCAGCGCAAGAGACATGACTAGGTTTTGATATCTTGCAGCTCCGTCTCCTCCTCCAGGTTGCTTTTATGAACAACAATGTAAATCTAAAAATAAACCTCAAGCAAAATGAAGCACAAAGCTCAAGATCATGAAGTAAATGGCATCGTGTCGTAGTGAAAATCGTACGTTATATACTATAGTCTGGTACTCTAGCCTTTATTTTAATCGCCCCTCACTTAGCGGAAAGAGGTACGTGTGAATGTACAATTATACAACATCGTAACTAACATTAGATAACATCAAACGTGATTCTTTAATACAAAGACAAAAGGAGAAAGCATTCCTTTTGAAACAAATCTTGAGACAATAATGATTCAAGCGTTTTCAAAGTGAATTAAATTATAACTCACCAGTCTTTAATATATATGCCTGGGTTTCGTCAGGTTTTACACTTAAACAACATTTAGTTAATTTAGTTAAACAACATTTAGTTAATGTAAAAGCCAGGTAAAGTTGTTCACAGCTAATATGTTGATAAATGAAGCATACAATGCGATCCCAGTCAAAACTAATCTGAGGCCTAATGACCTTATTCAAATGCATGATTTTCGCCTGTTGTTATATTCGTTCGAGATCATATACAAAGGAACCCACAATAAACAAATTTCATCAAATTAGTTCGCAAAAAAAGATTATAGAGTAATGAGACGTCCATGATTTGTTTTAATTGTACCAATTAAAATATGTTGGATATTTACTATAAAGGCACACAAGACGTTTCGTCAATCTCTGCAGAGAAAATAATACATCGAATGCGTCCAAAAACAGCTTTTGACGGTCAGTAGGAGGAAATCACACAATGTACATCGGACGCATAACAATGGCAGAAGCTGCCATGGCTTTCGACTAACAGGTAATATCAACTAGTTAGAAACTGAACTCAAATTAATCCAACCAAAAACAAAATAGAGCAAGACAAACAAAGCTATATCCATTTTGTAGCAACAAAGATTGGAAACAACAATGGAGAAAATACTCAAATAAAAAGGTTATAACCGATTCGGTGTTCACGGGAGCAGGGGCCCAAGGGATATACTCTAACTAGGATGTTATTCGTTCTTTGTCAGAGAGATCCCCTGCTTGAGAGACCATTATTAACCTAACGACAACCTATTGTTATTTGTACTGAATCTGCATTGAACTTACGCGCTGTCGATTCTTACGGAAGAACACATTGTTCATTAAAATGCACTTACAGTGCGAATTCAGTGCGCATGTAGTATAGTAAACGTAAAACGTTATAGCCCATATGATCCTCCGTAGATATGGTCTTGTGAGAATTACAAACACAACTCGAGAGAACACAGTAAACATTACCTAATTTTAATGCATGGTGGAGGTTGTCAAGTGATAATAATTTTGCGCAAGAGATAGCCCAGGTGAGTCAAACTATATCTACCGACTAAATCAGTCTATTCTGTATCACAGCAGATCGGGGTACTAGTACAACGATTCTAGAATGCTATGCGTTTTCACACTCTTAATACTATATATGCAAGTTCACAGGATGCGGGAGGGGGGCATAATTTATTTCTATTCACTGTAAAGCTGGTTTGCATTCAGTGCAGAAAATGACAACGCGCGTTGCAAAAAGTTTTTATTTAAACTGAACTGAAGTTTCAAAATGTTCGATGTTGCGCATAGTTGGTTGCATTCAGATCAACTCAGTCTGAGTTGAAACCAACTAGGCGGGGGGACATCGAACATTTTCAAACTTCAGTTTCATTAAGTAGAGTCAATTTTACCTTTATAATTTCAACGCTTTCCTCTGTATTTTTATTTGTTTCTCTGTCTCTGTTTGTTGGGGGTTTTTTTTTGCCTTTGACAACACCCAGTGCGGGTCGGAAGCTAATTTTGCACAGTTAGTTGTCAGTTTGTTGCAGTTATTATTAGTCAATTCCAGACACGTGCGAACCCAAGCTGGATCCTGTGCACTTGAAAAGGCTGTTGCTGGCAATATGATTTGTGTTCTTTATTCTTTGGAGAAATCATTTTTTACTGTTGAGTAGCAACGTTGCAGTAAAAAGAAGCATATAAATACACAAGATCACTGACGCAAGTTACAGTAAATTGGCAAAAGGGTAGGGTTGCCCACGCAAAAGGAGTATTTGCAATTATCTAGTGATTGTGTCTGCTTTGTTTTGAAATATTCACGTGCATGATGTTATTTACTGTATGACATGTCAACCGTTCCGATTATGGCCACGTATGCCACCCAGTCGATCATTCATGTCGAATGCCACTTTCTGAAAGTTGTCGCTAGCATCGTCACAGCGGTACTTCCAAATGATACTATTTCAGACCACCTGTCAGTTGTTTGATAGCTAATTGTCTTTACTAATTTATTGTTTGCATAGTTGTGTGCCGTGTCAGGTTCAACATAGTGCATGCATCGACGAAGTCCTTTAGTAATCTCTTGAAGGTCATTTAAGTCAAGAATAATTAGTCTTTCTTGCGGTTTGACCAGCCTCAGTTTTTCTTTAGTTCATGGAAAGAGTTGTGGAAAAACTATGGATGTTGCTTTCATCCATGAACGGCGTTTGGAGGTGGGAATGGGGCGAACGTCCCAGGCCCCGCTCTTGAGGGGGCCCCGCGCTTCAGGCCTAAGGAAATCCTTATGAGTTTGTCAAGCTATATTCTCCGGTAAACTGGAAAACTAAATTCGTGCGCCAAATCGCGAAAGTTGATCTAGTCTGGACATAATCAGTGTTTGCAGTAGCATACCAATCGAGATACCGATACTCTAGCCCCGCGTGGTCATGGTCGGCCCTAGGCCCCGAGTACTGCTAACGCCGCCTCTGTTTTCATCCGACCTAGACTGAATATCTGGAGGTAGAACGTGATGTCGGGACGAGACATTTCCAAGGAATCTTTTCATTTATAAAATAAAAGTCGGTTTCTAGGCATTGCGTCCCTGGTATTGCAGACATGCGGCGATTAAATTCTTTCATCACCGGCCACAGTATAATAACCATTTTTTATCAATTCGGCGATTCTTCGTTGTCTTAGAGAAAATTCTCTTTTAAAAGTGAATAATCTCTGCATTCATTTAAAACTGTATATGTATCCTCAGATGATGTCTAAAGGTTTAATATATTTTAATACAAGTTCAAATTAAAAATTATCTTACAAGTATGATAATTATATTTCTTCGTATTCAACAATTATGTAACTGTTATCAAACATTGTCCGTTGTAGGCACTTCAAAAATGACAAATGACTTACTTAAATTAAAATTAATTACTGAGTCGATATGTCGGTGTGACTATGCTATAGTGACATTAGCATCATGTTTTGGCCATGTGTGTAAGGCGATGTGTTTCATAACTAGAGATGTGGGTTCGAATCTGCGCAGAGAAAGAATTAATTTTTTTCTATCTTGAGTATTTATAGATGCAAAGAAATGTTCATTTTCTTTTCTCTCTCTCTCTCTCTCTCTCTCTCTCTCTCTCTCTCTCTCTCCTTTCATCTTATATAGAAATAAAAAAAAATTGTCTTTTTGAAACGTGGTTGAAATACCTATCAAATATAGAATGAATTACATCTATATGAATCATTATTATGTCAGTATACATTAAACGCACCTGCAATTAAAAACAAAATGTACATGGATTCATCAATAGACCTCGGTACCCACTGTACACAGGTACTTGAGAAATGGATCACATTTGCGCACAATACATGGAAACCGATCTTTGCTACTCATACTACCCAAAGTACGCGTTATCTGGATTTACAATAATTCGCTTGCAGGAGAGAAATGCAAATACATTTACCGAGGATCAAACTGATACGATGGGCGTTTATGAGCATCAGTAGTTAGTTCCTTGATCCCGAATACTGCACATCATGTTCAGGATTATTATTAAAATTGTAGACCACATGGTCCTCCGTAACGTTTGAGTTCGTGGAGGTAGTTTTCATGCCTTAAGAGAAACAAAAGATGGCATTTACCTGATTTGAAGGCGTCGTTGAGGCCATCGAGAAAGAATTTTAAGATATCTCCCTCCTCCTCCTCGCCTGCAACAGTGCTATAATACATAGAGACATAAGTCTCTGGATCAAAGGCCACGTCTTTGTGGGTAGTTAATTCTGTATCAGCTGACATCTTTCCTGTTCGTACTCTGCAAATTTCACAGGGCTATCTATACTGTGCCTGAGACTGTACGCTGTTTAACGTGCATTGTAACATGGTGTTCAATTAGGCTGCATAGTGCATGTGGAAAGCTTGAAAGGTGTATATTTGTGTTGTAATAATCTGAGAAAGAGAGACAGAGAGAGACAAAGAGAGACAGACAGACATACAGATATAGATGCGCAAGTAATTTATACATACAATTATCCTCGAAATATTCAGAAAGTTTAAGACCAGATTTAATCATTACTACAGCACAAAGATAACTTAATTCACACACACACACACACATACACACACACACTCACACGCACTCACACACACAACTCTCTATCTATCACACACACAACTCTCTATCTATATCTATGTATTGGAATTTAAAATGTTCATTGATTTAGGATTAAATCAATAGTTTAGGATTATTGTGAATTCATTCAATGACATTTTGGATTATATCATTATGATACATCAAGACTGTCAGCACATTAACTCTATTCCAGACTATTGGTACATCAGCACTTTCAAAGTTGGAATTCATTTGGAACACCACAGGATATTCATTCTGAATACTCTTGTATTTTGGATTTGTGATAGAACTTTTAGGATCTATACTTTTGGATTTGTGATAGAACTTTTAGGAGTATTGTGGATTTGATTCAAAGTACTGTGAGTTCTTTTTAAATTTGAATTTGTATTACTAGGGAAATAAATTATTTGTTCAATTTTTCAAAACCTTGATTCGCTCATTTCTGTTACTTACGTAAGAATATAGATTCGTCACAAGAGATAGACAGAAACGAAAGTAGAGTCCGATGCAGAGAGAAAAGATGGAAATGCAGCGAGAGATAAAGAAGAAAGGGATTTGCAGTATAATTTGAAAGAATACTATCTGGCATGTGGATCACGATTCCCCATTTTACACACAAGTCCAGGTTTGATGTTACCAGAACTGTTAGGTTCGCACACGCTATTAAAGAAAATAGAATATATTAATAATTTCCTCAATTTCAGAAACTTGCCGAATACCTGAACAGGACAGGAAAGCATTGGACTTTGTTATTAACTATTTGATAGGCAGTGTTCAGTCAAAAAGGTTGATCAAAATTACGATAACCCCAGGCAGCTCATAGCAATTGAAGAGTTCAAGAATTGCATCCATGGTGATGTAAGAGCTATCTCAATGATCAAAATATATAAACTTTGTAAAAATGATTTTCGTTGAGCTGATACTAATTCCCAGATTCGCAGTGTTTCATTTGTCAGTACGCTTTCCTCTTTGCAGACTTATGATAAACAATTCTCTTAGTTTTATTTGAATACTTCCAAGTCTCAATCAGGCACAACGTATATGAACTAAACTTCTGATTAGATGGATCTGAAATCATTATATCTTCCTACGTACATTTATTGTAACATGAAAGTGCGTGGTTTTTTTTGGTATTGCTACAGATTAAAATTAAACAACATAAAAAATACAGTGCTATTCTGAATGGTCTTATGTATAAACTGCAACATCACTGTCTTGTATATAAAGCATAACATTTCTTCGGTCAAGCAAAACAAAGTCAGATTTTATTATGGAGAATTATATCAGAAGGTCCTGTATCACTTATTATTGATTCTGCCAAAACTATTTCTACCAAAACATTATGGGACATATGAGCTTCTCAGAGTCATTTGGTAGCAGGTATTTTGTCTTTATCTGAGAAGTCTTATGGTGAAAGTGGTTTCTTATTCAGGGAATTGACTGTGGCTTTGTTAATATTCCTCTCAATTTTGTCAGTTTGGTATAGGACTTGCTCTCAAACCAGTGGCTGTCAGTGAAGTGACATCTGTTTTACATATAGAAGGTATTTATTTATTACTAGGCAATGACCTAGTAGTAGAGAAAGTTGTGATTAGTCAACTTGTAACTGGCAAGCCTCTCTTGGTTCAAAAAGTGGAACCTGTTCAGATTCAAATTCCTGATTTATATTCTGTTTGTGCAGTTGCCAGAGCGAAGGCAATTAGAGCTCTCGAAAATGATGATGATAAGAAATGTAATCATTTATCTTGCATATTAATCTTTTGTTGAGGTTACTTTTACTCCTGGTTTTGACCAATCAATATATATTGATCACTGTGATCCTCTTCTTACTACCCATTCTCTGTTTTCTAATCAAAGGATAATCTCTAAGTTTCGAACAGGAAGAAGATCATGTTTTCTTTTTCAGAGAGCTATTAGCGAAATTGAAACCACACAAATCCCAGTTTGTTATTTTGTGAAAACTGGATTTTTATGAGAAGATGAATATCAGCTGAGGTACCCGCTTGTGATGAGTAGTCAATAAACAAATAGTTGATCAGATGTCAAATCGACAATAACGTTGTAGTCTAGCCCGTGAAATTATCTTGGTTGTTCGTTTAGGAAATGAATAAGACTTATCAGACGATCTTGAATGATTTTTTTACCGAAATTTAAAAGTGACATTTGTAAATATGAGATTTTGTCACACTTGTTAAAAGGTAGAAACACCCAAAAACATTATGCTCATCTGTAACCTATTCCTCAATTTGTCGAACCATTATTCAGAATAATGGTAGATTGTGTCGGTCCCTCATCTAAGATCAAATCAAGCAAACAATACTTGTTGACCATAATATGCGCGTCCACAAGGTTTCTTGAGGCAACTCCTTTGCGAGATATCACAACTAAAACCTTAGTAAATGCTTTGATAAAGTGTTTTACACTTTTTGGCCTTTCGATATCGTTCTAGTCTGTCAATGGTTAAATATTATGTCTGATAGTTCAAACACGAGAAGCCTGAATTAGGCATCTGACTGTTTATGCCTTCTGCCTGTCACACTAAAAGTCTAGGGGCTTTAAACATATTTCATCAAACTATCAATAATATGATTTGATCGTATTGCTTTGATACAGGAAAGGAGTGCGGTGAATGTATTTATTTTCTGTTCTTTGCTGTTTGAGAATTTGTTCAATAATCAATAGGATTAGTTGTTTTGAATTATTTTCGGCTTTGGCAAATCCAGATAGACGTTTTCAATATAACGTGATGCAATTCGGTATGAAAGACTCTACGTCAACTTTCGACCGTTTAATAACATAATATTTTCTGCTCCTGATCATTGTGAATCATGCATTGATGACGTTATCATCTACAATGGTACATGCAAAAAGAAACAACAGCTGGAAACCATTCGGATATTCTTCAAACAACCCAGTGATACAAATGTAATAATTATTTTTGGTAACTGTATGTTTTGCCCAGATTGTGTTACATCTTTATAACATATTGTTGATCAAGTTAAATATATAGACGTTTAGGGTTTAGCTATCCCTGAATTACCAGTGCCTTTAGTAAAATGCATCTGGTGCGATTTGTGCGTATGGTTTAAATTTTCGGAAATATTGCGCAAATGTTTCCATAGTTGCTAAATTCTTGACCACTTTGTTGAGATAGAAAAGTAAGTTTCATAGCTCTGGCTTTTGACAAATTAAAGACCATACTTAAAAGTGTACCAGTTCTTTCAGCTTCCAATTTGTTCAGTCTATTTCTTTCTCCGATTATTATCTTCCAAGATCACAAACCCCGTACTTTAAATTTCCAACTTTAAAACATAAAATTTGAGATTTGGGTGATAGGGTTCGATGTTGCAGAAATACAAGAGTCACATTAGGCACATACAACTATAATAAAATCTGATTGCAGATGTAATTTCGATTAAAAGAAGTACTGCATTGCTTTTTGTATATATTTGGCGACATTCAGAAAGTAACTTTCTTCGTAATTGCAATTATGATAGTACCATTTGTATCTTTCACTAATATGCAGACAAAGAATAAGTCTTTGTTTTTGTTCATATGGGTAAGTGTTACGTGTATTGATTCTGTATTGTGTGGTTTCCAGTGTCCATAATTGAAGGTAGAGGTGTGACCTACCTGGCTATTCCAATGTTTTGTGTCGTGTTTGTATGTAATGAATAAGCTGTTTAGTGATATTTACATACTTAAACTGTTCCGGAAGCGAGCGTTTAACCTATATCCTGGTTATTTATTTATAGTGGGGTTTTATATAAGGCTGTGGGAAACCAACTGAACTTTTCCCTTGTTAAGTTCAGCCTATGGAATCATTTACAAGAAATCATTTATTTTAAGTATTCATTACAGAGCATTGATTTACATTACACTACTCTGAGATCATTATGAATTAGTTAAAAGATATTTTAAATTTTATAAGTGATATATTTTCATCATTAATATATAAGCACAGTAAATACTGGAATGCTGGAAGCAATACTTGTGCTGTCGCTAATACCAATACGTTCACCGATATGTTGCTTTGTCGCTCAAGGTTTGTACGTCGTTTACTTGCATAGGAAAATGAATCCCAGAAATATTCAACTAATTCGATAAGGAGCGTCTGTTTTTTCTCTCTCGAATTTGTAAAACTGTATACAACGCCGACAGCATGGTGCACATTAAACATTTTCGTTCATTATTCTGAACATTGACACAACTCTAGATGGACTTAAGTTTTGCAGGTAACTTCAAATATGTGTGACCAAACAGAGGACTGTTTTGACATTGCTTATTACGTCATCCGAAATCCTCCAAGAACCTTCGCGCTTACATCATCCATTTTCTGTCTTACCGAGCTGAAAACAATTTTGAAATTAAGTGGATCCTTATCAAAAGAGCATAATGGCTTAGAAACAAATTGTGCCTCCGTTTCTATGTCATCTAACTCAGTAAACACAACGCTAATGCCAAGAAAACAATTTATATCAAGATTCAAACGCAGTTCATCAGACAAAATCTTTGTTATTTTAGTTTCTAAGGTGGTATCATTGCAATAGTCATTGCCAAGAAAGGTTTGCACTCAAAGAACCAGCCTCACGTTTTGTGTCATTTCATATAATGGGCCGCAAAGATACACCAGAAAATATCAAGTCTGTCATGCGCAGTCGCGATTATACTTATTGTATGATGAAATAGACCGATTTTTAGGGAAGGTTTTGACAAAACTTGTCAGGTGGACAGAAATTTATTTAGTTCGATTACATCTTAGCAATATATTTTTCTGCTGATAATTCTTATTCACAAAATGATCCCTACAATCGTTCGCCGCCAGTGTGTGCAACCTCATACGTCACAGTTATCGTTTTCAATAATTCTGACACAAAACAACGTAACCTTGGCCCAGTTTTCTGTTTGACTTCTTCAAATGGATTTTTGATTGATCTAAGTCTGTTTCAGAAACCCACAATATACATTTGCCTGAAAAATAATGTATTTGCCACGCAATCGTGGTTGCTTTATCACCAATAGTTTCCGCTGGCTATAGCTTCCCAATGCTTCTATGTTCCCTATTATTGTATTCGTCCACTAGCAAAGGCTATGTGCTCGGATATTGTATCGGTTTTATGTTTTGTGAAATGCTTCAAGTTGGAACTCTTAAGTGTCCTATTCAATCCTTCTACGAGTAATATCTTACCTTCATTAAGCGTAGAATACTAACGGATTATGTTGTCCTCAAACCATGTTTCAAACGTGATTTTACAAAATTCACCGCCGTAATCACACAGAGCTTTGTTGGTCTACGAGACATAAACGACTTTTTTGTATAGGTGGTCTCATATTACAGTTGACTTTATTGCGGTCAGGTCATCAAACATAAGTGTATCACATTTGTTTCTTTGTTTGGACGATCTCTAACCCAAATGTGATGTTGCATGGCTGTTGCTTCTGCTTGAATGAACGGTTCTGTATCGGCTGATCATATGCATAAGATCCTTTACTCAAGGACTGTATAGTTACATCACCCATATGTCATGCCGGGCATAGTCCAGCTGCCGTTTACATTAGTACGTTTGTACATGATCTGGATGGAAAGGGATATTGTCCAGACTCTAAACGTAAGCGACCAGGCACGGGCTCGCCAGGATCAGAAGCTGGTAAGCATCTTTAAGTGTTAGCGACATTTATCCTTACCATTTTAATACTTTTAGCATTGACAATAAAGTATATTCAATTTTTGCTCATTTACAAGAATGCAAATATGGCGACGCACGGATATCATATGTGGAGCATGTTGCACGTGCTACTAGTGATGTTGTCGAAATAAATTCAGACAAAATCTAAACATTGGCTTATAAATCAATTGACCTTGAATCAAGACATAGACAGGACAATATGATATTTTGGGGCTTACCAGAGGTCATAAACGATGATCGTTTGGACCTAGTGCATGACTTTCTCGGGGGCTAAGTAGGACCAGACCCAGACGCTATGTGCAGACACAGAACTCACCGTGTTGGAAAATGGCAGAGAAATACGAACAAAGACATCAACGTAATTACTATCAGGCAGTTCTGCTCAAGTGAGACATAGACCAATGATAGCAGCTCTGCTTGATTATCGGGATGTTTAATTGATATTATCAAATGCTGTCAAACTGAAAGCAATCGAATTTGGCATTAGTCACGATTATTCGCATGAAATTGCCAACATTCGGAAATAATTGTTTAGTGAGCAAAACATCTGAAAAAGAAGCACCCACAATGTTATCCCTTTGACATTGATCCAAGCAATATTTTATTTTTATTCTTTGTTTTGTAGCGCCAAAACATACTGTACTTGGCGCAGTTGATTGTTTCCAAATTTGATCGTAAAGCTAGATTTTGTTTGTGCGGTTTAATCGACTACTGCTGCACTGGTGTTAGTGCATGATCACTGGGATTTAAATCATTACATTTTATCTTTGGATAAATTTTATTAATTCGGATATTGCCAGTCCATCACAGATATTTATTTTTACTGTGAACATCAAGCGCCAAAACTCGATCTGCAGTAACCACGGCATAAGCATGATAATCTGCGGCCACAGCTGGTGCTATATACTTCTTTTTTTCGATATCCTGTTTTGCTCTTTCCATATGTTTTTGAGACATCGAAATGAAATATAGAATAAAACACTTTTGCACAGCGTCTTAAAGCATAAATTACGTTCATAAATAATCTTAATTTAGCGACGTAAAATTATATTTGTGTTCACCTCGGGATATCGTCTGCTATTCACTATAACATTTAATTCCTGTCGGAAGCTCGTTGTCTAATACATGGCTGCTTGTATCGTGACCTTCAAATGTTGTAATCACGTTATAACCACGTTTTTTATACCCTATCTTCTCATCGGGTCAGCAGACATAATGTGATAGTGAGAAGTTTGACGTTAGGCTGAACTTCCTGTTTCAGAATCCGGGTGGAATCCAGCCCGAATTTCAAGATAGAGTGGCCCTCCCAGTGAGACACCAAACCTACTAAAATAGTCTGACTGATTGATGTTGATTTTCGACGTGTGCGACCATTGAGCCATGTTCTTGAGCGGGAATGGACCCGAAACTTAACAAGATTTTACCTTTAATATGAGTGTAAAGGACACATTCCCACTAATTAAATGTGGGCACCTCGCACTATTTATTTACTCGTGGGTGGGAAAAAGGAGCCTCCACCCGACGCTTTACTACATACACCGTATGTTTATCATTTCCCATGTCCTGAGGAGGTCGAAGAAAAAGAAGGTGCCCAAGTAGGCGCTGGTGCGTTGTTTGGAGGGTTACACGTATTTCAGTGTGTAATTGGTATGTTATTTCCAAGCCCTAAGTGTTCCAACGTGAAATGTTGATAATATATAGATTAGTGAGGAGGCAGTTGGGTTTAGGAAGACTAGAAAATATATAACATGGTGAGTACAAAGTTTGTTTTGAGTAGTTCTGATTTTAAGTATCGGTGCTTTTAATTACCTCAGTTGCAAATTTTTTAAGTCATTGTAATAAGGCAGTTGACGTTCTTTCTTATTGTTTGTAGCTGGGGTGATGCTATGTTTATTTTGTTGACCCCAGCCAGAAATATTATAGTCATCGTAATAATGCAGTCACTCATCGAGCTATACAACTTTTAACGTTTGTGTGTGGCATGTGGTTTAGTGTAATGTTGTACAGTTTGATGTGTTTTTAGCTGGGAATTAAATATTGTATCTTTTCTCAACGGCATAAAATTATTTCAGGATGTTTTTGTGTGTGGTGTTGATAATTTTGTACCTGGCTTTAGTTTTAGTTTGGGGTATGTAGTAGGGTTTGATGAACTGTCTGCTTATCTTGGAATTGGTGTCTTTCAACATTGCAACTGCGACAATCTTTGATGACGTGATGCGGAGATTATGGGGTGGGGCAATGTGGTTTGCTGACGCCTGATGTTTGGGTTACTGGCAGGAACCTTCCAGAACTGTTTGCTAGTAGGGTTTTGCCATATTTGATTCTAGATATGACTTTAGTGTCAATGGCATTGGACATTTGTACATATATCTTTCTGTAGTTCATAGTGTTTGCGGCCTTTAGAGCTGTTGTCCCATTCTCTCTGCCATTTGTCACTGATAATGTGCCTGATTCAATTATAGAATTCGTGGACTCTTTTTTTTTTTTTGTAGTTGCTGCAGACGGTGCTCGCTTAATTTATCTCTAGCCTCTTTATGTTGATGTTTGATGGTGCCCACATGAATTCTATAGTGGTTTGTTTACTTCCACGTTTTATGTTTTTGAGTTGTATGCAGACTTCTCTAAATATATTTTAGCGACTGATGAGATGCCTGATTTCAAGGAGCGCCGAATGCTAAAGGAGTCGCTACTTTTGTTTTCTGGGATTCGTCTAACCATTTGAGAGGTTAATTTATTGCCCAAAAGTGCCGCCCCGCCCCCCCCCCCCCCCCCCCCGCAAACGTGATGCTCTTCACTGGAATTACCGCTTGTGATTTTACTGTGGTGACAAGCTATTTGTGTGTGTGTGTGTGTGTTTGTGTGTGTGTGTGTGTGTGTGTGTGTGTGAATAGGATTTTTAACGTAATTTCAATGATCTTTCAGTCCTATCGCTACTTTCTCCGCAGTGTGTTAGTTTAGTATGATGTATCGCACTGTAGCGTCCTGACGCAGACACATATCATCAGGTCCTACCCAGTCACATTATCCTGAGGCCAGGTAGACCAGTCCTAACACTGACCTCCTAATGCTGAGTGCCAAGCCGGGTAACTGTTAGTACCATTTTTATAAGCCTCTGGTAGGACTCGACCGGGGTCTGAACCCACGATCTCCCGCATCCGAAGCGGAGGCTCTGACCACTCAAGCCATCGGAGCGATCGACAATTTTGTGCTGGGCGAAATTTGCATATGTTACATTGTGAAAAAAGAATGCGGACAGCGGATGATCTCAAGCATGGGAGGCAACTCTTTATGCCAGTAAAGTAAGTAACACTTTCGCGCCGTCATCGATATTTCCTAAATTCATCCACCAATAATTTTTTGGCAAGGATGATTGTATAAGCATCACCTGCCATAATCAGACATTATGTCTAAAATTATTGTATTAACATCATTAACCAACTGTTTATGTGTAATTTCATCACGGAACCACGGGCCGAACAGATGTCTCCAATTCGTGCTGTAAGTAAATGAGTTATGGAATCACACTGTGCGGTATTAAAAGATCTACAGCAGGTTTTCCAGTATAAAAAAGAAAAGTGCGCGAAAAATTCGTTTCCAGATGTGAGCTCATGGCGGCAATAGCATCGCTGGAGAAATACGATCATGGTTCTGCGCTGTCGGAATATACGTAAAACGCAGGCTGTTTTGTTGTTGTTTAGGTTTTTTTTGGTGTTAAGGACACGGGTGAGCCCAGACTCTCCATTATCTACACTACCTACTGTAACACATACTTTAAGTTGTTGTTGTTGTTGTTGTTGTTATGGATTTAAATCCATTTTCAAGTACTGTTTCAGCGTATGACAGTATAACTGGTAGAGAAAGAAGTCGGGAAAAATCAGGTAAAAACCTCCGACCCTAGGAAAGCTTGTGGCAAGCCTTCTTCCATACCCACATCGGCAAAATTAGTTTCATTAGACTGCTTTCGTTTTAGTAAGTAGTTAGCGCGCAATGAGTTTGTCATTAAGTATGAATTAGATACGTAAATCAATTATATACAGTCAAATATCAGTATACGGAGATGGACAACCCTGAACCACGTAAAAATTTAAAATATAAATTTACAACCGTGTAGTCCTATACAGCAACACTTTTAGAAAACTCTTCTGCAATACAAAAATACCCTAAGTTCCCTGAACTAAAGTGATACTTTATGCTGGATCACTCAAACATCTTAAAATGAAAATTTAAAATCCTGTATATAGAGGAGATCATTTCCAGGCTACTTATAATTCTTAAAAATAAAACTGCATTTTAGTCACTGAGCCACATACTAAATTTTAAAATGTGTATTGAGTAGAGAGGAAGCTATATTGTGGATTCAGCTGTTAGAATGGTAATAAGAGAAATATTGCATTAGTTAAATATAAATAGAAGAATCACATTATTAAGAGATATTTTGTATTTGTTTACAAGTTTGGATGTGAAAAAGTGTTGTTAAAGATAGGTGCGTTAAATATTAATGTAAAATAGAATAAGAAGGTTTTGATTTGTCGATTTTAAACATAACAAAATATGTCCTGCAATGCTTTAAAAAATATGTGGATTTTCATATTACGTTAAACTTGATAACATGCAGACAAACGTCATCAGTTCTGACCGCATGGTGGTCAAAGGAACATGATATGACAATGGAATACATTTCGTATTCCATCTAAAAAATATATAAAATTTGGATATGTTTACAACTCCCGTACGAATCTAAGATCTCGTACATTTTAGCTAGATCAATCTTCAAGCAGTCGTCCATAAACAGAGAAACTGTATGGAAAACGAGTGCTTTTTAAAATATCACACAGCGACCCAGCATGTGAAGTTATTATTTTATGCATGTTGAAAATCTAATAAAATTATGATTTCAAGAGTGTGAACAAATTTAGCTAATCAGATTCAGGATCACCTCATTAATATACGTGAATTCGGCTTAATTTAGCACTGTCCATGACCTTAATGATATACACCTATGTTCCAAGTTTGATCCGAACTGAATCAATGAGTGCTAATCGTGGCTTTAAACCAGTCTGACGCGACGCACTTCATTAATACTATTGCATCTCTTCCATTATTTAAATTGTTCAAAATCTTGATGATGTAAACGATAAGCAAATGCAATATCGCCTGATCAAAATCTAACTCATTATCGAACGTGTCGAAGATCTTGATAAAATCAACATACACACCATAATGAATCAAAACCAGACCGAAAATGCGGCCTTAGGATGGTAAAAAGCTCGGTTCACCATATTAATATAAATTCTTTTATCGATCTTTTTCATAATCTTGTTGCTATAAGCGTAAATTCCAAGTTCGATCAAAATCGAATCGCAAATATGGTCTCCGTAGTGGTAACAAGCCCAGCCTGTACGTTACAAGATTAGCTCATTAATACGAGCAAATATGGTCTCCGTAGTGGTAACAAGCCCAGCCTGTACGATACAGGATTAGCTCATTAATATGAGCAAATATAGCCTCCGTAGTGGTAACAAGCCCAGCCTGTACGATACAGGATTAGCTCATTAATACGAGCAAATATGGTCTCCGTAGTGGTAACAAGCCCATCCTGTACGATACAGGATTAGTCCATTAATATGAGCAAATATTGCCTCCGTAGTGGTAACAAGCTCAGCCTGTAAAATACACGACTAAGTCATTAATATGCGTGGATCTTGCATTTTACCAAATACTTTCAAATATTGATGCTATAAGCCTATATTGAATTTTATATCAAAATAGGATCTGAAATCCATTAGTATAAGAAGATGCGCCAAGCACATGGAAGATCATTCGTTAGAATTAGCTAACTCGCTCAGAGATCTCGCTTGGATTTTAAAACAAGGAGTACAGACTCCCAGTTTGGTAAAAATAAGAGTTCCACCATCAAAAGTTGCAGTCCCTTCTTTCCTACAGAATCAACACAGACGTGAGTGCATATATTTTTAGATGGAGAGGATTCCGTAATGTAATTACTCACTTTAATATAGCTTCATTACAACAGTCCATTGACAGGATTGCAGATTTATGGTTTATTTATTTGTCAATGTCCTTGTATTAATTTTATCAATGGTTAAATAATATCTGATTTGCTGTTTTCCCCCGTATTTTCGCCAATACATGTAAAGTCATAAAACAGCTTAGACATTAAGCGCATCTCGCGAATTCCACAACATAGCATTGTCCTCTACGTTTCTGACCTACATAATTTGCAATTTAAAGTTAAATCTTTAATGAAATAATACCTTGGCTTTGCTTTCAATGATTTGTATATTTTTCTGAAAATATTTGCCCGATGATGTACGAAAACAGACAATCTAATAAACTGGTACATCCCAGACTTAGCGAAGTCCGCTAGTATTTCCCGTTAGGCCTACTGGTTCCCTTAAGTTTCAAACTAATTTTATGACGAAATAGTGTACATTAGGCGGTTAATATATATCCAGAACACCGATTCTGGTCTTAAAAAAAAAAAAACATGTTTGTATGTTTTATCATCAAACAATATCATGCAGGAAATTGATAGTTGCTAACTTACTCGAGAAAGGGTTAATGGTCAATCAGCTATCAAAAGATATGCTTGTGAATAGGCAGGAGTTTGTTTGTCAACGTAATTGATATCAGAACTTGGCCTAACTACTGATCTATAGATGAATACATTTCGCTACAACACTAGAACTAACCGGGCTAAGGCGAGCTGCATCTTAATAAAGTATGGTCAGTCAATGTACCTCTTAAATAGCTCTTGTTTGTCCATCAGAGTGATACTGAATTTTGTCAATCCAAGTCAGGACTTATTCCAAACACTAAGCTAGGCAGCACACACTTTCTTACACTTAGCTACTGTCCTATCCGAACTATCAATTCAGGAAGCTTTAGCACTCTTCTGAATCTCGTTACAATCTTCGTAAGTCTGCCGTTTAACCCCAAAATACTTATCCAAATTTACGAATGGCATTTTGTCTAAGTCTCAACATGTCTTGATTCTCGTGCACTACTTATTCCGATACATTCGGAAATGAACACAATAACGAAAGCTAAAGTTGTTTATTTTTTGATGTACTTTTATAGATGATCACATGTACATCTCTGGGTCTTTCTTGAATTCAATCACTGTAAATATCGGTACATTTTCCCACCCGGCCGCCAGTCAAAGCCTTTGAACTGGCGGTCCAGCTATTGCATCATGTTCTTTTTTATGTACTCTTATAATGGCAACATGTATGTACATCAAGGGGTCTTTCAGTCACTGAATTCTGTCATTGTAAATATCAGCACAGCTAATTGATCAACACATTTTCCCACAAAGCAAGTGGCTGAAGCAGGACTGGCAAGTCTTTTAATTTTGCAGCACACCTATTACATGCGTAGGGAGGACTCCCGCCTCAGTGATTTTCTGCGTCCCAGATCAAGAACTGTCGTCCAAATACGTGTAATTAAGCGTTTCCGAGATTTGTGTCGCTCAAGACCTTATTTATATAAGCATCTATTCCAGGTTTGATCAAATCAGTTAAGGAATGTGACCCCAAAGGTAGTGATAGATTCAACCAGTCATATGCAGGGTCACTTCATTATAACGCGCGGAACTAATGCATTATCAAACTTGTCCTAATGAAATAATTATATAATCAGTGAGTGATCAAACTTGGATCAGAAATCTGGCCTCCAAAGTTGTAACAGCATCGGCCAATCAGGTGTAAGATAACCTCATTAATATGCATGCATGTAGCAAATTCTAATATAAGCACATATTTAAAGTTTTGGTCATCCCGTCAGATGCAAGTTCACCTCATAAGTATGTGCTGACCTCAGTTATTATCGAACTCGATAGAAAGCTAAATGATATATAAAGCAGATACAGAGCGTCTAGAATTGTAACACGCTCAGTCTATGAGATGCAACATCAATGTATTTGTATTAGTGGATCTCACACCTTATTAAATTCCAGTACGGGAGCTGAGTTCTGCATCAATAGAGAGGTTGCTAGAGACGGTAGAACAAAAGGAAAGTGAACTTGCTGAAAAACTCGAATTTATAGTTGCTATGTTGATGAAGTGTATCTCTTCTACAGTATGACACGTCATTGCCGTCTTTTCCAGGTTGATTTTGTTTTGTAAACCTGAAGTCCTGGCAAGCTTGTGAAAGTCAGTCAATAAGGTTTTGGAGATGAGCCTGTGTATGCCTTGTCACTGTAGCAGGAAGTGTGTCATGTATGAGTACTTGGCAAATCTTGGTCTTGGCTTCGAGGCTTGAGAACATTTAGAATTTTACAGCTGACTAAGTGTGAAAATAGATTCCAGTGGTTGATGAGCCAAAGGCCTGTTTTAACATAAAACAAGAATATCCCGAACATGTTGGAGCAAGAACTCACTCATGCTTGATTCCGCTACGTATCTCAAAAGCTCTGGGGATGAGTTGTCAACCTGAATTGTGTCTTGAATATTTTCCTGGAACGACTGGATAATGCTTTGGGGGATATCCGATCTTGTCTAACAGCTGCAACGATCCTATTCTGCTGACAGACCCACGAAGGTTTTATGTAGAGTGGCCTTTTTTGTTCCATGCACTTCTCTTACCGATGTCTAAGCGAAAAGATGATATCGATGTTGGACATTTTTATTCTGATGCCATAGCGTAATTCAGGGTAAATTCAGCTTGCTAGGGTCTTACGTTTTCTCAGGATAATTCTCCAACAGACACCTTGCCTCTTTTTGCTAAGCAGGGAGATGCCGCGATAATAGTTGCAGCTGCTTTTGTAGCCTATAGTTTCATAGAAAGTGATGATGTGACGTGTCTCGATCAATTGTGATGTTGACAATGATGCGGATGATTCCAGTGTGTTTCAACCGGCCCTGAAGTCTAACCTTACTGTGTACTAAGACATGATACTTGTCTCTTGAGTGTTATATGTATCACACATTGCAATACTCTGATTTTCTCAAAAGCATTGGCATTCTAAGCAGATAATTAAAAAAGCGTTTCACTCAGAGGAACTTTTATTATTTTGTAGAACACTTTTGATACTTAGATCACCTGCGATAAGCCAATAAACATCCTCAACATTTGTTAAAATTTGTAGCATTCTTTCCACGAAGAATAATACACCATTAATATCTCTTTCGTAACGTGTCGAGTCCTCTGTTGATGTGTGAAGTGAATTCAAGCGAACACCGATGTCAGTCAACATAAAATAGTCATTTAACACTAAAAATACTAAAATATATTATGTTATAAAAAATAATAAATTTTGTATTTAATATAACTGCAAAATTTCGTTGTAATGCTATAATAAATGCATATTAAGTCTTATAGGTGGCGGGGGAAAGCTAAGGGAAGAAACTCCGACAAGATAATCCAGAGCAGAGTCCCTAACTCTGATAACAATTGAGGTATCTTGTGGGCAGCTCCTGCTTCTGGACTCACGGTACTAATGCTATGGAGGAATTCTAGAAATGACTGAATATACAACTGAGTACACACACACACACACACAGATATATATATATATATATATATATATATATATATATATATATATATATATATATATATATATATATATATATATATATATATATATATATATATGTGTGTGTGTGTGTGTGTGTGTGTGTGTGTGTGTGTATTGATTTATTTATTTGTTTATTTATTTATTTTAATACAAATAATGCTAATAATAAACGGCACCCATCGCCTTACCTGCACATACGAGCCCACATTCCCTCACCACTAAGCACACATCACCAAAAATTGATGTTACTCAGTCGGTGTCATTTGCACTCGAGTGTAGCAGACACACTCGCATGACGACCTAGTAATTGATTCTCATCTATCTACACAGTCATTCCTGATTCCTATGAAAGAAATCAAGGTATATAGAATTATACCTTGAGGTATATGCACTCGGGTTTAGCAGACACACTCGCATGATGACCTAGTAATTAATTCTTATGTATCTAATATACCTTGAGATTGAGCAACATGGGTACAGTTTACCCACTGTCCTGGGCTCGAATCTCCATAGAGTACGTTTGAAAATTATCTAACGTTTATGATAGTATTATTTGTATTATATATATATATATATATATATATATATATATATATATATATATATATAGATATAGATATATATATATATATATATATATATATATATATATATATATATATATATATATATATATATATATATATACACACCACCATGTCGGCTAATTCTGCGCAAAGAGATACGGCATGCCAGTAAATATGGGATCACGTGTTGTCTTTGGTCGAATATCCAATATGTATCAAGAAAGTACGATCATGATTTTATTAAGGAAATGATATTCAAGAAGTTTACAAAAATATCCCACAATTCGGTCCTATTTGCATATGAAAATGTGATTGCTGAATGTCAACATGAAAACCCACTCCATGACCTTCTTGCACTTGTAACCCAGAAACTCATATTTAATATGTATCTTTTAGAATCATAAAATAAATACGTAATATAAAAGATGGAAATAGATACCATAAAACAATCCTGCATTTGAATCCAAGTTTCCAATTTTGCAGGAAGTTGTCACACACGTACAAAATCGTCTGCTATCCAAAATATGAACTTGCCGCCAGAACGGGATTCTCAAGAAATTCCCCTGCGTATAGACTTTTTCTAAATTGTTGAGTAATTTGTTTTCCCATAAACGAGAATTTGTAAACGCATTACATCCTATTCATTGTTGGTTCTCTTCAACAGAAAAACTTTTTGTTTTAAAAAAGATGTTAAACTTTACTAATTTGTTTACACAATCAGTTTAGTTTGCATAATATATATTGCCATTTATTGGCATTGTTACGCTGAAGATTGTAAAACCAGCTATAAAACTGGCCTAATTACTCGACCGAAATGCTGACAGAAAGAGTCCAAACTCATGTATTTCATTTTATAGCCCGATTAGTAAACATTACATCTTTTCAAAGCTATGCACAGAATAGGCCGACATATCGCGAGTCACGAAAACACGGGGGTGGTATCCGGTGTGTCCAAAATAATATTATTTTAAACGTAATATTCTGGTGACAAGTGCCTCTTTTAAAATGGTAAGCATTGCAGTATTTTATTATAGTCAATCAGTCGAATTCGGAATGCGTTTTGCTTCAATATAGAGACATTTACAAGTAAAAACATAATACAACATATAAACAGATCACAGAATTTCCGTCAGTTATCGAAAGTTTATTTTAAGCATATAGATATTTTATATCTACGAGCCTTTTGAGCAAATGAAAGTAAATGACATAGTTTAAAATCTAGATCGCTGATATTCAGTGCCAAAAGTAGCAGTACAGCCAAATGAAGTGTTTGATTGGTAGCTTTGATCTGCAGAAATCTTCAAGTGTTCTATATCCGACCGTATATTGACTTCATCTTCATTCCCCCACACAGTGTCTCCTATGAAAAGAGTGAAATAGAAAGCATTATGAAATATTCTGTAAATTCTAATGAATTTGCACACAAAAGCGTATACTTGGTGTTGAAATGGATTGGTTAAGAAGGAAGGACTCATTATGGAGTGTACCAGACCTATTACATGCTTCATAAATCTTGGAGTATGTTGAACACTGTATTCGTTTATTCTACAGATGCATTATCCGATCATAGTACACTAGCTGAACATCCACTCGTTCGCAATCACAAGCCTTTCAAGGCAAAACAGATGTGCATAACGTCGTCTGGCTTCTTTTAATAACAAAAGTACTACAAAGTCTTCTGTCTGCAACGGATGCAGTCAAAACTAAAATTGCGTCAAATTTCGCCATTTGTTAGTTATTACTTCCGCTCAACCAGAGGTTTCACATATACCGTCAACATTTTGAGTTTCCGTCACACTTAGTTACTTGTCCAAGTTTTCGCATTTTGGGAAAATTTCAATTCTGACATCTATTTTGCATTTTACTGTAAAACTTCGAAGTATGATAGGCTAACCAGCACCATCTGGATCGCTTGAACTGTGGCCTTAAATTTAGTCCCAGTATTCGACCTTTATTAAAACTTATTTCTAAGTAACGAGTCTTATATCTGTCATTCTGTCATTTTGGCTTTTATTTTCATTCATAGTTTGCACTTTAATGAAAGTTCAGTGCAAAGCTTCATTGATTCCCCCTATATATGCCATTGTTTATGCTTTCGTTAAATAAATGACAGCGATGAGCAGGATTGTACGTGTGGTATGCAAGCGCTTCAAGTTGGCGGAGGACATGAAGAGTGAGTTCGAACCATACTTGCGACGTTTGCTTCCATTGGTCAGAAAAAAAGATGGGCAACCGTCATAGCCATGCAATTAACCAATACTAATGGGAGAAGGAAAACAACGCACACAAGGATGGTGATGCTATAAGTGTTGCTGAAACCGCAACCATCGCTTACTTCCTCATGACCGAGTCACATGAAGAAAAACAATCTCATATTCAGAAAAATGGTCAGCAATATTTGCGATCAACGAATTAATACACGCTCATTACAACCGGGATGACTTATGGTGAGTTGTTGTCCCGGTGCACCAATTTTCCGACTCAGGACAGCGACCCACATCGGGTCAAACCAATTTCTGCCCTGCTTAGTTAGGCGGGGACGCTCAGCACTATCTCACCAGATTCGTAAACCATTATATCACCCTCTCCAGTACCGGGTCCATGGAAAATTGACGGAACCGGACAGGCCCACCACTTGTCACGATCATATAGTGACGTAGTACAGGCTAGGGTGACAAATAATTCCAGTAGACCAAGTAGCCGTCTCTACAGTTTGGCAATATTTACGCTTAGAAGGGGGCCCCGAGTGGCCGAGTGGTCTAAAGCGCTCTCCGTTACGGATCACTGCCATCTCACCTCTGTCTGCATGGGTTCGAGTCTCGGATTTGGCCAATGTGGATATGTGAGAAAGCTTGCCAGTAGCTTCTCGAGGGTCGGTGGTTCTTTCCGGGGATTCCCGGGTTCTTCCTCCACCATTAATACTGGCCGCCATGTATAGCCTATCGTGTGCTGAAAAATGGCGTTAAACCCTACAACAACAACAACAACAACAACAACGCCTGGAGGTCACCGTAAATATGCATAGCCAAACTCTAAGCTTTGTACACCATCCTCTTAACCTTGCCTCACCAGCTCAGTCGTTTGCTTTTATAATATAAAAGTTGAATATGGTAAGAAAAACTATAATGTGCACATTGTTGCTCTTGAGAGTAGTTTTTGATAATGTTAAAGTCTGAAAATATAGGTGTCGGATTCATATAAAAAGTCTGACTCACCACGATCATTTTACCTCCTTCTATACATCGAGTGATGTTCATTTCAGCTCCCAAACTTTCGTCGATATGCTTCTCTACAAATTTATCTCCATCAGCTATCATAACACTCTGAAAAACAATAATAATAATAATAATAATAATAATAATAAGAAGAAGAAGAAGAAGAAGAAGAAGAATGATAATACGATTATTGCGGTACCACATGGTTGCTGTTTAATTTATTAAACTAAACATGCGGCCACATGGCCAAAATGGTTGGTTCCTTTCCTACTTTAATCAATTTGTTTATCCTGAAAGTACAAACGGACACTAATCCACGATTTTCAGCACACTTTCACATGCCGCAAAACAGTTCGGATTCCTCTTAAGGGGTCAGGGTTCTTATATGTAGAAAATGGAAATTCATCCAGTTTCAGTGTGGTCAAATATTGTATATAAACCACGTTATAAATGGAACCCGCTCACAACTTCAAAACAGACATCAAACAGTATGTGGTTTAGACACAGCAATATTACTTTCATATGATGTCATGTTCGTGGTATATGCTGAAACAAACAAAGCTGTTCAACACTCTATAATTTTAAATTGTAAACACCTTCTGCCCAGTTGTATGGCGGTTTGATCATCTTAACTCTTTACTAGGACCAGTTCTTTTTTGTGAACGACAAAGCCAGAACATAGTTCACTTAAGTATACTTTCATATTTTATTATTTTTTGGCGTTATGATTGTCCCTACCGTTCCTACACCATCAACATCAATATCAATTACTAGTATTACTACTATTACTAATATTACTAGCATAGCCTAGATTGTTAATGCATTAGACTCGGTATAGCAAGTAATGTGTTTGATCCCCACTAGTGGAATCAGCACAGATCGGCTAGCTTAGGATGTTATTGGACCAAGCGCTTTACGCTACTTGCCTTTTGGATCATATATGTATTAAAGTGTTGTTGTGCTATCCATGTTTACAACATATATCCATTAAAACGGTGTTGTGCCATCCATGTTTACAAAATATGTGCATTAAAGTGTTGTTGTGCAATCCTAGTTTACAACATATATGCATTAAAACGGTGTTGCGCCATCCATGTTTACAACATATATGCATTAAAACGGTGTTGTGCCATCGATGTTTACAATATGCATGCATTACAGCGTTGTTGTGCCATCCATGTTTACAATATACATGCATTAAAGTGTTGTTGTGCAATCCACGTTTACAACATATATACATTAAAACGGTGTTGTGCCATCCATGTTTACAATATATATGCATTACAGTGTTGTTGTGCCATCCATGTTTACAACGAATATGCATTAAAGTGTTGTTGTACTATCGATGTTTACAACATATATGCATTAAAACGGTGTTGTGCCATCCATGTTTACAACATATATGCAGTAAAGTGCTGTTTTGTCATCCATGTTAACAAAATATATGTAATAAAGTGTTGTTGTGACATCCACATTTGAATTAAATGTTGTTATGTCATCCATATGTGCATTAAAATGTTGTTTTGTCATCCATATATGTATTAAAATGTTGTTATGTCATCCATATATGTATTAAAATGTTGTTTTGTCATCCATATATGCATTAAAATGTTGTTTTGTCATCCGTATATGCATTAAAATGTTGTTTTGTCATCCATATATGCATTAAAATGTTGTTTTGTCATCCATATATGCAATAAAGTGTTGTTTAGTCATCCATATATGCAATAGAGTGTTGTTTTGTCATCCATATATGCATTAAAATGTTGTTTTGTCACCCATATATGCATTAAAATGTTGTTTTGTCATCCATATATGCAATAAAGTGTTGTTTTGTCATCCATATATGCAATAAAGTGTTGTTGTGACATCCATATTTGAATTAAATGTTGTTATATCATCCATATATGCATTAAAATGTTGTTTTGTCATCCATATATGCATTAAAATGTTGTTTTGTCATCCATATATGCATTAAAATGTTGTTTTGTCATCCATATATGCATTAAAATGTTGTTTTGTCATCCATATATGCAATAAAGTGTTGTTTTGTCATCCATATATGCAATAAAGTGTTGTTGTGACATCCATATTTGAATTAAATGTTGTTATATCATCCATATATGCATTAAAATGTTTTATCATCCATATATGCATTAAAATGTTGTTTTGTCAACCATATATGCAATAAAGTGTTGTTTTGTCATCCATATATGCATTAAAATGTTATTTTGTCATCCATATTTGCATTAAATGTTGTTATATCATCCATATATGCATTAAAATGTTGTTTTGTCATCCATATATGCATTAAAATGTTGTTTTGTCATCCATATATGCATTAAAATGTTTTATCATCCATATATGCATTAAAATGTTGTTTTGTCATCCATATATGCATTAAAGTGTTGTTTTGTCATCCATATATGCATTAAAATATTATTTTGTCATCCATATATGCATTAAAATGTTGTTTTGTCATCCATATATGCATTAAAATGTTGTTTTATCATCCATATATGCATTAAAATGTTGTTTTGTCATCCATATATACATTAAAATGTTGTTTTGTCATCCATATATGTATTAAAATGTTGTTTTGTCATCCATATATGCATTAAAATGTTGTTTTGTCATCCATATATGCATTAAAATGTTGTTTTGTCATCCAAAATGAATTCAGGTTTGTTATGCCATCCACCTATGGGTCATAAATACATTGAAGTGTTAGTATGCCATCCATGCTTGCGGAGTAATCGCCAAAATCGCCCAAAGTGATACAGCTCATGAGATTGATAATGTAGACCCTTCCCTACAGATACTTTGCGGCGAAATCGATGACGTCAGCTATTTTTTCTAGGTTACTGCATTTGAATGAGAAAATAAGAAAGAGTTTTTGGGATGGATATACTGCACAACCCTGGGAGTGCAGTATATCCATCCGACAAAACGAATTCATATTTTTCCCATACAAATGCAGTGACATTTTTATTATATGCTCATTTTCTTATTCTACCTAATGCTTAATTATATAAACGAAAATGCACTACAAGAAACAAAGTAACTAAAATTATGCCGTATTCCAAACTAAATACACAAGCGCAGATTCATCAGTACACACCAAGAACGTTAGTAATGCGCACATAACTCAGCCCAGATAAATTTGAACTTAGTCGCGCGCTAGACATCACTGTCTAAAGAAAATGGCGTTTTGGTCTACTTAAAATTTAAATTTAGATTCGTACTGTGAATGAATGCGCACAACAACAGCTTTAGTCTGGAATGAATAGATTTTGGTATGTTGACGAATCTGTTAAATTTCGTGATGATGACTGGATTTATCTGTGTCAGTTCTACATGAAGTACATCTAATTTCAGCAGCGAGGGAGCAGCATGTTGACATCTGTAAGTGTGTTTCAGTTCTGTCATTGAATGTTTTGAAATCATAATGTGGAAAAATTATGAAGTCTTTCAACTGTCATTATCAAAAAGACGCTATAGAATATAATGTTTATTTCATTTAGCGTGCAGTAAGGAGGATGTAATTGCACTTGGAATATAGTCGAAATTACATTACAATTTCGAAATGTGTAATCAAGCTTGAGAATCCATGACATGGCTCATGTAATTCGGATTTGTAAAACTATGAAAGTACATTTTGAGGAAATTTAGGATGTAAAACTACAAGTATATTTTTTGTCATTCTTATTACCAGCTATAAAAAAGACAGTTTATGCCTTGTCACTTGCATGTTATTTGTAGGGACCCATCAATTGTATGACCTGTCTGGCGTTTATAGCTAGCCTAAATGCGAAATATTGTATCAAGAAAGTTAACACGGAATGTGGCAAAGCAGCTGGTATGTGGCAGTCCGCGAAACATCGCTTTAGTTCATTCAGAACCAAATTGAATCAACCGAAACGTAAAGCGTCTACTACGTGAGTTTACATGATTTGTTTACAAAGTAGTTCCTAATATACTATTGGGCACACGTGAGTGCATTATGAAGTACACGTGAAGGCAATATCGAAAATTACTGCACGATTCTTACAATGTAAAGCTAACGGAGAAAAAAAAATGAGCATATAATAAAACGTATTTCTAAGGTTGCATAAACGCTGTGACCGACTTTTTTTCTTGATAACGGACGATGACTCAGGTGAACTGGGAGTCAACAGAAGAATACTTCCACAATGCATCCCGTTTTCTATTACATTCCAGAATCATCCGTATCGGTATTTTTCATGACAAAATTTGGCGACTGCTTGAGAAATTAAAGCGCCACTTAGGTTATCAAGGACACAATCATACCACTAGCGCCACGTAGGCTGTAAAGCATAAAAAAGCATACCATTAGCGCCACGTAGGCTGTAAAGCATAAAAAGCATACCACTAGCGCGACGTACGCTGTAAAGCATAAAAAGCATAGTACTAGCGCCACGTTGGCTGCAAAGCACACATTAATATTACTACCTCTAGGTAGACTGTAAAACATTAATTCATACAACCCCTGCTGCTGTATTATAAATATATTAACTAAACCGTATTTTCAATTTAACCACAAACAATTTTTTGCAAGTACCTCATTTTTTTCAAAATCTCGACACCCTCAGTAGGAGTATAGACTAAAAGTTATGTTTTAATCTACTGCTGCTGCAACTACAATCCTAGCATACATGGGGGAATCTGGGAGTGCAAAAATCAGATCAAGTTGAAGTATATTTCTTTGACGAAACGAATAAAACATATGCTGATATTTAATAAAGTATTTAGATAACTTCGTTTCTTTCAAGATACTTATCATTCTTTTAACAGACATTGACATTCCCAGTTTCCATCGCATTCCAGCCAACTGAATTATAATCAACGGAATATGAAAACACGTTTTGTTTTTGTTTTTCTTTTTATGTGTTTGTTCTGTTGGTGGGGGGGGATTTTCTTGATTCTCTCTGAATTTGAATTTATTCGAAAGGAAGACATCAGAGTAAGAAAAGCCCGACTAAAGCAATATGACATTAGTTTGAAAAAGGTGTCGATATGGGCTGCCATGTGTGTGAGACATTCCTGAAAATCTGATTTCTCGTTCCGATGTTAGTTGACCTCGGAACATGCTACACAACGCCGTTATTTAGAGGTGACCTAGAAAAACATGAATGTCAGGGGAGGCATCTCACAATGGAGGCCTTTGGCTGAGACAACAGTAAAGGAAGTGTTGTAGTAGTTTGTTTAGTCGAAACTCGTGATGGCATTAACCAAACTTGGAGCGAACTGTCAACTACGTTATTATTTCTGTACAGATAAACATCACTTTTACAGACCTTCATTTTCGAGCCGTCTAAGGATTCGGAATCGTAAGAGTCGCCAAGTTTAAATCGGAATGTTCTGCCATTTGGAACTCCTTGCATTCCTACGGTAATAACCCACTGGTCCCCGTCTTGGGCGTATTCAATTTCTGTTTTTGCCCCTTTGAAGAATGCTTTCTTTTCCTCTGGAATGCCTGCAAATATAAGCTTAATGTCATGAATATTATTCCATTATACTTTTAGGCAGCTCTATCACAGTTTAAAGATTACGTTATGAAAAGAGGCGAGTCACCTTTTTAACGTCGCACATACACATTCCATTAGGAGTAGATAAGACTGTGTAAGTCGAATAAAATTTGCATTTTGTTCAACTGAAATCATTTTCTCTAAATGGAAAGTTGGAGAATATTTTAGGCTGCATCTGACTGAATTCCGCTTACTTTGCACATTTTGCACATTCTCTCACCACAAAAGAAACATCCACACAAAAACCCCTCTTTACTGTTAAGATCACGTTGGCAAGGTCTACAAAAGATAACGACGAACCTAAGATATACACAGATTATGTTTTATAAAAAGAGAAACATTGACACAAACAGAGTTTGATAAATTGATAGATACTTCTCTACTGCTATATCAATCAATAGAACGATGGCGAATCTGTGTGTGCGGGCCTAATGAATTTAATGAATGTGCACTCTATCATACTAAATAATTTCTCCGCATCAGTTGATTGATAGATTCGATAAACACAACATTTTCTGTTTGATTGAAAATGCCATTCATGGGGATGCTCATGTTCTGCATGATCGACACAATCGGGCGAAAGACTGACTTAGTCAAGGAACCCATCATTTGGAATAAAAAATTACACCACGATTTGCCAGCGAACCAGAGATTATATCTACAGAGGCGCTTGTGTGTAAATGCTTACGTATCTGATTGAACTGTTCCACGAACGCAATTGTTGATCTATTTAAACATTAAAACAAATCTTATCGGGATTTTGATTCTAGTTGAAACACACAAATTACAAAAAGCGGGCATTCATACAAGGCTATATCAATTTCTTCCCGGAAATGGGAATTACCGATTGGATCAGAGATCGATAGGACCGATAAACGAATGCAAATGCACGAAGAATTACGGTAGCAACGGGTACTGTATGGTGTAAAATGTGTTCATTTTCTTGGTTAGGCTACATTTTACATCACACAGGTGCTCATAGACACGCGTGTTCGTTCGGAGAATGGTCAAATAAATAAAAGCGAAATCTACAAACAGCATGATGATATAAATTTAGTGTTAATCTAACTGTTATAAAGAACGATTTGGTTACAGTATTATGATCCCAAACGAATATTAGGTGTCGAACACAAAAAGTGAAAAAAATATCCGACATTTTATTTTATATTCTATTTAATTTATTATTATTGTTAAAACTGTTAAATTTATTAAACAAAAATTTAATATACTGGGGGAGGGAAGCGTCATATTTGGGAGACATTCATAGCGTCAAGAAATCCGTACAATTTTGCAAGTTATAAATTAGCGGATGAAAACACGTTTTTTGTAAACAATGTAAAATAGTTCAATTTTGATCATTATATATAGTCTGCAGTACTAACGATAAGACCATAATTGTTTAAACTCTAATTACTTCCGTATATACAGATCTCAGCGGGGAAGAAAATACAGCTTTTTATAATACTGACATAAAAACAAATGAAGCAAAGACTCATTCAATCGAGAAGCACAAACTTTTTCACCCTACAGAAAAAGAGTCCTCCTTGAAACTGAGCTTTCACTCTCAGCCAATCAAAAGTGACGTTACATAAGTTAAGTCCTTTGTCATCGACGGACAAATATTCAAATGTTTCAGCCAAACGCTTTCACAAGTACTCTAAATTTAAAATGTAAAAATCAGCTCCAGTGAATATTTCATAGTTAGACAGGGCTACAGTGGACATCAGACATTATAGAAACCTTTGGAGATAGTATATCTAGAATTTAGGAGGCAAGTCTCATTCTCTTATGTAAATGTATGAAATCATGACCGTGCAAGTTTTCACTAAATTTCCAAGCCTTTTCTTTCAATTTTATAGTTTGTAATTACGTGTCAATAACATTAGGACAACACTAGATTCTTCTTAAGGGTTAGGTCACAATATGTGTGTGTGTGTGTGTGTGTGTGTGTGTGTGATTTAGATTTTTAACGGCTCTTAACAATTTTTTCAGTTTTATCGTTACGATGTCTGCAGTGTGACAGTTTATAGTGATGTCTACCACTGGAGCGTCATGCCGCAGACATGTAGCGTGATGTCCCACCCAGTCACATTATCCTGACACCAGGCCGACCAGTCCTAACACTAACCTCTTAATGCTGAGCGCCAAGCGAGGCAGATGGTTGTACCATTTTTTTAAAGTCTTTGGTATGACTCGGCCGTGGTTCGAACCCGCGACATCCCGCATCCGAGGCGGACGCTCTAACCACTAGGCTATATAGTGAGAGCGATGAAAAGCTATGTACAATAAACTTAGTTAATATTGTTTTTAAAAACGGAATGGAAACCTGATTTGTTCTCATAGATTAAATATTGTTAAATTCTAATCTTTGATTCATAGTTAGTGTTCTTATGAAATGTCATAATTTTAAAATTAATGATTAAGGAAGACATTGAAAGTTAAGGAAGTAAACTTGAAGTGTTAAGTAAAAGCGAGAAAAGACTCATTACAGTGGTTAACCAAATGAGTGATCGGATTGGAATGACTATCACTTCGGAACACTTCTGCAATCTTTGAAGATCAAAACGTAGAGCGTCAATAACAAGATTATAATGACATGGATTGATTGAACAGCCCTTGTCTTCAACTTCTAAAGACAAACATGTATTTCTGTTGTCGTTTTTTATTTTTGAGTAATGTTTGGTCTCTATTGTTTTTATCGCAGTTGGAATTCTCACATGTACCACTGGCCATAGGTATGGTATTTTGATAAACTGTTTTATCGAATACCAATCCCTCATATAACGGTTATCTTTTCCAGAAACACCTCCCAGTTTTTGGAAATTACAGTCTTGATCTACGCCCGATGATGGCGTTAAATGTCGTTTGCCAAAGTTAAACTCAGAGTTGATCTTTGAGAAATGTCTCTCCAGCTTGTAAGGAGAACGAATCTTTGAAAAATAAATGTATGACATCAGATCATTAAGTCCTGGATGAATAAGTACATCTTACTACAATGTTCATACGGTCGGCTAGATATTAGTGGATACCCTTTCCGGATAGAGTACTAATATATTCATACGGTCCGCTACATGATAGTGGATACCCTTTCCTGATAGACTATTGTACGATTAAACGTAATGTTAATTAGATATTTTACTGTATGCATTTAAATATTGTATCCCAGAGTTTTGTGTGTTTTTTGCAATATTAAATTATATCTTGCTTCAATATTTTTACACTATTAATTTAGATACTAGAGTTACATACATGGAACCCGACACTGGAATAACACATTAGCTGCCAAACGTCGGTTGAATCTTGATCGGTTGTATATGATACACCATGATTTTAACATATATTGTGAACTTGACGTAATATTACAACGGGTCAAATCTTGAGTGGAGGTAAACGAAATAACATGACTATAACAGGTGAGTCACACATGTGTTATAACTGCTGGTTGACTCTTGATTGTAGGTATATGATATACCATAGATATAACATATGAATTACACTTGCTGTGATATAACCACAAGTCGACTCTGGATTTGAGGTATATGCTATCCCATGATGCATATCTAGTGGTATAACTGCTTATCGAATCTTGATTGGGGTTATGTGATATACCACCACTATAACACGTGAGTTACACATGCTGTTCGACTCTTGACTGAAGGTACATGATATATATTATGACATATGCGTTGCACCTTACTCTGCTGTAACAACTTGTCAACTCTTGATTGCAAATCTGTGGTACGCAATGATTATAACATGTCTGTTGTACGCGCTGTGGTATAACCACCAGTCGATACATTATTGGTAGTATAGCATTTACCATGGGTACTACGTGTGATGTACTTGCTATGTTATCACCACCAACGGATAAATGACAGGCCATGATTCTCACACACGAGTTATAATTCCTGTTTTATAACTTCTAGGCGCCTCTTCTTTAGAGGTATGGGGTATAACACGATTATAACACATCTGTTTTATTTGCTGTTTGATTATTGCCGGTCAGTTGTTGATCGGATGTATACGATATACCACGATTCACATTCTTGAGTTATACGTGCAGTGTTATCATTGCTGGTCGACCCGTCATTGGAAGTATAGGACATAACTGATTATAACATATGTGTTGCCTTACCGTTTTATAACCGCCGGTCGACCCATGATTGAAAGCATGCTCTAAAAACTGATTATAACACAGCATGTGCAGTGTATATTACATAAGCTTAAATTAGGCAGAGCGTTAATATCAATCACGGTCTTCTGAAAATGATTAGCACGGGTATTATCTTCGAATGTTTTATGACTTTTACATGAAGTTAATCCAGAGAATTCTTTCTATGAAATCCTACTACTCCTGCTGTTAAGACTGTCTGCAGCCGAGTCTTCATCAGTGCAAAACTTCACAGACAGATTTTAAATTAGTACCCAAGAAAATCAAAAGTAAGTCGCGGCTCATTTTGATTTCTCGGCTGACATCTTTCGAAATATGCCTTCGTGTGAGGCAGTCTTACTTTTAAGTTTAATGGCCGACACAACTGTAGGCCAGGAAGTAAGTTCTGCCACAGATTTCTCGAAACATGTTTGGTACTAAATGCAAGCTCCAATCTAGAGCAACAACATAATCGGATAGGAAACTTGCAGTTTTGCTATGATAGTGAACTTTCGAGAATTTTAGCAGGAGATAAAGTTCAGAAAATCTTGCAAAGTCTGTGATTGTATACTGATCATTCTTAAAATTGCATAAATTTCACTATTCGTGGCCTGAATGGTTAGAGCGTCCGCCTCGGATGATAGTGGTCGCAGGTGTGAATCCCCGCCAAGTCAAATCAAAGGCTTATAAAGATGGTACAAGCAGCTGCCTCGCTTGACGCTCAACAGTAAGAGGTTAGTGTTGGGACTAGTCGGCCTGGTGTCAAGATATAGTGACTGGGTGGGACATGATGCTACATGTCTGCGGCATGATGCCCCATTGCTAGACATCACTTTAAGCTGCCACAATGCAGACATCGTAGCGATATGACTGAAGTTATTAAAGCTACGTTAAAAATGATTTTTTAAAATAAAAACAAAACTCATTTTTCAAACTTTTGGATCGAGATTGAAGTAATCGCAAAAAATGGTTCGAAAATGCTGTGCCTGGTTTGAACATAACTGTTTATATTCTAAATAACAGTTTTTAATTTCCCCCATAAGCTCATACTATGAAATACGATGTTTTTATATACAGTACTTCGTTCACTCCTTGGGTATGGTAACAATGCTATGAAATAAAATCATTGAAAAGGAAACGTTTTTATAAACGGAAACTAAAAATGATATTCATCATAAATAAAATAACTGTAATGGCATTTTACGACAAATCAGCACAATTGTGGCTAAAGGGCTCATTAATGTCGAAACCCGTTGAATAAAAAAAAATTAACGTATAGCAAACAGCTTGTGCTATATTATATAATTTTCTCTATGAGTTAAATAATGTACATTCATGTTGGACCCTTGAGTCTGTGACCTGTGAATTTCGCTGATTTCGTGACTGATACTAGCAACGGTATCAGGACCAAACAAACAGTGGCATTTCCAATGAAAGCATAGGACTTCTCAAATCCACCAATTAATGTTGGTGTTTTTGTAAACCACGAAAACTGATACACACTAAATTAAATTCCTTCTATGTTAGTCAAGTATTCAGCTCTCTAACATAATTGTTTAATTTGTTTGGTTCTTTTACTCCATAATATTTCATATATTGTGCAATTTCAACGTATGTTTCGCTCCACTCATTCACAAAGCTGATTTCGGTGTATGACTGTGTTAAAGGAGACCTTACGTACCAAATAACTGTGATATAACCACATGCACGCTCTTTATCAAAATGATACGGTACGCCTAATTTTCAACACAGCAAGTGAGTGCAATGTCTGGCACTGAACTTTAAATTAGACAGAACGCTGGCATCAAGATGGCTCTTGAACAATTAGCGCAAGTACCCTCTTGGAATGTTTTACGAGTATTACAAGAAAATTAATACCTGAGGTACAGGTAAAATCGCCGTGCAACAGCCGCAGAAAATACGTGTATCTAGACTGCAACAACGCAAAGGCCTATATGAAGCGAATCAAGACTCAGCCAGTCCAAAATGATATAAAGTAACATCATAAGTAACCCTAATTGGCGTATTAATTAGAAGGGCTTACTTATTAGGACAGCTGACATTTGAATATAAATGTTCATAAAAGTTCTTGTATAAAACATCTATAATTGCTGCGACACGTCACCGGACAGAATTCGTAGTATTCTTGATTTATTTCATCTACTATGCGAAGTATTTATGTGCAATCTCCATTGATACGTATATGTATTATTATATTACTACAAAATCCGTACACAATCCTCCATCAGCTATGTAAATATGCAATTTCCTCTCAACATTTAGAAATAAATGTGCACAAAATACAGATAATTTCATACTAAAATGTCACTTTATTTTATGCCCCCCCCCCAAAAAAAAAAAACATAAGAAACCGACGGTGTATTTTCGAGATACATTTCTTTATAAGCAAGCTCAGTTCGAAGAAACAAAGTAAGGAGTGTAACAGGTCAAATAAGAATTTCAGAATGAATTAAAGAAATCACTGAGGGGTCCCGGATAGACGAGTGGACTAAAGCGGTCGCTTTTAAAGATCACCAACGTCCGCCTGGGTTTGTCTCGGCTCGGCCAATGTTGGTATGTATAAAAGCTTGCCTGTAGGTTCCGATGGGTCGATGGTTCTTCCCGGTTTTTTCTTCTTCACCTTGATTCTTCCTCCATCAGTTATACTGGCAGACATGTATAGCCTATCATGTGCTGAAAATTTGCGTTACCCCCCCCCCCCCAAGCAAAGTAAATTAAATAAACGTGTTTTTCCAGTGTAGAGATTGAAAAGTTATAATCATCTAATTTCCATAATTAGAAACACACTTAAAAGTATAACATGTAGATTTAGAAGTTAATTCGGTTTTTAAAACCTTGTTCTCAGAATCTTCCCATAGAGTTCATATTCAAATGAAATCCAGCAGATATCTATGTTTATAAAGGACGAAATATTGAAACAAACTTGAATAATATTCTACATTTACAGTATCTGAGTTGGAAAATCGATGTCATTTTTTTCTCAGAAAGAAAAAAGAGGAGCAATTGAAAAAATTAATGGGAAATTGTATGCATTATACGTCATATCAACAAAAAATAAAATAGAACAAAAACGATAATGTCGGTGGCGCCTGACTGATAAGCTTCGTCATCTTCAATGGTATTTACTGGAAATATTGGTGCAATATGGCATTACTACATTATCATTCATTCTACAGGCGAAATGGTCCAAATCAGCCCTTGATTTAGTATTGATTGCTCTCGTGCCTCGCGGTAAATTGGGCTTGGCTTTTCCTGTCAGTAGGATTTGCAGTGGTATCGATTTCACGTCAGTATTAGTTTACTGCAGCACTTTACTGTATGATTATATTTAGAAACATGGCTATAATATTCTTTCCGCTTATTAAAGTCGGGCACAGATTTACATTCTTCCTGCCTAATTGCATCACTTAAAATGGAAACTATACAAAATAATCAAATAATTATGAATATACTGAAATGAAATCTTGTTGCAGACGTTTTTCAAATAAATTGCTATTTTCAATGTTTAATCTGTTTTACATTTGTCAACTATACTTCAAAGCCCATGTTCAGAGAAAAAACGGCATAAAAATACAATCGTTTAGGAAACTGCCAGGAATTCTTTGTTTTCATGATGGAACGAAATAAAATCTATATTTGTTTTTGCGTAGGCTGATGTGACCACAACGACACCAGTATATAGGCGGCTTGTCGTAAAATTGCAAAGCAGTCAAATTGATTCTCAACGTAATTACAGAAACTGAATCATGACGGTCCATAACGAATAAACAAGATTAAATGTATGTACATGTGTCTTTTAACGTTTAAAATATATTATTAACACAACACACACACACACACACACACACACACACACACACACATATATATATATATATATATATATATATATATATATACACATATATATATATATATATATATATATATATATATATATATATATATATATATATATATATATATATATATATATATATATATATATGATGTCTTGCACTGTCTAGATAGTACATAGTTTTTATGGATTGATTCATATGGTCTTATGAGAATGTGTTTTGGATATGAAAAAGGCACTTAATTCTACTTAAAGAATATATTGACATGCTCTAAGTCGATATATATGGATGATGGTTTTGTTTTCCATTTGGCTTTAAACTGTGAAACTAAAAATAATTTTATTCAATATTTTCTGATATCATCTTTCCCTTGAAATATATAAAATTTCCCTATTTTGCCCTGAAAGTTACAAATGATTATATTACTTTTTTGCCCCTCAATCAACCGCCAAAAATGAGTTGTTTCGAAAGTTTGTTCATTTTCCAAAACAAATAAACTACTTGACGTGGCTCTGAAGCACGAGTTAACCAGGAGTCTGAATTGCACACTAATGGAGATATCGATTAATTCTGATCAATTTATGGCTAATAGTATATTCTAACCAGCCATGATAGATCACAGTCCGTGCTCGCTTATACGCCAGGTCCAAGTGCGAATCGTATAGACCCAGATCTGCCGTCGCATAATTCTCTTACAGATCTGTGTCTATGCAATTTGTTATGAGTAATCAGTAGAACAAACAACATCGACCCTGATCTTCTCGTACATTACGTGACGGATGGTCAGGGTGTATGGTTTTACGGGGTGGTGGTGATGGTTTCTTTTGTTGGACTAGACGTAAAACCTACGAATAGTCGGTATACATTATTAATTAATATCTTACCTGGGCGATAGAAGAAAAAAATATTTCTGGTGAATTTGTGTCTATCCTTTCGATTAACGAAACCCATCTTTTATTGTCATGTATTCAGATTTAATGAAAAAATTGCTTTGTTTTACACACACACATATATATATATATATATATATATATATATATATATATATATATATATATATATATATATATATCAAAGAATCACATTAAATCATTCTTGTCAATATGACAACCAGTAAAAAATTAAATAATACACTCTACTTTATGACTACCTTTAATGAATTCACTAGAGCTTTGACTTTATTTAATATTATTAAAGTAACCAATTGTTCTTACAAATCAAATTGTTTACTGGTCAATAAATGCAGACACATATCCTGCTATGATTTATTTATGGATATCCAAATGGGGTTAATATTTCTTTCATTCAAAACATGAATTCAGGTTATGAACGTTTTAACTATACTATGTAGATAAAGTCATCAGAACAAATTAAAATAGGAGGCTGGGGGCTAATAATCATTTTGTTCCCCAAATGACATTTTTGGTTATCGGAAATGCTAAGGGCATACCGTAATGTTATACGCCTACGAATTATTGTGCCAATGATTCACAACACTCCCTGATTTAGTACTGATGTCACTCATGTATTGTAGCACATTGGTCTCGATCTTTCATTCAACGATGTATGAAACACTATCTATTTAAAAGGGTATTATTATCTCGCATAAATGTATTATATTTATGTTTCTCAGATCTGAAGACAACACCATATAATTTCTAAGGTCATTAGATTCGGTATCCACATCTGTTTCGGCTTAAATTGCTATTCAATGGGTAGTCAAATTAGGACATAGGAAAGAAAAAGGTAGTTTGGTGCTTTCAGTTCATTAACAGGTATACTAATTCATTAAATAAAACAAAACATATCAATTCACACATTTAATATAAAGGAAAATAAAATGTATATCATTCTGGTAGATTGTTGTTAGAACAATTTAGTTGTAAGCAAACCTTGTGTATGTTTGGCGTGCGCTACATTATGAATCGATAATCTCAAAGCGTATTAGATCAGATTAGATCAAAGCGTATTCGCTTGATACAAAACAAACAATAATTGTGCGTAGTTTCTATAGTAGACCGATAACTGCAAATTCGCAATAATGGTACAATCTGGGCCATTAGAAACTTATCGGTTATTATATCCCAAATATATGCCTCAAGCTGCCATTTTGACCACTTCGGCATTTTAAGAAATAAAGATTGACCGAGAAGTTGCGATGCATGTATTGGTCAATCCTGCGATGAATAACTTGCCGTTTCCTTTCTTACAGATATGTTTTCGGCGAAGAATATGTATGAATTGTTTTGAAATTAGTAAGTTAACATTCATCCGAACACACTTGTGTCTTGCAGAAGTAGCTAAGGAGTTCCAAATGAGACTGGGTAACGTTCGATTATATGGGCGTGAAACTACAGACATTATATCAGTAATGTATAGCCTAGATGCCTATGTGAAACATTCTGAGGTCAGATTTAAAGGCTTGGATGTATAGACAATGTCAGAAAATGTATATCGTATTCAGCATCAAAATCAGATTCACTTTGGCATGATGATCGTTAGTACGGCTATCCAGAACAACTAAACTACATAAAAAGGCGAATCTGGCTTCCAATTAACGATGCCTATATTCTGGTGAATTAACTGAAAGCAGGGTAATATGTACCTTGTCGAATATGAACTACAGCAATGTCGTTTCGACGCAATTACAAGCTGTATACGTTGTTCACTACGAACTACAATAGTATCTTGTAAATACAACGACATGTTGTATGCTTTGTTTACTGTGAACAACAATAGTGTCTTGTCAATACAACGCCAAGTTGTACATCTTGTCACAGTTGCTAGACGCGAGCTTGATGTTGAGAAGAAAAGAAAAAAAGAAAGAAAAAAATAATCTGAAGGAAAAAATGATAGTGACACAAATACGTTAGATTACCCTCGTGATCCGTTCTGACATAGGACCCTATCTATCATAATATATAAGATATAATCGCACGTTTCGGAACCCGTAACTTCAGTTTGGTACAACGCAGAAAAGTCAATGATGGCTTGATAAACAGAAACATCTCAGGAGTAAAACAAGCCCTACAGTATGGATGTGTGCCTTTAAAGACGGAAATTGCAGAAGGAAATCGAGCGTCATGGGTGGAACGAAGTATTTGGAAGTTCCGTACCCTCTCTCTTATATATTATGATAGACAGGGTCCTATGTCAGAACGGGTCACTGGGGTAATCTAAGGTATTTTTGTCACTCTGTATCATTTTTTCCCCTTCAGATTATTATATTTTTTTTCAACATCAAGCTTGCGTGGAGCACCTGTGCATCTTGTAGAATGTGACCTACAATCGAGTATTGTCGATACAACGACTATGTGTATACCATGCCCACTGTGAACTCCGTTAGAGTTTTGTCGATACAACGACAAGCTGTTACACCTCGAGTAAAATAGGGCCCTGTCAATATAACGACAAACTGTATACCTTGTCAACTGTTAACTATATTAATGTCTTGGCAATGCAAGATCAAGCTGTGACTTTCTAACGGTGAGGAGTTTCACGGCTCATAGCATAAAACCAGGCGCAGACAGTACATTACACCTAAAATTGTTTTACTTTGATGGCGATGAGAGGAGGGCGGATTCTATAGCATGTATGTCATTATATTTTTGTATTTAAATATTATCTAAATATGTAAGGCATAAACGTGGAGCGTATTGATTAAAACTGAAAGTGCATAATGTCTGTTTGATTACGTCAACCAATTGGGAGCCCATTTCATCAGACAATACATCTAAAGCAGGTGCGTATTTCCCGTCTTTTCCCTCGATCTGGCAATGGAAAAAGTTTAATTTGGGAGAAGCAGAGTACAAAGGGATCGATCTGTATTGATAAAAGGCAAGAACTGATAAATGTATTTTCCTTTAGTGGCAGTAAATACTCATTGGGATTCTGATATGTTCCTGCATATGGTACCACAGGCGTAGGAATGCTCTCAACAATACTCTCTACTATACTTAAGCTTGATTTGTCTTTATGTAAACAAGTCTCAGCTTTTTCTGTCAGCAGGAAATGCAGTAGAAGCGTTTTTCTTACAAAAATACTGCATTGAATCGCTTTATTACACACAGTTTCTGAATATGTTTGACTTTGGTTTGGTGATATTCAGCATGTACTAAGAACAACGCCATGAGTTTAAATTGGTACAGAAATATTTATCTTCAACCTATTAAGGTAAATGTCGGTTACACACAAACACACACACACACACACACACACACACACGCACACACACACACACACACACACAACACTCGTATGAAATGAAACATTGTCGATTATGCCATGATTTCTGCTATTGTCTTTACAATGATTTTGCACAGGAAAATCTAAGCTAGGTTAGCACTGATCTGGATAAAGTAATTACGTATACTCAGTACATACAGACATTTCCTCTTTAGCACCGTATAAATCGGACACAACTTCAAACTGCACAGATTTCAACATTATAATTCAATTTACATTTACATTTCTGAGCTATCCATATTATACTGTTGATATTACAAAGGTGGAGTGAGTTTCTTTGTGTCATGGATGATCGTGAAATTTTGTTCCTTTTCACACAAAAAATGTTGTTATTCAGAATTAAAATTTTATTTTTCAAATGAACTTCCACTCCAATAATAAACTTTATCTCTAAATGTAAATGGATTTTCCTATAATGACCGCATAATCAGCCGACCAGAAATCTATAATAAATCTATCTTAAACTCGAAGTGACATGCCCATTATACGGCTTGGCCAACAACAAGAAAAGTATAACATTTACTGTATATATTAATTCATTTTTACGGTCTCCTTATATAACCCAATATAAATAAAACAATTATTTTCATATAAGAGCAATATTGAGCAATAACTAGGCACATTCGATTTTCTTGGTTGCTCCTTACATTTTTAAATGGCCTATTATTTCTTCAGTTTTCCTTGTTGTATATAGGATAGTGGACCATTGGTGTAAGGCCATTTGGGTTTCTAAGCTATATGACATACAAGTGACACCTTGTGTAGATTTTAATGAGCTAACTCAGTCCGTCATAACTTACCTTAGGAAGATTATCCGTATGTGTGATTATAATTAGTTAGATTGTAATGGTTGGCCTTTTGTATTAGCATAGACCGTATGTATATTTATAATTAGTGTATTTTGACATTTTGTATTAGCATGGACCGTATGTGTATTTATAATTAGTTAGATTTTAAAGGTTGACATTTTGTATTAGCATGGACCGTATGTGTATTTATAATTAGTTTGATTTTAAAGGTTGATATTTTTTATTAGCATGGACCGTATGTGTATTTATGATTAATTTTATTTTAAAGGTTGACATTTTGTATTAGCATGGACCGTACATGTAATTATAATTAGTTCGATTTTAAAGGTTGACATTTTGTATTAGCATGGACCGTATGTGTATTTATAATTAGTTTGATTTTAAAGGTTGACATTTTGTATCAGGATGGAGTTTATTTATGATTAGTTTGATTTTAAATTTTGACATTTTGTATTGGCATGGACCGTATGTGTATTTATAATTAGTTAGATTTTAAAAGTTGACATTTTGTATTAGCATGGACCGTATGTGTATTTATAATTAGTTCGATTTTAAAGGTTAACATTTTGTATTAGCATGGACCGTACATGTAATTATAATTAGTTTGATTTTAAAGGTTGACATTTTGTATTAGCATGGACCGTATGTGTATTTATAATTAGTTCGATTTTAAAGGTTGACATTTTGTATTAGCATGGACCGTACATGTAATTATAATTAGTTTGATTTTAAATTTTGACATTTTGTATTAGCATGGACCGTATGTGTATTTATAATTAGTTCGATTTTAAAGGTTGACATTTTGTATTAGCATGGACCGTATGTGTATTTATAATTAGTTAGATTTTAAAGGTTGACATTTTGTATTAGCATGGACCGTACATGTAATTATAATTAGATTGATTTTAAATTTTGACATTTTGTATTAGCATGGACCGTATGTGTATTTATAATTAGTTCGATTTTAAAGGTTGACATTTTGTATTAGCATGGACTGTACATGTAATTATAATTAGTTTGATTTTAAATTTTGACATTTTGTATTAGCATGGACCGTATGTGTATTTATAATTAGTTCGATTTTAAAGGTTGACATTTTGTATTAGCATGGACCGTACATGTAATTATAATTTGTTCGATTTTAAAGGTTAACATATTGCATTTGCCCGATTTATCACCTTCATACAGATTAAACTCTGAAACTTTGATAGCAAATTCTGTTTCTGGAAGATTTCGTTGTTATTTGACGACAAAAATGATTTTTTTGTCTAAAAATCTACCAGTGATATATGAAATATCTAACTTTAGAATGTGTGGTCTACACTCGCTTATAGGTCGAGTACAACTGCAAACAAAAAACGGACCTTGAAGTGGCGAGAGTCTACGATGCATACTAATGGGGCCGTCGATTTCTTAAAAGTCACTCACTCAAAAATTAACGAATGATTTTCAGTCATCTTGGTTTACCCATTCAACACAAAACTTAATGGAATCGCTTAGTCAATACCAGAGGAGAGTGCAACGGGTCTAGTCTACATTTCTGACATATATATTGATTAGGAAATTTCACTCCGGCTTTGTTTAAACATAATTTGTGAATTAGGTAACTTTTATTTGTTCCGCCATATATTTGTAATACATTTAATTCTGACGTAAAAACAATATTGTGTGAGATGACATAATCCACATATTTCCTGTTAGGGGACTATGAAATGTCATCGATTATTCTAAACAAAAATCTTATGTGGTTATCGCATCACATCATATTTCCAGAAAATCGAAAGTCAGTGCGCGCCATTTCCATTCGCTTTCGGTTACATACTGGTACTGCTAGCGGGTGATTGATAGATACAAATTCTTTCCGCCATTCGTCAAATTGATCCAAAGTTTCAGATTCGAAATTTTAATTGTTATTTTTTTAATTTGATGCAAGAGATATAGGAAGACTTCATTTGCAGATTGAAAATAGATAGATAGATAGATAGATAGATAGACAGACATAGATAGATAGATAGATATACCGTAAGTGTATGTATAATTATAATAAATAATATGTATTAATAGATAGATAGATAGATAGATAGATATGCCACATTTACAGCATTTCCCATCTCCAACGCGTCGAATGCACATATCTAGTCTACATCTCCGACATATATATTGATTGGGAAATTTGACTCCGGCTTTGTTGAAACATATTTTGTGATTTAGATAACTTATATTTATTCCTCCATGTATTTGTAATGCATTTACTTCTGACAACAACAAAAATAAAAACAATTTTGTGTGAGAGCACATAATATACGTGATTCCTGCTAGGGGACTATGAAATATCATCGATTTCTCGGAATAAGAATTATATGTGGTTATCTCATCATATCATATTTCCAGAAAATAAAGGTTAGTGCGCGCCATTTCCATTAGCTTTCGGTTACATATTGGTACTGCTACCGGGCGATTGATGGATAAAAATTCTTACCGTGTTTCGTCAAATTGATCAAAATTTTCACATTCGAAGTTTGAATTGTTTTTTTTTTTAATTTGATGCAAGAGATATATTAAGACTTCATTTGCAGATATATATATATATATATATATATATATATATATATATATATATATATATATATATATATATATATATATGTCTGTCTGTCTGTCTCTGTGTGTGTGTGTGGGGGGGGGACATTTACAGCACTTCTCGTCTCCAAAACGTCGAATGCATATAAAATGTATGTTATGTACGTCCTCGAACCAAACGCAGATATATTCCGAAGCAATGAGACAGCTCCTGAAATTTGTAGCATAACCAGAAATATTGCACGACACAAACGAGGGAGAAGAGGTGAAGGGCGTGGGGGGGGGGATTGGGGGTGAGTAGGGGTTAGAAAATATCCGCACACATTTTTGAACGTTGAGAATGAAAGTGATTCTACACTGTTGTGAATTATTAATAGTCCAATCTTCTTCACCCAGCCACCTCTTTTAAATCGGAATCCCGTTTGGGATGACAGGGGCAGTTTAATAGAGGGCGGTGTCCACAGTAATTGAGTGTAAGATACCATAAAACGGGGTGGTATGTGAGAAAGCTTGCCAATAGCTTCTCGTGGATCGGTGGTTCTTTCACTGGATTTTCCAGGGTTCTTCCTCCACCATTTATACTGGCCGCCATATATATCCTATCTTGTACTATACAAAAAAAAATGGCGTTTGACCATACAACAGAAACCATAAAACAGATGTATAAGGCAGTTAAATGTTTGATGTAGACGGCAATGTTTGACTACATTTAAGATTCAATTGTTTCAGTTTTTAATTGTCACATGTAGTTATCATTTTAGCCTCTATTTACAGATGAAACACACGAATGTTTGTTCGTTCATAAAACAGAAGCGCTATTAATTCACTTTGCTTACTAAAATAATGAAAATACAGGGTTCTAATTTGAGAAACTGTACACGATCTTGAAATATAAGTTGAGTAGCTCCTATAATATTTAGTGGAAAGTGAATAAATCAATTGGAATATAATGAGATTTAAGTGGGTGATACCTAAACACGGCGTTTGCTTCATCAATGAATAAATAACTTTTTGGTGACTGTGCGACTAAGCCACGGATTTCCTTATCAACCTTCAACAAAATAACAAAATGCTACTGATTTCAAAATGTTATTGAATTCAATGCACTCTCACTATATCTGCTTGCTACACACACACACACACACACACACACACACACACACACATATATATATATATATATATATATATATATATATATATATATATATATATATATATATATATATATATATATATATATATATATATATATGTATGTATGTATGTATGTATATGTATATGTAATGTATGTATATATGTATATGTATATGTATATATATATATATATATATATATATATATATATATATATATATATATATATATATATATATATATATATATATATATATATGTATATATATATGTATATATATGTATATATATATATATATATATATATATATATATATATATATATATATAGAGAGAGAGAGAGAGAGAGAGAGAGAGAGAGAGAGAGAGAAAGAGAGAGAGAAAGAGAGAGAGAGAGAGAGATTAAACGAAACAGAACAGAAAGTGCTATCTCTGGAGTCTACAGGAGAACGCTTGTTAATACTAGGCAAATTGTTTATTTAATACAAATAATACTATCATACAGGTTAGAGAATTTTTAAATCGTATTCTACGGAGATTTAAACCCAGGACCGCGGGTAAACGACACCCATCGCCTTGCCTACACGCACTAGTCCATCAAAAATGTGTTTTCGCCACGCTTTGTCGAATAGGTGTGTTGGCGTGTCCATGTGTTGTCGCATTAACTTTTGTTTGACTTGATGTTTCATTTTAAAGTAACGTAACGATTTTCATGCTACATTTTTTGAAATTACATATTTAAATTTAATATATTAAAGTTCAGCACATAACGTCATGTTTAATTTAATTTTTTTAAACCGGTATCGACGCGATTAAGTGTTCATATCCAACGAAACACGACAAAGAGGAAAAAAAGTATATCGCGGCAAAACGACAACACGAATTAGCCAGAAAACGAAGCGACATAGTGACAGCAATGGCGTGTTGCTTGTCACTATTATATGGCATTCTATGCTCATTGTTTTGTCGCCTTTAAGACAATGGAACATAAATTTCCTGTCGCATCTAACGTCATTGAGTTGGGTTTGGTGGGGGCGTTATTCTGTAGAAAAGAAATAGCCAAACGAACAAAATGACAAAAATATATTTTATTTCGCTATTTTTATATTTATTGCTTCAGCTTCTGTCTTGGCCTCTTGTTAGTTTTTATTGCTTTCTTGTCACTCGCTTTTTCAAGAAGTTGTCCAATTTTACCAATATCTAAATTGGTCTTTAGCTCGATAATTTAGTTCGTATTTCGGAACGAACATGAAAACCGCTTTAACGAGTAATGTTTTTGAAAGTAAACAGTAAATTTTGTGTGTAATTTTGAAACTTTGTACTAAGGACCAAGAAACTGCTTGCTAAGGAACAAAATCCGTCGTGCTAATGGCCAAACATTTCGTGCTAAAGGTCAATAAACTTCTTGTTAGGGTCAATACACTTTGTGGTAAGTGCCAATAAAATGCGTACTAGGTCAAAACTTCGTGTAAATGGACGACAAACGTCGTGCTAATAGACATGAAATATCGTAGGTTTTATACAAAAGAAAAACAAACCATCCATTTAATTATATATGCAGCGTGGCCATGTGAGTCATATACGTCGTACGTCATCTTATTTACTAAAGCTTCTGGAACGTAGATTTCCTGGTTTGTTTTTCATGGTCAAATCAGTTAGAACATCCTCGTCCTATTCAGTAAACCGTTTGTTTTTCATGGTCAGATCAGTTAGAACATCCTCGGCCTATTCAGTAAACCGTTTGTTTTGCATGGTCAGATCAGTTAGAACATCCTCGGCCTATTCAGTAAACCGTTTGTTTTTCATGGGCAGATCGATTAGAACATTCTCGTTCTATTCAGTAAGGCGTTTGTTTTTCATGGTCAGATCAATTAGAACATCCTTGTCCTATTCAGTAAACCGTTTGTTTTCCCAGGTCAGATCAGTTAGAACATCCTCGTCCTATTCAGTAAAGCGTTTGTTTTTCATGGTCAGATCAGTTAGAACATCCTCGTCCTATTCAGTAAACCGTTTGTTTTGCATGGTCAGATCGATTAGAACATTCTCGTCCTATTCAGTAAGGCGTTTGTTTTTCATGGTCAGATCAGTTAGAACATCCTCGTCCTATTGAGTAAAGCGTTTGTTTTGCATGGTCAGATCAATTAGAACATCCTCGTCCTATTCAGTAAGGCGTTTGTTTTTCATGGTGAGATCAATTAGAACATCCTCGTCCTATTCAGTAAACCGTTTGTTTTGCATGGTCAGAACAGTTGGAACATCCTCGTCCTGTTGAGTAAAGCGTTTGTTTTGCATGGTCAGATCGATTAGAACATTCTCGTAGTATTCAGTAAGGCGTTTGTTTTTCATGGTCAGATGGATTAGAACATTCTCGTCCTATTCATTAAAGCGTTTGTTTTACATGGTCAGATCAGTAAGAACATCCTTGTCCTATTCAGTAAACCGTTTGTTTTTCATGGGCAGATCAATTAGAACATCCTCGTCCTATTCAGTAATGCGTTTGTTTTTCATGGTCAGATCAATTAGAACATCCTCGTCCTATTCAGTAAACCGTTTGTTTTGCATGGCCAGATCAGTTGGAACATCCTCGTCCTATTGAGTAAAGCGTTTGCTTTGCATGGTCAGATCAGTTAGAACATCCTCGTCCTAGTCAGTAAAGCGTTTGTTTTGCATGGTCAGATCAGTTAGAACATCCTCGTCCTATTGAGTAAACCGTTTGTTTTTCATGGGCAGATCGATTAGAACATTCTCGTTCTATTCAGTAATGCGTTTGTTTTTCATGGTCAGATCAGTTAGAACATCCTCGTCCTATTCAGTAAACCCTTTGTTTTTCATGGTCAGATCAGTTAGAACATCCTCGTCCTATTCAGTAAACCGTTTGTTTTTCATGGTCAGATCGATTAGAACATTCTCGTCCTATTCAGTAAGGCGTTTATTTTTCATGGTCAGATCAGTTAGAACATCCTCGACCTATTCAGTAAAGCGTTTGTTTTGCATGGTCAGATCAATTAGAACATTCTCGTCCTATTCAGTAAAGCGTTTGTTTTTCATGGTGAGATCAATTAGAACATCCTCGTCCAATTCAGTAAACCGTTTGTTTTGCATGGTCAGAATAGTTGGAACATCCTCGTCCTGTTGAGTAAAGCGTTTGTTTTGCATGGTCAGATCGATTAGAACATTCTCGTAGTATTCAGTAAGGCGTTTGTTTTTCATGGTCAGATGGATTAGAACATCCTCGTCCTTATCAGTAAAGCGTTTGTTTTACATGGTCAGATCAATTAGAACATCCTCGTCCTATTCAGTAATGCGTTTGTTTTTCATGGTCAGATCAATTAGAACATCCTCGTCCTATTCAGTAAACCGTTTGTTTTTCATGGTCAGATCAGTTGGAACATCCTCGTCCTATTGAGTAAAGCGTTTGCTTTGCATGGTCAGATCAGTTAGAACATCCTCGTCCTATTCAGTAAAGCGTTTGCTTTGCATGGTCAGATCAGTTAGAACATCCTCGTCCTATTCAGTAAACCGTTTGTTTTTCATGGTCAGATCAGTTAGAACATCCTTGTCCTATTCAGTAAACCGTTTGTTTTTCATGGTCAGATCAGTTAGAACATCCTTGTCCTATTCAGTAAACCGTTTGTTTTGCCAGGTCAGATCAGTTAGAACATCCTCGTCCTATTCAGTAAAGCGTTTGCTTTGCATGGTCAGATCAGTTAGAACATCCTCGTCCTATTCAGTAAAGCGTTTGTTTTGCATGGTCAGATTAGTTAGAACATCCTCGTCCTATTCAGTAAAGCGTTTGTTTTGCCAGGTCAGATCAGTTAGAACATTCTCGTCCTATTCAGTAAAGCGTTTGTTTTTCATGGTGAGATCAATTAGAACATCCTCGTCCAATTCAGTAAACCGTTTGTTTTGCATGGTCAGAACAGTTGGAACATCCTCGTCCTGTTGAGTAAAGCGTTTGTTTTGCATGGTCAGATCGATTAGAACATTCTCGTAGTATTCAGTAAGGCGTTTGTTTTTCATGGTCAGATGGATTAGAACATTCTCGTCCTATTCATTAAAGCGTTTGTTTTACATGGTCAGATCAGTAAGAACATCCTTGTCCTATTCAGTAAACCGTTTGTTTTTCATGGGCAGATCAATTAGAACATCCTCGTCCTATTCAGTAATGCGTTTGTTTTTCATGGTCAGATCAATTAGAACATCCTCGTCCTATTCAGTAAACCGTTTGTTTTGCATGGCCAGATCAGTTGGAACATCCTCGTCCTATTGAGTAAAGCGTTTGCTTTGCATGGTCAGATCAGTTAGAACATCCTCGTCCTAGTCAGTAAAGCGTTTGTTTTTCATGGTCAGATCAATTAGAACATCCTCGTCCTATTCAGTAAAACGTTTGTTTTGCCAGGTCAGATCAGTTAGAACATCCTCGTCCTATTCAGTAAAGCGCTTGCTTTGCATGGTCAGATCAGTTAGAACATCCTCGTCCTATTCAGTAAAGCGTTTGTTTTTCATGGTCAGATCAGTTAGAACATCCTTGTCCTATTCAGTAAACCGTTTGTTTTTCATGGTCAGATCAGTTAGAACATCCTTGTCCTATTCAGTAAACCGTTTGTTTTGCCAGGTCAGATCAGTTAGAACATCCTCGTCCTATTCAGTAAAGCGTTTGTTTTGCATGGTCAGATCATTTAGAACATCCTCGTCCTATGCAGTAAAGCGTTTGTTTTGCATGGTCAGATTAGTTAGAACATCCTCGTCCTATTCAGTAAAGCGTTTTTTTTTTGCCAGGTCAGATCAGTTAGAACATCCTCGTCCTATTCAGTAAAGCGTTTGTTTTTCATGGTCAGATCAGTTAGAACATCCTCGTCCTAGTCAGTAAACCGTTTGTTTTTCATGGTCAGATTGATTAGAACATCCTCGTCCTATTCAGTAAACCGTTTGTTTTTCGTGGTTAGATCGATTAGAAGATTCTCGTCCTATTCAGTAAGGCGTTTGTTTTTTATGGTCAGATCGGTTAGAACATCCTTGTCCAGTTCAGTAAACCGTTTGTTTTGCATGGTCATATTAGTTAGAACATCCTCGTCCTATTCAGTAAAGCGTTTGTTTTGCATGGTCAGAACAATTAGAACATCCTCGTCCTATTGAGTAAACCTTTTGTTTTTCATGGTCAGATTAGTTAGAACATCCTCATCCTATTCAGTAAAGCGTCTGTTTTGCATGGTCAGATCAGTTAGAACATCCTTGTCCTATTCAGTAAACCGTTAGTTTTTCATGTTCAGATCAATTAGAACATCCTCGTCCTATTCAGTAAACCGTTTGTTTTGCATGGTCAGAACAGTTAGAACATCCTCGTCCTATTGAGTAAAGCGTTTGCTTTGCATGGTCAGATCGATTAGAACATTCTCGTAGTATTCAGTAAGGCGTTTGTTTTTCATGGTCAGATCAGTTAGAACATCCTCGTCCTATTCAGTAAAGCGTTTGTTTTTCATGGTCAGATCAGTTAGAACATCCTCGTCCTAGTCAGTAAACCGTTTGTTTTTCATGGTCAGATTGATTAGAACATCCTCGTCCTATTCAGTAAACCGTTTGTTTTTCGTGGTTAGACCGATTAGAACATTCTCGACCTATTCAGTAAGGCGTTTGTTTTTTATGGTCAGATCAGTTAGAACATCCTTGTCCAATTCAGTAAACCGTTTGTTTTGCATGGTCATATTAGTTAGAACATCCTCGTCCTATTCAGTAAAGCGTTTGTTTTGCATGGTCAGAACAATTAGAACATCCTCGTCCTATTGAGTAAACCTTTTGTTTTTCATGGTCAGATCAGTTAGAACATCCTTGTCCTATTCAGTAAACCGTTTGTTTTTCATGTTCAGATCAATTAGAACATCCTCGTCCTATTCAGTAAACCGTTTGCTTTGCATGGTCAGAACAGTTAGAACATCCTCGTCCTATTGAGTAAAGCGTTTGCTTTGCATGGTCAGATCGATTAGAACATTCTCGTAGTATTCAGTAAGGCGTTTGTTTTTCATGGTCAGATCAGTTAGAACATCCTTGTCCTATTCAGTAAACCGTTTGTTTTTTATGTTCAGATCAATTAGAATATCCTCGTCCTATTCAGTAAACCGTTTGTTTTGCATGGTCAGAACAGTTAGAACATCCTCGTCCTATTGAGTAAAGCGTTTGTTTTGCATGGTCAGATCAATTAGAACATCCTCGTCCTATTCAGTAAGGCGTTTGTTTTTCATGTTCAGATCAATTAGAACATCCTCGTCCTATTCAGTAAACCGTTTGTTTTGCATGGTCAGATCGATTAGAACATCCTCGTCCTATTCAGTAAACCGTTTGTTTTTCATGTTCAGATCAATTAGAACATCCTCATCCTATTCAGTAAACCATTTGTTTTGCATGGTCAGATCAATTAGAACATCCTCGTCCTATTCAGTAAGGCGTTTGTTTTTCATGGTGAGATCAATTAGAACATCCTCGTCCTATTCAGGAAACCGTTTGTTTTGCATGGTTAGATCAATTAGAACATCCTCGGCCTATTCAGTAAAGCACAAACCAAATATGTCACAGACGTAGTCATCTTTAATTACTTGTAATAAAAAACGAATCCATCATGTGACTGGATCATGTGTCTAAATATTAAGTTAGTGTGTATACCAAAATGTAAGCAACGATTAATTAGAAAAAAATATATAATGGAAAAGGTTGCTTTATTAACAATATATTTCTTAGATTGAACATGTTTAATTGACTTGCTTTTAGCCCGAATACATGTAGTTTCAGGAAACAAATAATTGTGACCTGTTTTGCAACCTAAGAGTATGGTGTTGTGTTTTTATTTCTGTTTTCCTTCAAATAAGGGAAGCCAATATGCCTCAAACAGCTGACAGTTCATTTATATTTATTTTGGTTTTCATTTTATTACTTTTTATTATGTATTTGCTAAGTAGGTAATATTAATATATTAATGCAGAGACATTACTTTTAGGAATACATAGGAGCGCTGACATGGCAATACAAATTTACAACAGCCCAAATTTTTATTTATACATTTTTTATCGTTCAGTTGAAACAAATACCTCTAATACTCTCATTCGCTACGATCCTTATAAATACTGACATAGACATCATTATATTCAAGGTAAACTGAAATATACGTCGTTAGCCAATGTAAACTGAAAAAATAACAGTCGTTATAATGCAATCTGTGAAATAGCAGTCGTTAAAGTCAGTGTAAACTGAAAAAGCAATCGTTATAGTGAATATAAACTGTGAAGTAGCAGTAATTACAGTCAATGTACACTGTGAAATAGCAGTTGTTTCAATGCATGCTGTGAAATATAGCAATCGTTACAGTCAATGTACACTGTGAAATAGCAGTCGTTACAGTCAAACTGAAATAACAGTCATTGGAGTCGATGTAAGCTGATATAGCAGTCGTTACAGTCAATGTCAGCTGTGAAATAGGATTCGTTACAGTCAGTGCAAAGTGTGAAATAGCAGTCATTAGTAAACGTAAACTGTAAAATAGCAGTCGTTACAGTCACCGTAAACTGTGAGATATCAGTTTCTGTAGTATATAGTTAATGAATTCCCGCATGACCATCCGGTATGAGAAAAGACGAGAACTGTTTTCACTATTAAAAAGCAGCTGTATTCAAAGAGCCTATCAATACAATCTTTTTTTGTTTTTTTACATTATCCTTTCAAACCACAGGCTGTGTTTCATGACACATGGTGTACATTAATATTTCATCAATGATATTTCGACAGGCACGATCTCACTCTATCCAAATAGAATACAAAACTGTTCGGTTTGATATTTTATTTTTAAAAGAAATTATATATTGACGTCTAGACTACACCAAGCTTCCTCATGTTGTTTGTCACAACATTTCCACATCAAACAACTTGTCTTCATGTTAAAAAAAAAGTACGGATTTAAAGTTCAATTATGTATAATTGCATAAATTATTTAGTGCAATAGTTGAATTGACTCCCTCTGGCCATCCACCTTTGTAATTTCCAAACCTTGTGAGAATTTAAAGAACCACCAGCGATAATGGCATTTGTTTCAGAGTTGATTCTGCCCAGCAATGTAAAATAGATTGCTTTTAGAATGGAAGAAAAACGTAATGAGACATGAAGATTAGCTATTTACTGTGTGAACTGCTCTCATTAGTTCGTTATGTAATTGATAACTTTTTACCTTCCCCGTTACAAACACAAGCACCTGCTAAGGTCACGTAAGGTACTCGGTTTTTTATATACTATAACATTAGCAAAACGTATCGTTACTCTGCAAGATTCAAATGAACTATAGAAAAGAGGTAGCTAAAATAATACATTTAAATAATTTTAAAAGAGTCCATTATATGCTAACGATCAACAAATAAAGTTTGAATGTAAAGAATTATGTAGATTTATTTAATGGCATATCTGAAGTTTTAGTGTATCCGTGTGTTACTTTGCATCGTGTGAGTATATGTAAATAATAGTTACTCATGTATACGTTCCGATGTTTGAATCTCAACCACAGTGCATAACCTTCCAACGTCCACCTACATCTGAGCTAATTTTTCTTTAGTAACTGACTTTAAATACGTGATGCAGACGTATTTTTAAGATAAATTCGGCTTGGAAAGTTTATGTCAACCTAGATAATCTTGAACTTATTCAGGGAAATCATTGTGTATGGCATATTTTGAATCCATTTTTTGTGTGTTGATTATCTACATTCTTACATGCATTTTAAGAGAATTTTAACAGCTTTACCAAATTTTATTTTTCTTCTAATACTTCAAGTTAACATTTCTTTCGAAGGATTAATTTAACGAATATTATGTGCAACTCTATGTTTGACATTTTTGGAACTTTACGTTTAGTCGGCACCATATAGCCATCATTGGCAGGGCCGTCTTAACAACATTGTAGGCTCTGGGCAAAGCAATGCACTGGGGCCCCCTACCGGCCCTACCCACCCACAGGAATTTCGCTAGATGTCACTATTTTTTCAAATTGGGAAACGTGCTTCCCATTGCACTTTTAAAGCAAATTAAATTGCCAAAAGATCCTTCAATATTCATTAACAATACGGGCAGCATGATGCCCCTAGAAGCGTGAGGCCCTGGGCAACTGCCCAGCGTGCCCATGCCTTAAGACGGCACTGATCATTGGGCTGATGTACTAATAACGTCAACATACATACATACATACATACATACATACATACATACATACAGAGATAGAGAGAGATCATGCACGTGTCATAAATATTTGGATCAGGACATTGTAACGACAGCCCATTCCAATTAATAATATTATATATATCCATGAGTAGGTATTTCGTAATGACATATTGTTTTGTTGTCACTATTTGTGACAACCGCCTAATTCGATACAGTAATTTGGTCATGACTAGCATACGCACTACGATACTGATAGAAAATTCAAGTCCCCAGGTAATTAATCTCCACGATCGTCTGGAATGTGTTGAGGAAGAGACATCAAGTAATACCTTTAGAATGTTTTTTTTTTTTAAAATGCATAATATGGTAAGTACTGTGGAATTAGGTCTTACTAATGATGACCGCACGAAGGGTACAGACGCACCTGACCTGAATAAGTTACGCAGGTCCAAATTCTGTACTGTACAATCTGTTTAGTTCGGCAAGAATGCTGTGAATATTAGCAATGCCATTCGTATTCAATAAAGTAGAAATAGTACGTGGACATTCTACTTGCCATTCGTATTCAATAAAGTAGAAATAGTACGTGGACATTCTACTTGCCATTCGTATTCAATAAAGTAGAAATAGTACGTGGACATTCTACTTGCCATTCGTATTCAATAAAGTAGAAATAGTACGTGGACATTCTACTTGATACGCACTGTATCCAAACGTGATCTGTTTCCATGGCTCGCTATTGCACATCCATGTTTATTACAGTCACCAACAACCGTATCTCCTAGAGCCCCAATTTCGACATCCCTACCGTTCCAGATTGAAAAGCAATAACGCAAAATGTATTGCATATTTATGATGCTTCCTCACGCTAGTACTACATTACAATAATGGAATATTATGTATTTTAAAAAGGGAACGTAATTGCAGATTTTACTCGTTTATTCTTGGACACATCTACTAAACGACCACAACGAAGGAGTTCCAAAACGATACCTCTCTACTGATGCTTAGATTCTTGTCACTGAGGCAGTCTATGCAATATATTAAAATAAACTTCCGGCCAGTTGTTCTGGAGGAAATAGAACTACCCACAGATGGACACAGGGAGAAACGGACGTACACACAGAGGATGTCACAATCTATGATGCTAAAGTGCTGGGATAAAGAAATGTAGAATACACGTAGACTTCAAATCAGATTTAATTTTGGATGAAAAAATAAAATATTGTTTCTGCTTAATTATTACACTTGTCGTAGAATATCAATTGTTTTGCACTTATGACATTTATTATTATGCAAAATATGCACATATTATCATGCAATTATCATCTAGTCTAGACTGAGTGGCACATTAGCAGATGCATTTAACATCAAAGATCTTACAATCAATAGCATGATTATTGGCATTTTGTTTCAAACATGGTGACCGCACTTGTCCCGGAAGCAATCTATTTACCTATTTACTGTGTGGCATAATGTTTTTGGGTAGAGAAATAATAAATACAGTGTGTATAGGTGTCCATGAAATGTATATATATATATATATATATATATATATATATATATATATATATATATATATATATATATATATATATATATAGAGAGAGAGAGAGAGAGAGAGAGAGAGAGAGATACAGACAGACAGACACAGGGACAGACAGAGACACAACGACAAAGAGTTGTAATATGATTCCGTAATCACTACTGTATAAATCTCACGTGATGCACTATATTTCTGAAGTGCAACATGGAAGTTTACAAGTAATGTCAAGCCTTTGACACAAACTTTTTAATACGAATTTATTTTATTTGATTTCCAGAAATCAGGCGCTTTATTCGTCACTCACAACCACATCTTCAACCTTGGACATGAATTCATTCATTTATTTTTAGACATAACTGACCGGTTCTACAAGTCTCAGTTAGACGGCCTAAATGCACGCACCAACAGTTTGATAAAGAATAAAAATGGCCGTTGGACTGATCTATGGTGAATTCTTAGTAGGATTGCAGCGTTTGAAAAGATTCCACGATACAGACTGATCGAAGAGGAATTAGATTAGGCAATAACAATAGAAGCATGTTCGTCTCCCTGTAATTGTACACCGGGTACATTGACTGGTTGCTATATTGTATGTCTTATTACAGATTTTGTAAACAAGACTGGTTGACGTTTCAGATGTCCTACATTATGACATCATCAGTATTTTGCTGTTTATGCCGCGTGCTGTTATATTATCCTCAGCTATGTGCTCCATCAATGAATGCAATGAATTCTGCACTTTTTCCTCTTAAGTATTTAACAAAATATTCCCGTTCTCTACCCATTCACGGTAGAGAAAAGAGCGCAGCAAATGCAGTGTAAATTGAGTGATGTTTCCAAAGCGTAAGGTTTTGTTCAAGAGATATTTTACCCCACTCAACCCCTATTTATATTTTTGGGCTCAGAGTGGCCGAGTGGTCTACAGCGCTCGCCTTTACCGATCAATACCATCTCTCCTCAGTCAGCATGGGTTCGAGTCTCGATCTTGGCCATTGTGGGTATGTGAGAAATCTGCTAGTAGGTTCCCGTAGGTCGGTAGTTCTTAAAGGGGCTTTCCATAGTTCAACCTCCACCAGTTTATGCTGGTCGCTATGCACAGCATATCCTGCGCTGAGAAATGGCGTTAAACTCAAAAGAACAACAGCAAGCTATAAGTACAGCTTAATTGCAGTGGTATTATTCTACACATGCACGTGAAGCACGTGAAGACGAGAAAATGATGTTGGTGCTTTCAGATACGTCTGTGTTTGGCTACTAGATTCAATTAAATTCCATTCATTGGCACCATATAGTCTACGCTTAAATAACGTTCAAATTTGTTAAAATTGGATATAATTGTTTTAAAAACGTTTTCATGTGTATAATGTATAGTGTGAGCAGAAACAAGCCAAGCAGTGTTTTTTTCATTTCACCCTTTTGCCTCCGGAATAGGATAAAATGGAATCAATCAGTTGGGAAAATTATCATTCATTCTGCTAAAATATCATTTAGATCATGTTCTATATTCATTGCACAATATGGGTTCCAATACCAATTGGTACCATGATTTACAGTAGATAGCTTTAATGCTACACGCGATTTTTTAAAAAATCTTTATTTAGATAGCCATGAACTAAATGCTCTGATAACGGTATTGATTTGAGAGGATGAGAGCTCCTTCATTCATACAGACCCCACCATCCATCACATATAATAATAAATCTAACGTGGCTGTTAAAAGCCACGGTGCCGCTTTGAAATGGTGCATGGTCTTAAAACGGTGCTTAAGATTACGATGGCTTTAGCGAGAATTTATATGTTATATTTCTCTTCAAAAGTGTGACATTAAAAGACGGCCATATTTACACGTATTAGAGTTGCATGTATCTTTCCTGTACTTTGCTATTTTTTGTTTCCTTTTGATTGGAAGTAGGTCTTCTAAATTATATATCTTGTAACATATGTATGGATATAGAGCTGATCTGTTTGACATACTGGTATTTAGGCGACCACAAAGACAGTTTTCATTGGACTAATTCCATCTCCATAATGTGTTCTCCATCTTCAAGTTTGTGTGGGTGTCGGTGGAGATTAAAAGCTGACTTTTGGACATTAATTTTCAGACAAACACAACTAAAAATCACAGAAAAGATCCTTTGATTAGATGCCAAAAAGTTGTGTATATTGAATATGTGTTGTCTGTTTTTTTCCATGAGTATATGTGATGTATATTTGTATTTTGTACCTGACTTTTGCCCAAATTGAAGTTAACGTGTACCTGATCAGTGCCATTTATTTTGTAAACAGCACAATACTTAGTTAATATCTCTCAATGAGTTTAGATAAAATATTCAGATCACTTCTAATTGTAAACAGATTTACTTCAGTTTGAGTTCAAATACAGTCTCGATCTTGACCTTAGAAAGCTCCAGAAAGGAAATTTCCCATTAAATTGATAGTATTTCCAGAAAATGGTAACTGCGACCTACGCCCAGTAAAGGGGCATATAATGTTCTTTACGTTATAATTATTCACTATGGCCTCAAAATCCAAAGCTGAATCAGTCTTATTGTTGTGTTCACTTTTTAATTTGAAGGATTTATTTATTCGTATTAATATTCACTGGAATTACAAAGTCATCGATAATATTCTTGGACTAAAACACTAATTTGGAATTATAATGAATCAGATCTTCGATAGGATGTCTACAAATTGGACGAGAAAGAAATATGGTTGTATTTGTAAGATGCCTACACAAATTACACTCGAATAATACACCCTACACCCCGCCTCTGGGAAGATTGACGGCATCTGCAAGGTGTTAATTGACAGATCACACAATCATTGAAATTAATTGGCATCCGATCTACATTGAAATGCTTTTACGCCCATGTAGACACTCGATTTACCCAGGTATACGCTCGATTTACCCAACTCAATTTACCCAGATATACACTCACTTTACCCAGGTATACACTCAGTTTACCAGAAACTGACATGAAATATTGAATTCAAAACTCTAGTACTTTGTTCTCACATTTCTGATTGTATGACCCATACATTATTGGTCTCATGCTACACACATCATTTAAATGAACGATTGAGACTTTTATAAATGAATTACCCTGAAGGTACTCTTAGCTTCTGTCGAAATCATGCTTTATCCATTTTAAATATATTTTTCCTGTCTCACTTTGATAACGATTTCTGTATGCATATCGCATATAGATAAAATAGGTACAATCATCAAAATATTCAATATTCTTTATGTTGAAAAAGACTGCTCCGGTGGCCTAGTGGTTAGAGCGTCCGCCTCGGAAGCGGGAGGTCGTGGGTTTGAACCCACGCCGAGTCATACCAAAGACTTACAAAAAATGGCACTAACAGCTGCCTCTTTTGGCGCTCAGCATTAAGAGGTTAGTGTTAGGACTGGTCGGCCTGGTGTGAGGATAATGTGACTGGGTGGGACATCATGCTACGTGTCTGCGGCATGATGCCCCAGTGCTAGACATCACTATAAACTGACACACTGCAGACATCGTAGCGATATGACTGAAACAATGTTAAAACTACGTTAAAAATCATAATCACACACACACACACACACACGAATACATTATGTTGGAAAAAAAATCCCTTAAGAACTGATCCAGATAAATGTATTCAAACAGTCGCCGTCTTTTGCATCGATCAAAAACAACAGCAACAACAATAACTACTACTACTGCTACTACTACTACTATTAATAATAATGATGTTGATGAAGATAATAATAATAATAATAATAATAATAATAATAATAATAATAATAATAATAACAATAATAATAAGGGCGGTAGTAGTAATAGTAGTAGCGGCAGCAGTAGTAGTATTTAAAAAATGTCTTTCGAATCGTGTTCATGAGCTCTTTTGCTTTCCCGGTATTTATTTATTTTTCTTTAACAAGAAGAACAATAACAACAACAAAAACAATAACAATGGCAATTATTAATACCGTTATTACCATCATTATTATGGCGCAGTATTCTGCTAACCATACTATCCTTCCATCACTTTTCAGCCTAAGAAAAACATTCACTTCTTCATATGATAGAATTAGGCACAAATAATGCATGCACAATAAATTGTCAAGAAGCAAGCTATAAAAATAATCCTGATGACATGTTTTGATTTTGCTAGGAAAGAATTTGAAAGATGCATAACTGAACATTTCTTTAACATTTCTGTAAACGAAAAATCTTTCCGATGCTTCTGTCAGCGAAAGAAGGAACAGAATAATGAAAAATGAAAACAGGGGAAAGAAATCTCTGAGAAATCGTTTTCTTTTTTAAAAAAATAATAAAATGAAATCATTACCTGATATTTCCATAATATAGATTTGAAAAAAGTGAAGATAAGACATTCTTCAGTTCTTAATGGGTACTCATTAGCTGGTTATATTTGTAGGGACTTAAATTTGCCTTTTCATTAAGTTACTTTAAATATGTGGGAGTTTGCTTGCTAGTATCGAACTGAAGATATTTTTTTTAGACAATCCAATGCATTTTACTCTAAATATAAACACTACTTAAGAGGTATAAATAAAGAGCGATAACGTTGGTAGTTGATTGAATAGACATAGATTATTTTGCTAGTTTTTACTTTTCCAGGATAAACCAAGTAACTGTATAGGTGATGTCGACAATCTTCCGTAATCTCTGAGATACTCTAAATAGCATTGCAGCAACTGTTACGGTTACGGAATCGCATTTAGTTTGGCATCCACATAGTTATTTTTATATTCCGTTACTGTATTCAGCTGCAGAGAGCTATCTATATACTTTTGGACGAAAGAGGGCGTTGAGTGAAATTTTTGATAAATGGATAGGTTTGAAGGAATTAACAGTTGTAATCATAAATAGGTAACCGCTCAAAAGCATCCCGCTGTTGGCGAGAAAAAAGAAACAGGAAGTCTTCACAAAACAAGTCTGATACGGGATATAAGTTGTTCTCTGATATGAAATGATTTTACTTTATCGTTCTTTCTTTTTTTTTCTTCAGACTTTTGTCTACGCATACATGTTAGCGGTGGTAAAGTAGCAAAACAATTATATTGTTTCAAGGAGTAAAGCACACGTGCTGGTAACATTCATCCTGCGATAACTAGTCGCCTACATGAACATTAAAAAACCAAGCAGGTTCATCTTCAAAGATGTAAAACTAGATCCTAATTTACCGGAAGCTTAAAGAATCAACTCCCGTCTGTTGCATTGATGTTACCATTGACACAGTAACATAAAAGTCCCCTTCTCTTAGAAGTAAGTTTTTCCCAAACCTATTTCTAGCTTTTCTCTGCACATTATATACTAAATGATGTTTTAAAGGATTTGGGTCAAATTTCATGAACCTTTTTTGCTGTTCCAGACGTATCTGATGTGGTTAGGCACTCGTGCTGAAAAAATGGTATGAGGATTAAGCTGTAAGATCCAGACCATTAAATGGGTTCCTGATCGATTTCGCAACACCGTTAGAGATAGTCGCTTTAATTCTGAATACACCGATTCATGAAGGTGTGAATTAGGCCACTAAGAGCACCTAGCACCAATTATTGTGGAATTGGTATTAATCTCGTACTTATTTAAATCTAATTTTATTCAGGTCGTTTTGCCTTCAATTTACCAAGAGAAAAGACGATATTTTATAAATTTAATATGTTTGTCAGACACAAAAAAAGAACCCGTATGAAGAATTGTTTTTGCACAATATTGCTCCATTTCAGGCAAATCCAACCCCTTATTTGTATGTTGGTCTCAGTACCATACCAGATAGGAAAAATAATGTGCCACTGACTGACGTTCGTTCTAGTCCTGAACATCTCAATTTCTTACTTTCGATGCTATTCAAGGTTGGGTCACTTTCACCAAAATGCTAACAAACTGTAGAATATGAGAATAAGTTCTCATTTAAATTTTATTCATTTTAAATGTACATCATTCCTATTTGACATTACGTTAAGTCTCTTCGATACTTTTTCATCCACCTAAAGTACATTGACATAAAAAAAAATTACGTGCATCAAAATATGTGAATCTAATAAGCGATATGGAACACATTCATACTGAAATAATTTTCTGTATGGAACCCTATCTTATTTATTTTGGAATTTTTTTAAAAATTTAAACAATTTTCTGTACACACACATGCTGATAAAAATTATCATAAATGTAAATCGCAGTCACGCGACGCCAGACAAGAATGAGAAACATGCTTGTTTGAACATAGCATGTGACAGCTCCGACAGAGACGATTGGACAGTGTGACTGTCAATAACGTAAGATCCGAATATGTTACTCATTAGCAGTTCCACTATAATGTATCAAAGTGGAACGTAACATGACGAAGCGGTATACGGCAAGTCAAAAAAACTAGTCAGGCTTTTTCGTGATATACGGATCATTTTTTCAAGGCAGATGACACAAACGAAGAACAAACACAGGCACAGAAGGAAAAGAAAATATTATTAGTACCGTTTTCTTGCGTTAAAACTAAACGTACTCATCCTTAATGCTATGCAAAGCAGGATACTGTAGACTTTTGAACTACCTACATTGTAGCAAGAATCCATATTGTGAAAAATTACTATTTTGCTGTTTTGTGGCTGATATAGGGCTACACAAACATTTGTCTCGGAGATGGTTTCCTATACAACGGAAATTTCAATGAAACAAAGATAAAAGTAAGAATTTCTGCACAATGTCCGTGTGGTAATCATTTAATAGTTTGCATAACACGAACAAGTCTGTATTTGCATAACATGAACAAGTCTGCATGAAAAAGTCGGGTAGAACAAGTCTACTAGAAAATGTCTAATGGAACAAGTCTACTGGAACAAGTCTACTAATCGATAGACAAGCAATGTTTACTAATGGATTATACAACAGATGTTACACGAGGAAACAAAATTTAATCGCCATAGATCGGTAACAACATAGATATAAGGAATGATTACAGTAACCATATAAATTTAATATCTTTCAAGCAAATTATATCAGAATGATCTTCCTGCAAATTGGGATTTAAATATACAACGTAAATAGTTAAAACAATGCAGCTTTTCTGGTTATATCAGTATTAGATTGCAATTTTGATTCACCGTGTGTAAAAAAGCATTCTTGTAAACATTTTGTGTTGAAATGTTTGTTCGTTCGCGTCGTAAGAGTCGACAAACGGATATGTTGATCTCACAAGCGCTTGGTCAGTTTCTACAACTCGTTTCACGTCGTAATAATCGAAAAGCACGTACGCGCATGTGTGTGTGCATGTGTGTGTGTGTGTGTGTGTGTGTGTTCCCAAAATTATAACGTGGAAATTCGTGCTTGTTTTTCATGCTAGCACGGATTGTCTTCAATTTTGTGTTTAAAAAATAAAAATATTTATTTGTAGCGAGGGTATCACTTTCAGCTTGTGTACTACTTGTTCAAAAATAGTATTATACAGAGAGAGAGAGAGATACAGACAGACAGACAGACAGACAGTGAATCGTAAATCGATGTTCTTGAACGAGTGCACGCAGTGGTATCAAACTCTCCAGTAACAGAAGCATACAATAAACAAAAGGCAAAAAACTTTAAAGAACAGGATGTCTTCACAAAGAAAACAAGATAACAGACCTACATCGCTTCCTACCGCGAGTATAGGATGTTTCTTCTTTATTCTGGACCATTGCCCACTTCCATCTATTGCGGGGCGGGGGTCGTGCAGTTTATTTGTTACAGACATGCAGGTGTCTCCAAGACAGTAATAGTCACCGTTCTAACTGGGCGGTACCATTAGGGAATTCCTTTAAGATGGTGCAAAACAGACAGGGTCATGTTTAACAAAGGACTACTTCTCCTCATGTTTACGTATACAAATATACATTAGGTACAGTGGTAAAGTTTAAAGCACCAAGTTTCCGTGATTTCCCTTGCAATTCGTTTGAATGTCAGTAAACCAAATCTTCGCATAAAGTAGCAAGCTGTAGTGTTTAGTCTAGATTCGAGTTATCAAATACATACAGGATTAGGACAGTGGTGCGAAACTTTGTTTTCACGACGAATTGAACACTGATTATGGTCTCGGCGGACCACTTAATGATCTTTCCTAATGTTGATTGAACCGTTAGCTGATTATTGTACAACTTTATACCCGCCTACCCACCCGGAATGGTGCTAGTAGACCTGCAGTAGTTTGTGTAAAAGAAAAGTTTGAGAATCTCTGCATTTAGAGATACTCAAGGACCAACACAAGGAGAGGTAGTGTATTTAATGGATACTTAAGGACCGACACAAGGAGAGGTGGTGTTTTTAAGAGATACTTAAGGGCCAACACAAAGAAAGGTGGTGTTTTTAAGAGATACTTAAGGACCAACAAAAGGAGAGGTTGTGTTTTTAAGAGATACTTAAGGGCCAACACAAGGATAGGTGGTGTTTTTAAGAGATACTTAAGGACCAACGAAAGGAGAGGTGGTGTTTTTAAGAGATACTTAAGGACCAACACAAGGAGAGGTTGTGTTTTTAAGAGGTACTTAAGGGCCAACACAAGAAGAGGTGGTGTTTTTAAGAGATACTTAAGGGCCAACACAAGGAGAGGTTGTGTTTTTAAGAGGTACTTAAGGGCCAACACAAGGAGAGGTGGTCTTTTTAAGAGATACTTAAGGGCCAACACAAGGAGAGGTTGTGTTTTTAAGAGACACTTAAGGACCAACGAAAGGAGAGGTGGTGTTTTTAAGAGATATTTAAGAACCAACACAAAGAGAGGTTGTGTTTTTAAGAGGTACTTAAGGACCAAGACAAGGAGAGGTTGTGTTTTTAAGAGGTACTTAAGGACCAACACAAGAAGAGGTTGTGTTTTTAAGAGGTACTCATGAACCAACACAAGGAGAGGTGGTGTTTTTAAGAGATGCTTAAGGACCAATACATGGATATGTTGTGTCTTTAAGAAAGACTCAAATATAAATGTATTTCGTATAATAAATTATAATCTTACATGATTCAATGATTTGAGAGATTGATGAACTAGATTGGATATACGCGCAAAGGCATACACCAAAAGTACAGATAATAATAATAATAATAATAATAATAATAAACATCAATGCAGTTTTATGTAGATACTTGTGTACCGTCTTTTTAAGACGGCAACCGTCCCACTGTACAGACCCGTCACCCGTGTCAAATGTTTAATCGACAATTGATAAAGGTTTTAAAAAGGACAGAAAGAATGGCAACAGTACAGTGAAGAAATAATTGTAAAAGTCTGACGGATTTTAGTCATAAAGCACTGAATTTATTATTAATGAAATCAATCGACATACACAACTGAGTGATGGAGGTGGGTGGCCGAGTGGTTGAATGCGATCGTCTTTACAGATCACACACATGTCACTACTACCTGAGTTTAAGTCTCGGCTGAACCAACGTGGGCACGTGAACAAGATTGCCAGTACCTTTCCGTGGGTCAGTGGTTCTTCTCAAGATCTTTCTGTGTTCTGTTTCCCAAAATGTAACGTATGCCATGTATCATGTTTTGAGAAATTGTGTAAAACCCACAAAACAAACAACCAAGCAAAAAGTGAGTTATCTGCCGAACTCGGGCATATACAAATTTTAGATCTTCAAAAAAAAAATATATAATTCCTGTTCCAGTATTGTAATTCCTCCATTACTTTTCAGCAAAGAGTTTATGAACCCGTAGTTCTGCACATATGTGCACATGGACTGGCCCAGAAATGGGGGATAATCACCTTAATATGCTAGTGTATACACGTCTCACATTAATTAAGTTTGACAAAGCGCACACAAAACTCGTAACGCCACAGTGTTGCTGGAGATTGGTGAGTCTTTCTATTTATATTTTGCTTTCACCTCAAGTCCCCTGTTGATAAACACATTGACCCGTCCATTGTATTAAACTGATACTGTGTGATCTGCGTGTACCTGTAATAGTAAACGTGTTTCTCCTTTGGTAATGTACTAGTGCACTAGTGTAATGAACCAGATGCATGTACGGCAAGTGAGTGCCGTTATTTCCTGGTCCCTAAATAAACTAGGTTATCTTATCGTATTGGAAACTCTCCGTACATAATCCTGCTGTGTACATAAAACTACGCCCTGGCAATTTCGTAAATTAAAGAGTACAAACAAAATAATGCAATTAAAATTTCACGTTAATTTCTAGCCTATGTGTTAACAAAAACAGTTGTTGAACTCCAGAACGTGTTCTACATATTTCAGGTATCATCCACATGGCTATTAATCAATTAAGGAAGCACTCCTTGCCATTGTGTTTGGAATAATCATCACCCAATACATATCGTATATACCAGCTTACTAATACAGTTTAAATGCAAAGTGCATAGACCCAGATCTACTGTCTCATAATGCGCCAACAGATCTGTGTCTATGCCGTTTGCAAAGATAAATATGTAAAACAAACAACAAAGACCTGATCCACCAACGAATCGTGCGAAGGCAGATCAGGGTGAATGCTGTTTGGAGTTGGTCTAGGCTTATCAGAGAGCATATAGGGTACTTTGGAAGGTGAAATGGCGGTTTAAATGTTGATAGCTAGCTAGCTAGCTAGAGTACCAAGCTAGCAGGACGACATCCGTAATGCAAGAACACATTTCTGCTTTCACCAAAAAATGCAAGATGGAATATAGATATAAAGAATGGTGAAATATGCCGAGATAATATTCTTTCATGGAATGATTTAATAAAAACATATTCAAAGGTTATTGTTTTGTTCTTGTTACGGTTTTCAGACAATTTCATGATTATCCCATTACACTGTAATTATCCCATTACACTGTAAAACGTTACAAATAATTAATTGAAACGCAATGTAATAGCTAGAAAGAAAATCTATATCCATCTACCCTAAATCTTTATCCCTGTGAAACAAAATATAGGACAAGGAGGCAAAAGATGAAGATGTAATTTTATTTATTACTATACCATATAGAAACAAAAAGGAAGCATATTTTCTTTTCTTTAACACACAAAGTTACGAAACTTTTTGTCTTACTTTTAATCATTATCACTGGAAAGTTGTTTCTTATCGTCACATATGATGGGGCACATTTTCGAACATAGCATACATGATTATATTCGCAACTATGATACAAAATAAAAGAATGATGAGAGAGAGAGAGAGAGAGAGAGAGAGGATATGATCAGAGAAGAAGTAGTCTGTAAGAGGTATGTGCCAAGCTTCTGATGGCAACTGTTTCATATAACGAAATAAAACGAAAATAGCTGGAAGGCGTAACAAAACAAATTAGATAACAGACCAACGTTACATCCAGAGAATAAATTTATACAGTCAGCGCAGTAAGTTAGTTTGGATCGCTACTTAGCATCAAGATGAAAACATCAGAATTCTGAATTGTATGTACATCGATGCTTTTATGATAAAATCAAAATTCTTTAAGATTTAAGCTCAGAAGAATTCCGTAAGATGTTGTTGATGTTTAAAATCTCTCTCTCTCTCTCTCTCTCTCTCTCTCTCTCTCGTAGTACACTTTCACTATTCGACCAAGGTTTCATAATAATTGATAACATTAACCATCACAGATATCAAGGCAGATTTAGATCCAGATCTAGGCACCGTCAACAGGTCTTGGTACATCACTCCATATCAAGGTTATGCCATGACGGAGTGTTTTATTTGTGCTGCGTATTTCAAAGAAAAGATAAGGAGAATGGATTATTTTTCTAATTTCATACATACAACAATGTATAAAATCGGGAGTGATTTACTTTTGAGTGAATTGTCTTCGATCGCACTAGTCAAAGTAGTGAGTGAAAACCCGAAGCACCATATCAAACGTGATTTATAGACGTCTATCACAGTTGGCGAAGTACAAATAGAAGTCCTTAATTTACAAAGTATATACATGTATGTCCTAATTTTAACATCAGGACAAAAATCTTGCATCTATCCCAACCGACAGTTGTCTGTATGCACATCGTCTCTCCTCGCAACTCAATGGGTATTCCCTGTTAAATTCATTATTGAGGTGGCAGGGATAGTTTCTTAAATTGGCCTCTGTTAAATTTCTGAACTTAAGGTAATGGTGTGACTTCTCCAGCTATTATTGTTTACTAATTAAAGATATGGATATATTTTGAACTTGGTTTCTCGGGCTTGTATTGTTCTTGTAATTTATGTGAGGTATGAACACCTCCTATAGTTACTCTGCAGTATATGCCTATATATAGTGAAATATCAACAGTCGGATAGGAAAAAGAGCTAGCCCAACACACACCACACCCCACCCCACCCCACCCACCCCCGATAGCAGTAAGCACGTTGGTTCTGGGCAAGTATAACATCTCCAAAACGGCTTGGATGGAAACTATTTTCAATTGCATCATCTGTTTAGTACAAACGTGTTTTGTAGAATTATCCCCTAAGAAAAGGACTGTTGTTTGCATCACATGGCGTCAAACAATGACCTTCTGACCGGAAAAAAAAAACAGGCATAAATTTGAGGTTTTGGTGCATAAACTCGTCTGCTTTGAACTGCCTTTGACTACACAGGTCAAGCGAATAACATTCTTATGCTTAATTTTAATATAGCTATCCAAAAATACGGATCATTTTGACCTCACTTGTTTTTTTTATTTATTTTATATTTTTTGTTATATTAGGCCAGTGAATGCAACATTAAATGTGTGCATAAAAATTGTCCCTTGCTCCCTGACTGGTGTTTAATCTGTATCTGGTACGCACAGAATACAAGGCCCGGATGAAATTATTGAGGTTTATATGTTAAAAAAATGCGCCTCTCTCTCTCTCTCTCTCTCTCTCTCCCTCTCTCTTGTCGTGCATTTGCTTATGCCCTGTCAAGATTATGGTTCATTTAGTTACTCGAATGTACTAGTTCATGCGATGATGAATGCATACAGGTGACAGATTTGCCGCAGAAATTAATCACCATTCCAAGCAACCAGCATCGTCGCTGAATTATTTTATGATGATTGGAAACATATGGTGTCAAGGATATTATTCAGCCCTCGTCTGCCGCAGTACAGACTGCAGGCAAAACCAATATAAATAACCAAGTATTTATCAAGAAAGATTATCAGAGGATGATGTGAGATAATTTCATAAAAGCAAATCGAGAGAAAATACGGCTAGTAGATATAAAAAAGAAACAATTATTCCTAGGTTTCATGTGTTTTTATTACATCGGATGGAAAACATGACCGCTCCGGTGGCCTAGTGGTTAGAGCGTCCGTCTCAAATGCGGAAAGTCGCAGGTTCGAACTCCGGCCGAGTCATACCAGAGACTTCTGAAATGGTATTAACAGCTGCCTCGCTAGGCGCTCAGCTAGTGCTAGGACTGGTCGATATGGTGTCAGGATAATGTGACTGGGTGGGACATGATGCTATAAGTCTGCGGTACGATGTCCCCAGTTCTGGACATCGCTATAAACTATCACACTGCAGATATGACTGAACAATTGTTAAAGCTACGTAACACACACACACACACACACACACACACACACACACAAAATATGTAGTATTCTTCCTTGAATGAAGAACATCGTTTTCTTATTCAGGCTTGCAGTTAGTTTGACTTAAATATTCAAACAACCTCTAAATCCCATACCTTGCTATGATTAAATGAAATGCCGAATGTACAAGAATAAAAATAAATCGACAATTAATACAGGCATCCCGATACAGTTCATAGTATTGTTAATTACTTGGCGAAACACAGTCCTATAGTTATCATTATGCCAAATCTACATATATATTTCAATAGTCTTCCTTCTATTACTAACACTAGAACACAAACGTGTTTGGTGTTGGTATGCGAGCAATGTCTTCGGCACGAGTGGTACTGAATGTTGGTACTATGGAAATTCTCCTAAAAACTGTTATATGTATATGATGTATTTACATCACATATGTAAACGAGTGAATAGGGCAATACAAATAATGTTTGTGAAAAAATAAGCATGGCCTGAGCAATGCTATGCAGTCTTGGTACAAAATGTTAAACAAATTGTTGACATCAATTAGAAACCATCATTTACCAAGAGATAATGAACTCACACATATATACAATGAAGGAGAAAAGACCAATCATTGTTCATAAAATGTGTGCCAAGGTCACACTTGGAACATATAAACTGTGATAGCACAGTTTCAGTGTCAATCATATGAGAGCTTACGTTTCATATTGTGGAAATTTATCAGTCTACCTTGAGTTTAATCTTATGTTTTACATTTTAGTTCTTAACCCAGACATTTCTTCTGTAAAAGCAGACTCCAAACATAGTGATCTCGTAGCATCACAATAGAACATCTTATATGTGCTTTTTCTTTATTAACTGCATTACTCCCCCATGGGTATTTTTGTGCTTTTGTTTGCGTTAATTGTGTTACTTAGGGATAAGAAACATTCGTGGATGACATTCACTTTACACATCACAACATTCTGCCTAAGTTTCAAAAACTTCTTTGCTATAGATTTTATTTGAAATAAGAAAGTCGTACAGAGCAGAACAAATATCATCTACAAGCAATATTGAAGTACAGACCGAAAGTAATTTCATAAATACAAACCAATGACTACCTTATTACTTGAAATGTAATTTTCAACCTCAGCTGATTGTACCTCAATCTTACATCCAGCGCTTGTACTGAATCTCCGGACAGAAAATAAAAATTGTAATGAATTTAACGTAATTTACATGCTGCCAATGGCTAGAATACAACGCACAAACAATCAACGATGACCAATTTTAAAGCGCCTTATGATATTATTTATCTACAGCGTGGTCAACAAGCATGCCGTGTTCATAATTTGATGGCACTTCCAATGATTTAATGGCCATCGTTGTTTCTATTGAAAGTTCATTATTATTATTATTATTATTATTATTATAAGGTTCAGCGTGAATGAAGATCAGTCATTATTTTATTATACATGGTTTATAATACTGGATTATATATCGGAAAATCAACTAATTAGTAGATATAGATAAATGGGTTAGTTTTGTATATCATGTACGTTCTGTTATTTAGTTACAAACAATGCAAATGCTGGAGCTTTCAAGTTCTATTTTGCTAATGTTATCATCACAATGACAACATGCTGCACATTGTAAAGAAATGAATACCATCTGGAAAACGTATTGGTTCTCCTAGAAAATTCCATCTCGGAAGTACCCAGATAGAGTGATACAACGTAAAAAAGAGAAGACATCGCCTGAAAATATCCGACAGCTCAGTCGAACATTCAAGTCCGCTAGAAAAAATAGAACTACTTTGAAAGCATTGTGATATCCTTATGGAATTAACATAAAAATTATGTCAACGACAGATATTTTTTACTTAGTGCTTGAAACCAGACATTTTGGAACGTTTCGGTCTAGACAAGTAATGATTGCGTAACATGTGTACAAATACTTCATATGATATATGTGTTACTTGTATATACAAGGGCGGTTACTCTTTTGTTTCTCTCGTGTTATTCGGATTAATTTCGGTAAGGCCCTAGTATGTTCCGATTGTCCCGGCTACTTGCAGTTCTTATAAGGTTTCTTCCTAGGCATCGTCATGTTGCACTGTATATGTCCATTACATCACAAAAGAGAAGGAAGGATCTCCTGATATGAGCAATCTTTAAAAGTGAAATTTCTGGAGTAATTTGAATGTTTCTACCTGTATTTGACGACATTTTGTTGCAGTATTAAACGGTTAGAAAATGTCACCTTTTTGCACTATTATTTGATGACTTTATGAAGACTCAGCTGATTTACTATATAACGTTATATTTCAGCGGACATGTATGTATGTTAAGACTTTACTTTCATGTCAATCTCATGTATGTCTTGCTTCTGAATGAAAGTAAGCAAACTTTTTCGTTACAAATGGCTTAACACGTGTTTTGGTAAAAGTAAAATTCCACGTGGTTATTGGATCAATTTTTTTGTCAATATTCTGTTTCAGAGACGAATGGTTTGCAGGTTGTCAGGCTCTTCCTTTTTGGAGTTTACTAAATTTTGCATGTAGTCCGTATCCCCATGGTTACATGGAGTTCACAACCTATAACATAGTTGGACCAATCCTGAGTAGGCCCATAACAAAGTCGGCTCATTACATATTTGGCCCATGCAAATTTAAGTTCGAACTAATGACTGTCACGGTCGAGCCATTCTGTAGTTGGCCCATAGCAAAGACGGTCCATTACTGATTCGGACCATACAAATTTAATTTAATTTCAATAAACTGTTTCAGTCCTTCCATCAAACAACGCTGTATCTGTGATTATTTTTTTTATTAATTGAGTTAGTTGTAATGTAAATTGTAATGACGAAATAAATATTTATTTAACCGCTTTTATTTGTATTTGTAATCAAATTCAAGAAAATTATACCCGGTACTGGCATGTCGTTACTGAATGATCTGTACGACTTGGCTCTTCATGTTTGGAGCTCAAGCTCTTCATTTGTGGAGTTTACAAGTTGGTGCAAATCTTTGTATGCACCATATGAAGACTTTTTAAAAATACGCAACAACCGATAGCATGTTACAGAATTAAAAAAAAATTGAAATGACCGTTGACAAAGGACGTGCATCCATTAAATCATTTTAATAATTGTTTTCCGATAGGTTGTGTACGTAATGAGCGCTTAATGTAGAAATCCTGTATATCAAATTAATCATACCTTGCATAGTCTATTTGTGTCGCAAAGTATCCCGTGTGTAGCAAATGAATCATATCTTGCATATATATTTGTGTCGTAGAGTATCCCGTGTATAGCAATTGAATATTTTACACAGTGCTCTTCTTTCACAAAGTATCCCGTGTTTAAAATAATTTATGTAATACTGATGGCTGGATAAAACGCGTAAACAATTATAACTTGATGGTGTAATTAAAGAAAATAGTTAGTTTTGGCAAATACAGTAGAGTGACTAGACGATTTCTAACTTTAAGGCGTTTCATGATATTCTTCTTCTACACTGTAGCCAAGGGCCACACCGTAAAATATATTCAGACCGTACTTCCGGTGATTTAATGGCCGCGTAAGTTCTTTTGAAAAGCTCCGTTTTATTGTTATTAATGCATGGTTTAATGTGAATGGATATTAACCAGATCTTTATTATAATATATGATATATACGAGAATCCACTAATAGGCAGATTTATGACTTTTGTACAGCTTTCAAAGTATTAGTTACGTTACAAATGTTGGGTCTAACAAATTATTATTTCACTAAAGCTAACATCACGGAGACAATATGTTGCACGGTGTTTACAATTAGCTACCAACTGGAAGACATAGTAGTTGTTTTTACATATGTGAGTGATATATATTTATTTTTGGTGTATCTTTATGGTACGAAGATGGATTAATTAAACACAACTACCGTAACACTGGTGTATCTTTATGGTACGAAGATGAATTAATTAAACACAACTACCGTAACACTGCACAAAAGTGGCGTACTAGGGCTAAATAGCGCTCGAGGCGACGATGATGGCCCAAATATGTTTTGGCAACCCCAAGCCCCAAAATTTTGCGCCCAGGGCAACCGCCGCGTCATCCCCCACCCCCACTCCCGTTAATACGCTACGGCTGTAAAACATATTTGCACGCAGCATTCCGCACAAACTATGTTTTCTGTTCATTTGCACATTCAGTTGTAAAACCTTCTGTTCATGACGATATGCCAAACTATCGATGTGGTTTATCATTGTGATCACGGCAACCAGCCCCACTCGAGTGCAACTATATGTTGACATAGCCCTAAGTCGAGTTTTCGGTGAAACAGAAGCGATAAATCTCCATTCATTATATATGTGCTTTAGGGCAAAACAATATAATTGATTATTTGATCACATTTGTAAATATTTTAGGTTTTCAACACTTAATACGTAAATGGACAGAGGTCTGATTTCTTTGTACGTCTCTTTTTGTCGTCTGCATTTGCGATGCCTCTTCTACATAACTTGGAACCCCCACCCCCGTTTTATCATCATAGCAGCGCACCTTGTACAGGATCTATTGGGGGTAATGATTAGTTTAGCTAAATCGCTTATGACTCTTTCTGCAACATGTGCACCGTTACAATGTTTATTACCCTGATTAAGACTGCTCCGGCGGTCTAGTGGTTAGAGCATCCGCCTCGGAAGCGGGAGGTCGTGGGTTCGAAGCCCCGGCCGAGTCATACCAAATGCTTTTTAAAAAAATGGTACTAACAGCTGCCTGGCTAGGCGCTCAGCATTAAGATGTTAGTGTTAGGACTGGTCGGACTGGTGTCAGGATAATGTGACTGGGATTACATCATGCTACATGTCTGTGGCATGATGCCCCAGTCTTAGACATCACTATAAACTGCAACACTGCAGACATCGTAGCGATATGCCTGCAAAATTGTTAAAGCTACGTTAAAATTCTTAATTACACACACGCTCATTACCCTGATTAATGCTCCACAACTGCACGTTTTGATGTCGATAAATAACTGGTAACCATCTGTTAGATGATATTAAAAATATTGAATGGTCACGTCTCTAGTTTATTTTATTGATATCAGTAGGCAGACTTATGGAGAGATACTACAAGATAACATAAATTAAATATTAACTATCATATTGATAAATGAGCTTTCACCACCACAATAAAGGATAACAAACTAACTAGGGTTTTATAGTAAAATATCATAAGGTGACATACTGAATGGTATAGGATCTTAATTTGGTGTGATATACATTTTTCGATACGAAATTTGTTTTTTCAGTAGTTGCTTGCTAGGCTTCCACATGTCGGCTTATCGGATGTGGAACAGGCCGGACAGGTCCCTACAACATATCGTAAAAGATGATTAAGGGAAATAAAACCTGCTTGCTGTGGGATGCGTAACGCGATGTTGTTCCAACTGAAAAAGACGTAGCCTTTTAAAAGCCTGCGGTTTATGGGGAAAACTTTGTATTTTAAGAGTGTAACACTGTTTGATCTATATCGTTAGTTTGGTATGACTTTCTGGGGAGCTTCTGAGACATTCAAACCTTTTATCTTGTTTCTCAAGAGTTTTTTTTTCAATTTGGTTAGGGGTGGTGGTAGGTATATGGGGGTTGGGCGGTCGCCTTCCTCGGGATGTTGGCAAAACGCTATTGCAATTTCGTTAACAACCTAGTGCTTGGTTATAAAGCAAGGATTGTTGTTCTGTGCCTTTAAGCTCTATACATACATACTATACATGCATACATGCGTACATACTTTGGCATGGACGCCTAGAGGAAAATATATATGCACAGAGAGATGACTAGTTTTGTCTCGTCCCTTGATGTATTCTTTAATTTATGTATGAGTGCCGTTCAGAACACACGAAAGTCCAGTAGTAATCATACATTCAAACATATGACGTCACAGCAACAGTGCATGGCGTGCACAAACGCAACTAATTTATAAGTGTAAAGAAATGCTTAGAAATTTTATATTTTTATAATTAATAAAAATGTTCAGCCTACGTTACTATTTTTTAAAAATAAAACTTTAATCAATATTTAGTCAGTTAAAGTATCACCATTATCCATTAATGTGTACAAATAAGTCATTATCTATCCCCTGATTACATTTTTGAATGACCAATCACTTGACCGCGTGATATAGTTTTGAGCACATTGACTTCAACCCTAGTGTAATGCATGAGAAAAAGAAAACAATGATTATTCCTTACTAACTTTAATCTGGTTTAGTGATTTTCAATTGAAATGAATTTATGGTTTCTGTGCCATAGTGCACATTAATATAGTAAGGCGAAGGAATATACCTGCCGGACGGTGTTGTGTTTAGTAAGGCGAAGTAATATACCTGCAGGGTGGAGTGGTGTTTAGAAAGGTGAAGGAATATACCTGCATGGCGGTGTTGTGTTTAGTAAGGCGAAGAGGTATACCACCTGTAGGGTGGTGTGGTATTTAGTAAGGCGAAGGAATATACCTGGCGGGCGGTGCAAGGAGACGGGATATACCTGCAGGGCAGTGTTGTATTTAGTAAGGCAAATTAATATACCTGCAGGTCGGTGTGGAATTTAGAAAGGCGACGGGATATACCTGCATGGTGGTGTGGAATTTAATAATGCGAAGCGAGGCAGTGTGGTGTTTAGTAAGGCGGCAGGATATACCTGCAGGACAATGTGGTGTTTAGTAAAGCGACGGGATATACCGGCAGGGCGGTGTGGTATTTAGTAAGGCAAAGGCGAGATACTCACTGAGGAGAGAGAAACTCACTTAAAGTTTAAAAGGATAACTAATGACTGCATATGCAAATATCCTATATGGATAAGCAGTGTTATGCGTATTGTTAAAAATCGAAGATTGTTCAGTATAAATGACCACAAAACTAGCGTATCATTAAACAGTTTTAGATGATTGTGTTCGGTGTTGTTTTCTGGTGTTTCCGAACAAAATTAAATCATTATTTTACGTAGGTTGTAAAACTCCTTCGACTTCTTGCTTTATCAACCTCTGTATATGGATTTATCCTCTCTCTCTCTCTCTCTCTCTCTCTCTCTAACATATATATATATATATATATATATATATATATATATATATATATATATATATATATATATATATATATAATATGTATCTCCTTCTGAACAGGGCTGAGATAATGACAAACTATAGAGATGAATGAACTTTTCATAAAATTTCATGATCACAGAGAGAAACGTCTCTGTATAACAGGCCTAGAAATTAACATAAATTTCTTTGTTGTAAGAAAGACTAGTAGCTTGAGAATTTTTAGTAGTCCAGCTGAAACTTCAACGGTCCTTCTTCATTAGCCGCGGGTGTTAAATGAAACTTCAACGGTACTTCTTCATTAGCCGCGGACGTTAAATGAAACTTCAACGGTACTTCCTCATTAGCCGCGGGCGTTAAATGAAACTTCATTAGTCATCGGACCATTGAAAATATGAAATCTTCTAGTCCATAAGGAAATTTAATAGCATCGGACTAGTGGGATATTGATAATTGCGAGCCCTGTATAAACACCTGTATAAACACTCTAGGCATCTTTAAAAATATTAGTATTCTTTTTAAATTCATAACGAATTTCATTAGAGAGATGAAGAAAAGGTTCTAAAATTTTGATAAAAAGATAGCCTTTTGACGATCTAAACATTAATTGGTAATTTGTGTTAGCTTGATACCGAACCATTCTGAAATTTTGTAAGACTTCATGGTAATTATATATTTCCTCTCCGATCTAAAAGAGGAAGTCATGGCATTTTGATAAAGCTATTTTCTCTGCCTTTCCTGTAAATTGATCGCCTTAAGATCTTTCGTTCAAGGCAAGTGACATCATTATCCATTCACCCTTTCAAGACGTCACGTGCTGTTCAGTGTTGAAGTAGTGCTGACTTCAGCCTTGACTCTGCCTCTTCTGCCCTGAAACATCTAGGCTACTCTAATGATAGCGTATATGATTTGTCCTAAAGGATTCTTATGTTTTGTCTTTTAATCATGATGTTCACTGGGCACAAAGACTTGCAAGAAGGTGGAATATTCGCTGCTAAAAGCTTTATTTTAGAGTACAGATGTCGTAAATCGCAGAGATCAATCGTTAGGTAAGTTACGTGGGATCGACCACGCGATTAAGGTTTGTTTGGAATTACTGTGCTAGTGATTATAAAATATTTATGATAGAACCATTTGAGACTGAAAAGTTTTAATTCAGCAACCTTTTTTTTTATTAAACATTGAAGTCACAAAAGTCTCAACCTTTTGTTTTAAAATAAAAAAAAAACTTGCTAAAATATGTAATTCTTTCTCACAAAATTATCAAAACATTGTATATTAAATTGTCATATAATTGTCACGTGTTTGCTAAAAATCAGCCCAGAGTTACTGTGTATTCGAATTTCTCATTTGAAATTCAAGGCCAGATTATGCAGTTAAGTTTTTAAGTTAATTAAGTTAATAAGCAGATATATTTTTAGCGAAGGCGTGACAGTGGAATTCCGACTATGTACCACTGTTATGACTCCCGATGAGGGAGAAAGTCGTTACCAATGTTAAATAAACGCAGCGATTATTTGGGTTATTACCTTCTTCAGTCGTTAGCATTTCGGACTGAAAATGCCAACGAGATGAGCTGTTGCCAAGAAAAATATCGTTTTTGCTTGATATCTTCTGTTTCGATAAGAAGTGTCACCAAACTACATTTTTGGAATGTATAAACTCGCTTATAATAACGGAAACGAAAATTAAATAATTGACTTACCCAAAGCATTGGCCATTTCATCAAAGCCGTCTTTGCTCTCTTCCCGCCATTTTCCAATAAAACCTTGTACACCAGACATTATTGGCTTGTAAAGGTGGGAAGTGGTCGAGTAAAATTCTCTCTAATAATCCTCGATTCAGTTAGCTACGCAGGAAGAGAAAATCCGGCTTTTAGCACATCGAGCGGTTTGTGTTACTTCAGCGTCTGCAATTATTATCGTCGGAGCGGATGGAGAATTTATACCAACTCGATCGCCCGGTAGCTTGATTATCGTATGCCGAGGTCGCGAGGTGCACGAGCGATGATGCACCCGTTTTGCATACCTCTTGTAATAATTATTTCATCAGCATCTAGTTTAATTTTTATACCACAGCTATAGTGCTGTGGCGTGCCAGCTTGCAGTTGATGGGGGAAATTCAGTCTAATCGCGGAATGGAAATATAATTACATATGGCTTTTGATCAAGCTTTTCCCGCTGCGTTAGACAAGGGTTGACTCCACGTCTCTAATGAAGAACTATTTTTGAGGTTTTGCGATAACGAAGTGTATGTTTCACTTTAATTGGAGAGGTATTTTGGATCGTTTCCAGAATTTAAGATAGAGTTATGATTTAGTTTCGGTATGCTTGTTTATGATAGATATATTTTTTTTTCGCTCGAGTAAAATCTGCCGACAGCATGGCTATTGGTACATGCCATAGAGTGCTAATTAGATTTTGAGGTGCTAAATGCTATGGGACCGAAAAGAAAATGGTTATTTTAATAATTTATTTATAATATGAATAAAATTCGTAATGAATTACAACAGAACATGTGACAGTACTGGCTTACGTTACTTTTCATTTCAAGCGATTTCCAATATGAAGACTGGGATAAAAGGTTAACGGTTGGTATCAACTAAACAGTGATTTAAGGGACATATGTTCTGAGTAACTTTGACAATGATGCAATTTCTTCTCGACTAGTGGTGTAGATAGATTTATTAGGCTCTTATCGACTAGTGGTGTAGATAGAATGTTAGGCTTTAATGATAAAAAAACAATTTAGAACTCACATTATCGAACTTGTAGTTACGAACTGCATACACCACCTTTTTAAGACTGTCAAAAGACTTCGTCACTATGGCAAGAATAAACAATAAAAGACACGTGTACTGAAGATGTATCCGTCTGTTATTTAAGAGTACAATACTAATGATCATGAAAAAGTTATAATAGTGTTTTAAGGCAAGTTTCCTACTTATGTCTAAATAATGCTAGAGATAATTGAAACTGTAATGCGGGTGCAAGCGTGACTGTTTGTGAAGTTTTAGACGCATTGTAAGACACGTCTTTGTGCTGTTATTGCTCATAAAATGAAACGTTTATTGCAACCAATACTATGTCTATCATATTTTCTTACCCCTGTTTAAATTTATTTTGTTTTTGCTGGTTTTGACAGCACATTTTAGTAATTTGTTGGCCATATCCATGGCAAGAATTAAATACCTTTCCCAAAAACACTTACAGAAAGCCGACCTGGGCTGGTATCGAACTCGCGACCTTCAGTTGCATGTATGAGGCTCTACCAGCTAGGTTACTGGGCCTCCCGCCACCTTAGTGATATGCGGTCTGTTTATTTTCTCATCTTTCTTTCTTTCAAATTAGTTTGAGTATATTTTGTCATTCGTTATATATTTGTGGTTATTTAGTTCTTTGACCTTTATAACTAGTATCTTTCTTGTACGTGTATTTTATCTTCTTTTTTCCTAGACTAAAATAGATCATTTCGCTTGAACATACAGGAACTATATATTTCATGGTATCGTTGTCAGGGGATGAGAGCTCTCTCTCTCTCTCTCTCACACACACACACACACACACACACACACACACATATATATATATATAAGTTATGATAAGAGGATCTTACAAGGTTTGAATAATTTATTTATCCACATATCATTTGAATTTCGAAATCTTGTATGATTCTTTATGGTTATGACGTTTTTTCTCGCCTTTTCCTGGGGTCAGTTTTGTGTTGACATACACATAAACATATATAGACATATTTATTTATGATTTCATTAATCCAGTGTGTGTTTTTGCGTTGTTCTTACGCAATTTTAACAATTTTTCAGTCATATCGCTACGATTTCTGCAGTGTGTTAGTTTATAGTGATGTCTAGCACTGGGGCATCATGTCGAAGACATGTAGCATCATGTCCCACCCAGTCACATTATCCTGACACCAATCGAACCAGTCCTAACACTAATCGCTTAACCTCACTAAGTACTAGCGTAGCGTATTTAAACAACCAATGTTCTGTTAAATCACTTTTAAAATTCCATTATTAGAAACCAGCTGACATCACAAAATTGTGGAATTTGAACCAGCTGAAACCGATATTGTTATGTATGAAAATTATTTAAACATTCGCTACAATCTTGCGGCGCTGAAAATAGAAGATAGAAGGCATCTGCACGCGCCTCTGTCAGAGATGTAGAAAGATATCTTCGGCTCATAACAGAGCTTAATATGGTTCCCCCCAAAAGAAACACCAAAAACAAAACACTTTCGAATGTTTAATAAGATTATCGTGCCGCCATTGGGTCGAGACTTCGACCCATCCTTACAATTTCGGGGTGGGGGGGAAGCGTGTTGTTGTTTGGGCGGCTGCTACGCCACTGGCCTCTGTTTGTTAAATAATACTTGACACACACACACACACACTCTTATATATATATATATATATATATATATATATATATATATATATATATATATATATATATATCGGTCTTTCATAAATGTAATGTCTGGTAAACGAATCGGAAGCGAAAGGAGCAGAAACGAGAGAAAATCGGTTCGTGTACCAATTGTTTAAAATGAATATAACAAACTGAGCATCAAGGGAATTGATGTTCTTAATTGAGTTGCAAATTATAATAAAATGGTTAGCGCACGTACTAATACAGCTTTGCGTAATTTTCATTTTTTGGACAATTTGAGACGACAAATTGCTGTTATTTACTTCATGAGTCACTTCTAGGATTCAAAGAAGCCACGATGATGTTAGTGCATTAAACTATCAGTAAAGCATAGCTAACCCCTCTCTCTCTCTCTCTCTCTCTCTCTCTCTTGAAGGCATTTTAGGCATATTCGTGTTTTCAAAATCGTCTCTCTCTCTCTCTCTCTCTCTCTCTCTCTCTCTTAGTCTGTCTCTGTCTCTCTGTCTCTCTCTCTCTCTCTCTCTCTCTCTGTCTGTATGTATATCTTTCTCTCTCTCTCTCATTTGTCCGACCACTGTACAACTTGTAGGCATTTTAGGCATATTCGTTTTGTTTCAAAATCGTGTTAAGGGCATGCAGTGCACTATGATGCACATGTGCATATGCATGGTGTCTGCACTTTTTCATTTACTTCCGCAGGTAAATCAATTATTGGTTTCCTGCAGTATGGGGTCGTTTTGTACGGACTTGAGTTGCATACATTATAAACCGTTCGAAAACATGCACAATACAGACTATCAATATCTAGGGCTCTTGCAATTATTTAGAATTGCAGATCATATCCACGTTTGACTGAATAAAGTTTATTGTTTCAGCTCGGAAATCGGCACCGTATAGTGTCTCGGTGGCCGCCATTATATTTTAGGACATATTAAGACCTGTATACGGCAATTAATGACTTGTTCCTCTGCAGAGTGATTAAACATTGCACTCTGCATTCGTGCATAACGTTAGATGATGTTCCAATTTATAACAGACAGGTAATGCAATCATGTTGGAAGCGAGAATGCATGCAGATATATACAAACAACTTGTAACAAATGTTTTGTAAAAGAGATACTTTTCCACATACGTCGCGCACCCATTTGAATGGTATTTCCTATTTCCTCTTCAATTCATGGCGTATAACATTGCACAAAAACTGATTTATGGAAGACATCATTAGGTTATGTAGAAACATTTTCATACCTGGATCAAATAGTATTTTCCCATTCTTTCTTCGTCCTCTTTTTCTGGTACAAGTAACGTTCTGACTGCCGTAGATTTGTAAGTTAAATTTTTTTACAAGAATAGTTTATAAGACCGTGTCCTTGCAAACAGACACAATGATATCACACCCTTAAAAACAGAAGAACATGAAGAAGACGATGAAGAAGACGATGAAGAAGACGACGAAGAAGAACGTTTCACTACAAAATCTTTACCAAGAAATGTTTACAAAGACGCTTAATTCGAAACAAATATCGACAGAGAAACAAAAAAAAACATAAAATGAAACAAAATATCAAAAACATAACGACCATTTAGTTTCATTAGCTGAATGTACAATCTTTGAGAAAATGCGATTCAATGTAAGCAAGATGGATACTTGTCTTCCCGTGTAAAAACAACAACAAAGAAATAAACAACAAACCGAAGAAATAAATCCACGTCATGAAACGTAAATATGCAAATGTATGATTATAAAAGTGACCCAGAAGATAAACACCAACGCACGATTACTTCAAAAACAGAACATGAGCACACCATACAATAGATTCTCAATTATTCTATTTTCCTTCGCCAGTTATATATATATATATATATATATATATATATATATATATATATATATATATATATATATATATATAAACTGACAACGAACATTGCGAAACTAGTATCTAACTAGCCTGAGCGCTTTCAACGCATTAATTAGTCTTTTTCAAAGGCAAATACAAAACATAGACAAGACAAACAAATAAAACAGTAAAACGGTAATGTTTGCAAAACTTTACATGGCTGTTTCTACAGGAATTACACCTTTAACTTTTTTATGTTTCAGCTAGTTTATTTCAACTTGTTGCTGATACTGGAAAATATTTTTGTTGACCTCGAAATTGATGAGCCATAACGGCATCTGTTATTTTATGTAAATTTATGTAAGCGCAAATTATATCCCGGATATTTCATTGTTATAGTAGTCATTATAGGCTATTCAGCAAATTTAGAGAATTATATAAAAGAAAATGTGTCAGCTGCAAAAGATAATTTTATTTGTGCATGGCTGTCTTTTTCTAGTCTTCTTGGTTTAAACCGCTTGGTTTCAATGTTCTAAGAGGCGTATCCAGTAATATTCCTTTTCTTTCCTGGTTTGGGAACTCCAGTTGGGGTTGTGAGCAATTGAAATAAGTGTTAGATCACTGAAAGTGTGGCCAGGGGAGGAGAAGTGTTCTTAGAAGAGCTATCTAAACATTTCGTTTACCGAGGCTGCTACAAATAGCTGATTACAGAGGCCACACAAAGGGCTAAACAAACAAACCTCGATGACCTACTAAAATATGGCAAGAAGGAAAAGTCTGATAGGAAAGAAGATAAAGGCTGATATGATATCATTTATCCTGACCTATCATCCAGACAACCCCAAGTAGGTAAAATCAATCAGAAACACTGGCCCATCGTGGACTTGTCGGACGCACTAAAGTTAATCCTCCCTAACAATCCTGTAGTAGCCAACTGGAGACAATTAATCTCAAGGACATCCTAGTCAGGGAGAAGCTAACACCAATAGCTAATCAAGACCACCCTAGTTAATCTGGCCCCTGTGGCGATGAATGGTGCAAAACCTGTCAACATATGGTAGAGACCAGGATATTTTCTAGCACAGTGACTAGAGAAAAACTAAACATAGTCCAAACAAAACGTGCAACACAGATATCTCATCACATGTAAGAACTGTAGCCTTCAGTATGTCAGAGAAACTGAAAAGCTACACAAAGGATCAACCTTCAATGATCTGACTGGATGACAAAGAAGCTGTACAGAAGCCCGGTCGCAGAACACTTCTCCTCCCCTGGCCACACTATCAGTGATATAACACTTATTGCAGTTGCTCACATCCCCAACTGGAGTTCCCAAATCAGGAAAGAAAAGGAATCTTGCTGGATACGCCGTCTTAGAACATTGAAACCATGCGGTTTAAACCAAGAAGACTAGAAAAAGACAGCCATGCACTAATAAAATTATATTTTGCAGCCGACACATTTTCTTTTAAATAATTCTCTAAATTTGCTTAATAGTCTATAATGACTATTATAACAATGAAATATCCGGGATATAATTTGCACTTACATAAATGTACATAAAATAACAGATTCCGTTATGGCTCATCAATTTCGAGGTCAACAAAAATATTTTCCAGTATCAGCAGCAAGTTGAAATAAACTAGCTGAAACATAAAAAAGTTAAAGGTGTAATTCCTGTAGAAACAGCCATGTAAAGTTTTGCAAACATTACTGTTTTTCTGTTTTATTTGTTTGTCTTTTCTATGTTTTGTATTTGCCTTTGAAAAAGACTCATTAAATAGTCGAAAGCGCTCAGGCTAGTTAAATACTAGTTTCGAACTGTTCGTAGTCAGTTTATTACATTTATCTTAATCAATCCCTGACACACGTGATCCCTGCTGGATCCAATGCACATGAAAGGATTGTTTTTCGCTATATGATTTGTATCATATATATATATATATATATATATATATATATATATATAATTTGTGACGATATCGGTTACAGTTTACATACATTTACTTCCATGTACACACAATATGTGTTAAGGGTGTTAAGCGTCTTATTTTCGTGGTTGGATTGTTTTAACAACACACAATGTAATGGATATGGGAGGGATTATATTTGGTGGAGGGTTTGTTCGAGGTTGGAAGCATATAAAAAGCGCGATAAAGATGCATAGATTGGTTTAATAATTTTAAACCACACTTTTGTGTAGAAGTTTTGGTCTTAGATGATCAGTGCGAGGAAATATCACATACATATAAAAATAACAACGAGGACATAATAATTTACAAAGCTTTTTTTCTCTGATATTTTTTCTCTGAGATTTTCAGTCAGTGTAACCCAGCCTCTGTTTCTTTTCTTTGTGTGTGTCTAATTATTCAGTTTATATCATGGCACCACAATGGTTAGCCAATATATGAAATATCGACATCAGTCCTCGCAGTTAATCTGCCTATTTCACGTCTGTCAAGTATACTGGCAATGATATTGCCTTCGCGGGTTAATTAAGTGGCTCCCGATATTATTTGCTCACTTGTTATTCATCACATCCTGTTTGCATGAAGCAACAATCCTGAGGTAATCCGAATTAACCACGTTTGAGACAGATGGGATGATTCTCAACAACCCCGTCAGTATCAAATATTGGCACGCGCGATGATATTAGTAATTAGTCTTGTGTAACATATGCATAGGCACCGATATAAACAGTACCGTATACTTTATAGCAAAGGTTTTGTATGCAGTTGCTATCAAAAAGAGAAATGCGTGATCGGATTGGCTGTGTAGAAACGTGCGTTTCTTGACAAGCATATATTGATAAAACATCGTTCCCTTTATCAGCATGTCTTGGTAAACATCGTTCTTTTTATAAGCATGTCTTGGCAAAACACGGTCCTCTTTATAAGCATGACATGGGAAAACATGATTCACTTTATAAGCATGTCTTGGTAAACATCGTTCTTTTATAAGCATGTCTTGGTAAACATCGTTCTTTTTATAAGCATGTCTTGGTAAACATCATTCTTTTTATAAGCATGTCTTGGTAATCATCGTTCTTTTTATAAGCATGTCTTGGCAAAACATGGTCCTCTTTATAAGCATGACATGGGAAAACATGATTCTCTTTATAAGCATGTCTTGGTAAACATCGTTCTTTTATAAGCATGTCTTGGTAAACATCGTTCTTTTTATAAGCATGTCTTGGTAAAACATGGTCCTCTTTATAAGCATGTCTTGTTAAAACTTCGTTCACTTTATAAGCATGTCTTGGTAAACCATGATTCTCTTTATAATCCTGTCTTGGTAGAAGGTGGTTCTTTTTATAATCCTCTCTTGGTAGAAGGTGGTTCTCTTTAGAAGCATGATTTGGTAGAGCGTATTTCCCTTTATAAGCATGTCTTGGTAGAACGTGGTTCTCTTCTTTATAAGCATGTCTTGGTAGAACGTGGTTCTCTTTATAAGCATGACTTGGTAGAACGTTGTTGTCTTTTTAAGCATGTCTTTGTAGAGCGCGGTTATCTTTATAATCATGTGTTTTTAAAACATAGTCCTCAATATAAGCATGTCTTGGTAGAACGTGGTTCTCATAAAAAATCCTGTTTTGATAAAACATTGTTCTCTATAAGCATATCTTGGTAGAAGTTGGTTCTCTTTATAAGCATGTCATGGTAGAACGTGGTTATCTTTATAAGCATGATTTGGTAGAACATGGTTCTCTTTATAAACTTGTCTTGGTAGAACGTGGTTCTCTTTATAAGCATGTCTTGGTAGAAATTGGATCTCTTTATAAGCATATCTTGGGAGAAGGTGGATCTCTTTATAAACATATCTTGGGAGAAGGTGGCTCTCTTTATAAGTATGTCTTTTTAAAACATGGTCCTCTTTATAAGCATGTCTTGGTAAAACATAGTTCTCTTCCTAAACGTGTCTACATGTAGCAGACACGTCAATATTAAAGTCTGTTTGACTTAGGTCTTAGTTACACGTACAGTAATATATATACATGGATATTTTAAACCTGTCCAAATAAAAGACGTTGGCTCAAGTCAGTCACAACATGGAGAGAGAGAGAGAGAGAGAGAGAGAGAGAGAGAGAGAGAGAGAGAGAGATTCAAAAGCCAATAAGTTCGTCGAACTAATTGGTGATTTGCTTAGTCTATGGATGGTCCCTGCGGGTAGACGAATGTAATTTAAAGGAAAATAGACGCATCAGTACCTTGTCACAGCTCTACCAGTCCATTGCTATATTAGATAGTAGCTGGTAGTTGCAACTTCTCAAACTAGCAATGGTTTTATTTAACTTCAGGAAACAACTGCTTCATTGTAATTCTATGCATGTCGCACATTTACCCATATATCTAAAATATGTTGAGAAATGTTGAGTATTTTCATACGCAAAAATGGCATGTTTACCTTTCCTGTAATTTAACATGAAAAACGCGTTTTTAATGTGTGTGTGATTTGGATATATTTTAACGTAGCTTTAACAATTTTTTAGTCATATCGCTACGATGTATGCAGTGTGGCAGTTTATAGTGATGTCTAGCACTGGTGCTGCAGACATGTAGCATGATGTCCCACCCAGTCACATTATCCTGACACCAGGCCGCCCAGTCATAACACTAACCTCTTAATGCTGAGCGCCAAGCAAGCCAGCTGTTATTACCATTTTTGTAAGCATTTGTTATGATTCGGCCGGAGATCGAACCCACGACCTCCCGCATCCGAGGCGGACGTTCTAACCACTAGGCCACCGGAGCTGTTCAAGTTTTTAATAAACATGCCAACAAATATTATATCATTTAAGTTTAAACTTGTTCACAACTGAACACCTACTGTATTTTCAATGCTTTCTTCAGATCACCTTACGTAATCTGTCGGGGGGGGGGGGGGACACTTGTAAATGTGATGCGTTGGTTACCGTTATCTAGGAGATGATTGATCGTATAGTTATTGCCTGCGTCGAGCAAACAATGCATTAAAATATGAAACTATGGGATAGGAAACAGAAGTCTCAGCAGGGATATAGATTAAACAACACGTGCCCCTGTATCTTAATCATATCAAGTTAATCAAATTCATAAACAAAATGGAATAGAACGTGACATTTGAATGATACACTTTCTCTTAGAAATAGTATTATACGAAATGCATTTGCCGTTCTGTGATACGATTAAAACGAATTTCATCATATAATCGGGTGATGGTTCTACTATTTTGCTCAGCATGCTAGCATAGCATAGTTGCTTCCGGTCCTTCCAAATTCATTGTTGGTGACAGATAAAAGTAGTCGCATACCCTTTCTCTTCTCTATCTTTCCAACTGCTCCCTGTCATCAACAGTGACTTGGCTGTCTGTTCTCTTTCTATACTGCGTCATGTTCATATGGATGTATGTTTTCCTTCAAATAAATAAAACGCAACCTAAATATTTGTCAGATTTTTCTTTTCAAGCGTCGAATAATATTCCCACTCTTGTTTTGTCAGATGTCGTCATATCGTAACACTATAGACAAAGGCTAATATGGTCATTTAGCAGCCATATTATCATTAAATTAATTTATTTGTGTAGCTGCTACTCAGCATTCCTAACTGGAACCAAGGCATAATTAGATATCTTAGATAAACTATTACGTCCGACTATGGGTTGTAAATCATTAGCTGAATAATGTACGTCGGCCCTCGCCGATTCTTTCGATTAAATTAATTCTCCACTTAATTACACAACGAATAATGGTCTGATATACATTGGCAAACATGGAACAACCAATTCATTTCAGACATGATAATATCTGTCTATAAGAGAGATGAATCCACAAATTCACACGATTTGTATGACATTCTTTGAATACATTAGTCATATAACATTCAAGACAAATGAATGCAACAAGTAAGTTCTTCACTCACGGAAAAATGAAATATGACTTTAAATCGAATAAATACTGCACATAATTAAGGACTTATATCAATGAACATATTATAGCGATCGAGACAAACCTTTCAAGTTCCGTGTCCCTCGCTTTCCAGACACGCATCCCTTTGGCAACGTATTAACAACAAATGATATTTGCTTCCCACAAAAAAATAATACGGACTAATTTCTTGAGGGAGAACTTAATACATTGAATTTCGTCTGGGAAGCTAACCCCTTCTTTACTTTATCCAATCATAGAGTGAATTTATCTAACCGTAACATTTTTTCACTGTCATCAAAGTCAGAATAATTATCTCTAGTCCTCCTTTATTAATAAACATTGCTGGAAAAATCTATCTATCTATCTATCTATCTATCTATCTATCTATCTATCTATCTATCTATCTGTCTGTCTGTATCTCTGTCTGTGTATCTCTCTGTCTGTATCTCTGTCTCTCTGTCTATCCGTCGGTCCATCCGTCCATGCATGTATGTATCTGTCTCTCTCGATGAATAATATACGAGTTGCTCTGACCACCACAAATGTAAATTATAAAGTCGCTGAGGAAGTTCCATTAGATATAGAGCTACACCACTCACTGACTGAAGGTAAAATATTGAGATCCAAATCAGATTATAATACAAACTATCATTTTCAATTATTAGTTACACATTTAGACACGCACACACACACACACAGAGTGAAGAATTATGATCTCGATACATTTATCACAACTCCCTTGCTGTAATTACACCAGACCGTTCTGGTGGCCTAAGAGGTTAGAGAGTCAGCCTCGGATGAGTGAGGTCGCGGGTTCAAATCCTGTTTTAAAAAAAAAATGGTACCAAAAGCTGCCTCGCTTGGCGCTTAGTAGTAAGATGTTAGTGTTAGGACCGGTTGGACTGGTGTCAGGATAATGTGACTGGGTGGGGCATCATGTCTGCGGCATGATGCCCCAGTGCTAGACAACACTATAAACTGCCACACCGCAGACGTCGTAGCGATATGACTAAATATTTTTTAAAGCTACGTTAAAAATCTAATTCACACACACACACACACACACACACACACACACACACACACACACACACACTCGCGCGCGCTATAATTGCACCATATTTTTTTGAACAAAAAATATGGGGCTTCCTCAAATCATACATGAAAATAGATTACAAAAGAAATCATCGAATTCTTCTGCGGATACTTGCGTGTCGAAAAGACATGTATCGCCGAATTTTACTTGCAGCTGGCTTACATCACGTTGCCCTCTTAAATGAGGATCATTTTAATCAATATTTCGTAGAACTGACTGTGCTTAATAGCTTGGTCACAAATGTTGACTGGTAGATTTGAATACTGTGTTTTGCAAGAATTCAATTAATCACACAAAATTATCAGTTACAGATGGCCAGTGCGTAAAAGGGTTGTAAAATGTTTGAAACATGAAACGTATTAAGGAGGTACAATTGATATGCCTTTTTATTGCTGTATTAAATCTTCACGGATGTATGAGTCTTTTGTATCTTCTTTTAGAAGAATCCACCTCTAGAGAGTTCAGTTCGCTTATTGGGTTTACATTTCGTTTACAAACCTTCAGCAATTGTGAAGTTCTCATTAACATCAGAAACTACAGATAAACATGAAGACAAAAACAAGCATCAGATTGGATTTTGCATGCATGTTGTTTCAATTAATACGCGAAGCTTCCGCTTTCTTTTATTTGTGTTCTTATACACCATTATATTGGATCATTCAAAACTTAATTGCGATAGTCCCTTAGAGTTCTAATCTAGAATGGTTATATGCATAACATAACCTTCATTAGCAAAGATGAATGATGAAGAAGCTTCGTCATCTATCTTTCAAAATAAGTATTTTCATTTGTTTGGAGGAATTATTGAAAATTCTATATTTTACGAACAAAGCATATAACTTCAACCACCCCACACCCCAAGAAAAGAAGAACACTAAATCTGAGTAGCCAAAAATGGGTTTATACATGTATCAACCTTTGGGAATAAATATGATTAAAATTTATATAAAAATCTTGAAAATAGTACCGAAACCCCATGAACATCGTACGTTTTCTGTGACTCAACATGTAAGTAAAATACATATCATACAGGACACGCAAAATGTCAGCAGTTGGCGGAAGAAATCATAATAATGGATATCCTTTTTTCCTTTCGTATGGTTGTCTGAGACAACCAACTACAGAAAATACAAACCTAAAAGAGAGGATGATATGCCTCAGCCACTTAAACTAGGCACGCACTGAAGAAGATAACTGGAGGAAAGATGTGGAGAGTCCTTTGGTGAGTCACCGACTATGATAGCTTACCAGGCCCTTTAAACAATATTTTTATTACAAAAATATATTTATAAATTTAATACCTTGAAGACAAGTCATGTAATGATTCTCTTTTTGAAAAATCAATATCTCCAATATCGAAGTATTGATGCGAGATATGGGGATTACCCCACGACCACCACCAGTGCTTTTGAAATACTACCCTTTTAGTTTTGCCCAAAATGTTTATTATAAAGATCATACTTTATTATCAAAATATATATTATTATGAAGGACTATTTGCAAAATTACACTTCTCAAGATGGAAAGTATATGCAATCTATTCGTAATATGATACAGAATGATGTACCATGATTTTTTCATAAAGTAGGTTGTACTTGTTTTTTCTTATAGACATGTTTTCTAGACTACGTTTTTATGAAATTTAAACCAATCAACCGATAGGTATATACAGTTGACATATTTATGTGTACGTCAAAAAAAATCCATCACTAATTATCCTGAGGGAAAGATTACGGATTTCTATTGTCGCTTCCTTGTATGTAAATATTTGCTTGAGTTCAGCCTAAAGTGAATCTTGATAACTTTCACATTTCCTCAGTTAGAAGTACCATAACTCTATTGAGTGTGTGATCACAGTTGTCTTGAAATTGAGGCTGGTACGTTGGCAAGACGGTCTTACGCTGCAAAAGAGGCATTATGTTCCATATGTGATGCAAACTGGTGGATGAGTGTTCTTTTACTTTGGAAGGTAACTTAATAAAAGGGTTTAGGGATTAAAAATATAGATAAGTACGATAGTAATTTATGAAGTTCAGAATATTTTGCTATAAAAGTTTGTTTCTTTCAAGGTGTCAATAAATTTAACGCCGATCGATATAAAAAAAAATAATCTTTAGAATGTTCTGCAGCTGCACGTGCAGCACGTCGGATACTTGCAAATATTTTCTGGAAGACTTTGCATGCGATTTGTGAGCAGGATGTGGTTAATAGGAAGGAGGCAATTGATGAAGTTGCTCGATGCACAGTGGAATATATTTCTAATATCACGCACGTTAATTTGGGAGCCGTTTTAATATCTTGAAGAATCATTTGAAACTCAGAAAGCTCAGTGCAGGATGGGTCAGGCATTTGATAGCGACTGATCCAAAACAGTCTCGGGGAGACATCGCCAAACAGCTAATTTTCAAATATTGAAAGAATGACCAGAGTCGTTTGGCTGAGATTGAAACATGTATTTACTTTGTTAAACCCGAATCATAAGAAAATAATTAAAGATTTGATCGGAGAAAATGACCAGATGTCTGAGTCCGATTCTGAATTGAGTATTATATCTAACTGACTTTTTTTAGTGTCGCTGGGTATTTCTATGTCCCCAAAGTATTGCCAGAAGGTGTGGAACACTACTGAACCACCGTCCTCCTACCGATACCCATAGTATCCGTCTAGCGAAATGACAACGCACCGGCGCATAAGTCCGCCGTAGTGAACAACTTCCGGAAGGAGTATATCATCCAAACTGCTCAACCTCCTCATGGCAGCGCTAATTCAGTTCCTAGTATAATTTTTTTTTTAATCACATATTAGCTGAGAGGCAGACGACTTGAAAGCCAGATTGTGGCTAGAAGTGCAGTTTTCCAGTTTATGAACATCATACCAAAAGTGAATACAAAATGGCATTTAAATAATTGGAGAATCAGACTGAAAAAACGTGTGTTTGTTGCATGGAGTGTATTTTTAGAGGACGCACTGACGTACTGTTTACAAATAAAAAAGTACGCTGTACAGGACACATTTATTCGATCGTTTTGATATACCTTCGTGTTGTTGTAAATGACACAATATATCTAAATTTAACAAGCTTTTAAATTTATATGCTGGTATAATTATGAGTAACTGCGTTATATATATATATATATATATATATATATATATATATATATATATATATATATATATATATATATATATATATATATATATATATATATATATTGAGCTATTGAACGAATAAATATTACTTATATTACTTTCAATGTAAATAACATATATTTTATGAATATGATGATGAAGACGATGACAATGACCATGATGATTGTTACCAATATTATTATTTTTGTTAAAACAATCATACTAACAATTACAATTATTAATATCATTATTATTATTATTATTATTATTATTATTATAAAGATGTGCCCAAATATGTGTCACTTATATTACAACATAAATAAAATGGAATTGTTGGTTCCATCATCAATCTTTCTCCATAGTCATCATATATAGAAGAACACGTGCGTGCATATGTGTGCGTGCTGGGGTAAAGTGTGTTTGTGTGAATGAGTATTGATTTTGTATATTGTCACTTTTTTATAGAATGATGGTTTTCTGAATTCGGTGATGTCTGTACTTGCAGTTTATATCACTGTAACCATGTTCATGTATTGATGTAACCATGTTCATGTATGACATAATCATGTTTACAGCATTTCCTGATTAAGACATTTGGAAGGAAGCACACACTGACTCCCCTTCCCCGCTAAATTCCAATCTTCTTTAGACGGACCAACTGTCCCTCAGTGGAATTCAAAGATTCAAAGATTTTTGAGGATACCTTGAATAGTCTCTAAATAAGAAATTTGCATTGTGTGTTTCGTTTATATCTTGCTGTTAATTCTAAATAGTGAGCACATATTCCAAAATAAGTGCCGCACGTTTGCGCTCTGGTAATTTAAAGTGACATGTAGTCAAATCTGTTTGATAAATGCAAAAACCGAAACCGTGAAGGTCATATATGATAATACATTGTACTGTCGACAAGTATATCTGACATTCACATACACATGTATCGTTCATTATTAGTGAATATGATATTCACATACACGTGTATCGTTCATTATTAGTGTATATGACATTCACATACACGTGTACCGTTCATTATTAGTGTATATGACATTCACATACACGTGTATCGTTCATTATTAGTGAATATGATATTCACATACACGTGTATCGTTCATTATTAGTGTATATGATATTCACTTACACGTGTACCGTTCATTATTAGTGAATATGATATTCACATACACGTGTATCGTTCATTATTAGTGTATATGACATTCACATACACGTGTATCGTTCATTATTAGTGTATATGACATTAACATAAACGTGTACCGTTCATTATTGGTGAATATGATATTCACTTACACGTGTACCGTTCATTATTAGTGTATATGACATTCACATACACATGTACCGTTCATTATTAATAATTCACAATATTGAAAGGAAAACACTTTGTGTTTAAATTAATAAAGAGAAGCTATTACAACGTAGCCAATTAACAAAAATACTTAGAATAAAGGACAATCAATGTTTCGGTGGGTTTGACACAAAGTCCGGTAAAATCAGAAAAAAGGTGTATAAAATGTACGGGTCCTCAGATGACACAATGATACAGGAAATTTCCAATAAATATATTTGAAAGAAATATAAGCATTATTCAATCATTCCGAGGCCGTTTCAATCCAGCAAGCATTATGTACAAATATAAAGAAAGACAAAATTTACGCTAATATGTTAGGAATGCACGCTTCTCATTTAGAAACTTAAAGTATATATATATATATATATATATATATATATATATATATATATATATACAATTGAAGCGCTGACATCAAAGGGGTGCTTTTGTGCCTGTATTCAGCTCAAGAAAGATCAAATAACATTCCCATGGACTATTTCTCTTTTGCTTAGCTTATTAGTTTAATTACGAAACAATCTGATTAAAATCACATTTCCACTGTCCTAGATGCAGATCTGACTGCGATCGCCTAGGGGTCATGTTCTGGTGATCTTTGAGTTGGCCAATGGAAATGCAGCTTTCAGAAATTTGGAAGTTAATCAAATCGTTCGGTACACACTGATGCTCTTCAGCTTTACTGCTTAGTCTCCCAAACGCGAACATATAAGACCTCATCTGACTGGCTGATACAATTAACGATTATAGTAATAACATAGGTCACCATAAAACGACCCCAAAGCAATCGCTGTCGGATCTTCATGTATGACAGTCGAGATCGGAATTTATTCAGATTATTTATGCATGAGATTAATATAGTTTTAAAATGTTATTCAGGTAAAACAAAATATAATCAAATCTCACCGGCACATCGCATGTTATATAGCTTTCATTTTATTTATGTTATATTGCTGAGGCTAAAAGAAAAAATGAATGGATAAAAATACAACAGCAACAAGAACAACAACACATAGAAAAACAACTTTTAATGAGACTGTTATCATTAAAGTTTTCCTCTCTTTCGTCCTCCTATACATTGTTCACACCCTCCAATACAATATCCTTCATCTTCTATTTCTTCTCCAATATGCAAGAGTGAGGATGACGATGACGATTATAAAAATGATTACAACAACGATGATGACACTTTCGGCTCTGACGATCATGTAATGATGATAAATCTGATCATATTCCTCCTCATCCTCCTCCTTTCTCTACAGCCTCTGCTACTTCTATCAAGAACGAATAATAATAATAATAATAATAATAATAATAATAATAATAATAATATATTATTATTATTATTATTATTATTATTGCGATAATAATAATTGCAATATTAACAGTAATAATTAAACATATATGTATGTATGTATGTATGTATGTATGCATGTATGTATGTACGTACGTACATATGTATGTATGCATGTATGTATGTCTGTCTGTCTGTCTGTCTGTATGTATGTATGTATGTATGTATGTATGTATGTATGTATGTATGTATGTATGTATATATGTATGTATGTGTGTGTATGTCTGTATGTATGTATGTATGTATGTCTGTATGTCTGTCTGTCTGTATGTATGTATGTATGTATGTATGTGTGTGTGTGCATGACTGACTGACTGATTGACTGACTGTGTGTATGTATGTATGTATGTACGTACGTACATATGTATGTCTGTCTGTCTATCTGTCTGTATGTATGTATGTATATATGTATGTATGTATGTGTGTGTATGTCTGTATGTATGTATTTATGTATGTATGTATGTACGTACGTACATATGTATGTATGTATGTACGTACGTACATATGTATGTATGTCTGTATGTATGTATGTGTGTATGTATGTATGTATATATGTATGTATGTATGTATGTATGTATGAGTGTGTGTATGTCTGTATGTATGTATGTCTGTATGTATATATGTATGTATGTATGATGTATGTATGTATGTATGTATGTATGTCTATATGTATGTTTGTATGTATTTATGTATGTATGTATGTATGTATGTATGTATGTCTGTCTGTTTGTCTGTATGTATGCTTGCATATGTATTTTAAAGGAAATTCGAGGTCAAGAGTTTAAATTGATATAGTTTTTTGCTTTCCCATCACAGAGTGAATTTGGTAACATGGACAGCAGTAGTTTTTGCCTAGGGAAATGATACTTAAGGCACTAGAGGCCTCAATAAGGACTCAATAAGGACTCCAGCAATGTATCCTTCCAAGTTACATTTCAGGCCTTGAAGTTTCAATATAAGCTCTGAGAGTAATTTCCTATGTCAAGTATATTCCTTTTCTTCAAACATAAGCCTCTTATGACAGGTTTTCAAAGTATCAGTGTCTCCTAACAGGCTTTAAAAATGTCAGTGTCTCATAACAGGCTTTAAAACTATCAGTGTCTCATAATAGGCTTTTAAAATATCAGTGTATACTAACAGGCTTTTAAAATGTCAGTGTCTCATAATAGGTTTACAAAATACCAGTGTCTCACAATAGGCTTTTAAAATATCAATGAATACTAATAGGCTTTTAAAATGTCAGTGTCTCATAATAGGCTTTCGAAATAGCAGTGTCTCGCAATAGGCTTTTAAAATATCATTGTATACTAATAGGCTTTTAAAATGTCAGTGTCTCATAAGAGGCTTTCAAAATGCCAGTGTCTCACAATAGGCTTTTAAAATATCAATGTATGCTAATAGGCTTTTAAAATGTCAGTGTCTGATAATAAGCTTTCAAAATATCATGTCTCCTAATATACTTTCAATATCAGTGTCTAATAACAGGCTTTCAGCATAGAGTTTTATTATCGGCTTTCTAAAAATATCAGTGCGTTGTAAGAGGTTTTCAGAATATCAGTGTCTTATAACAGGCTTCAGAATATCGGTGCCTTATAACAGGCTTCAAAATATCAGTCGCTTAATAGGCTTTCAAAATATATGCTCAAAAAATGTGTATATAAAATAATACAAACTAAAAATTCTCAATAGCAGTCAGGATCATTTTTCAACAATCTTTCTACTGCGATGATCATCTGACGTGTTATTTATTCTGTATTATCAGATGTGGTCAGCCCTAACTTTTTCTTTCTTTGTGTTTTTATTTTTTTTTTTTTTTTTTTTTTTGCTTTCCGTGCTGTATCAAACTACCATCCATATACATTACGATAACCACTAAACCGGACCATGTACTGAGGGTCATGATGGTGACCATGGAAACAAAGAAATCAATGACAACAGGATGAATATGAAATTGTGATAATCTTCCTTCTTATTTGTCATTCTGTACGTGCTGTTATCATCATCATCATCATCATCATCATCATCATCATCATCATCGTTCAAAATGTAAACACTACCTCAAATAAACACACACAATAAATTCCATTAAATTGTAAAAACAATATATAAGTACATACTAAAAAGTATATTACATTTCAATTAAAACAAAATAGCAATAACGAAAACGACTTGTAACTAATTATGGGTTATTCATTATTGTATACACAGCGACGATAACCACTGCAGAAATAAAAATTATATTCTGCCTTACATTTTGTATGCAATTTAAAATACTAATGTTCTAAATTTGAATGGTGCACAAATAGCCAGTTAATGTATGCAATACACGTTTACCATGGCAACACAAACTGCATTTATTCTCCTTCTACATCTTTACTTTTAGTCTTCAGCCGTGGAAACATTATGTGGGTTGGGTTACTATAATTATTCTCTTGTGTTGTGTACTTATCTCCACCAGTAATACTGGCCTCCATGTGTATCGTGTGCTGAAAAATGGCTTTATCATTAGTAGTAGTAATAGTAGTAGTAGTAGCAGTAGTAGTAGTGGTGGTAGTAGTAGTAGTAGTTTCTACAATATATGCGGTTTTATTGTCCTAAAATCCCTCCGCTAGGTCCGTAGGAGAGACGGCAAATTTCATGATGCAATGATTAAGTCCGGAAACAGGCAGAAGCTTTATTTCAGAGGAAGATACTCGTACTGCAGTGCAAGATGGCCTTAATTGCAGCATATATTGATTGAATAAAACATAAATATCCTTGTTAAACACCGACGGCATAGATCTGCACATAAATAGTTTCAGTAAAATAGTAATGGAAAACCCTTTTAAAACGTGTGTGGACTCGGACAATGAATATTAGATTGAACCGTCATCCAGTGACATCATCACTTTTTGTATACAATGGGGATAGGTTGCATGTCATACATAGTTAAGCGTGGGATCACTAGTGCATAATAATCAATGACATGGCTTTGATTTGGTAAATAGAAGCATCGTTTGATTGAACGTGACAGGGTGAAACCGGGTCGAATATGATCTAGCGAAAGCACAAATAACAAACAAAAACAAAAAAAGTGAATGTGCCGTTTCTTTATAATGCAAATAACGGAAATTGAATATCTGACAACACTGCCCAGGCCCTAACTTCGACCTCTCACAAAAAATCTCAAGAGATATAAAACATGGATAACGTACTAAAGCATAGTTCATCAACAAATAATTCCTAATGGTACCGTTTTTCAATCGTCATAGGCAATGCATAGCTTTTATCAGAACATGCGATCAGTGCACGGAGTTATCAAAATATACGATCTGTGTACGAATTTATCAACATATATAATCAACGTACGAAGTTAAAAAAATATGACCAATGTATGGATTTATCAGCATATATGATCAATGTACGGAGTTATCAACATTATATGATTAATGTACGGAGATATTAAAATATATTATTAATGTATCGATTTATCAAAATATATGATCAATATACAGAGTTAACAACATATATGATCAGTGTATGGAGTTATCAACATATATGATTAGTTATCAACATACATTGTCGTTATACAGAGTTATCAAAATATATGATCGATATAAATTATTAGCAAATGTGATCAGCATATTGTTTATCAGCAAGTAGGATGGTGCAAAAGTGTGTCATACATATTATGACACTTATATTTGAGGTGGAAAATCGATTATACAATCCATCTGCAGACATGACACTCATATCTCAGGACAACATTTAAATTGGCATGAAAACGTCCGATCCATCCTCCCAATGAATCGCTGAGGAATGATCTCGAGCAGTCCACTTTTCCCCTCCTGCTGAAAGCCTATTTGGGAACTTTCCTGTCCCACATGCCCTAGAACAATTGGTCCCTTACACTGAGTAGACCAATCTCAGCCATCTGACCAATGTCGTATGTAACCAAAGTACCATTATTAAACAAACCCGCGGAAGTAGCTGTGTGGGCAAACTGGGTATCAAGCGAGAACTAACATTGGACCATTAGGAAACACGTGGGAGTCATACTGTAAATTCGCTGCTAGAATTGGCCATATAATTATCACGGAGATGATATTACGGAGTCGACATGAAATTTACGTTGAGGGTTAGTGGGAGGTACATTGTAACATTATTATAATAAGCGGTTAGTCTCAGTTTTGGGGTTTAACGGGACTTCAATATGCGGGGTACGCAATATATTCCTATCAGAATGTAAAATGAATGGAGTATTTTACAATCCTTAAGGTGGTTGAATCAAACGGCACAAACACTATATCCAATTAGCCATGTGTAGTTACCTGTTGCCTGGTAGCTACATAAATATATTCGATATTGTTATCTCCCAGATTTTTATAGAAGCGTACGAATATTTCAGACCATGTTGAAGGTGTCCGTAAATTTGCATATATAGTACTGGTGATATAAAGAGCTTAAAAAGAGATGAACCAGCTCATAAAAGCACATAAATTAACGTTGTTAAAATTTAAACAAAATTACAAAACGGACCCAGAATTTAACGGAGACAAGGAAAATCCCCGAAGACTAAATTAAACTCAATTACACTAAAAGTCTTAATGAACATACGAAAATGCCACAGAGACAGAGATATCTGGATCATTAAAAGAATCGCTTCGACTTAAAGTAGTAGTCAATTACAAAACTAATGTGACCATAATGGAAATAAAATTTCCTGGAATTAATTTAAATTGAGGTAGATTCTAAACTTAATGCTAAACTTTATAAGCAGACATGGAATTTAGCTGAGATTAATAAGTGATTGTACCCAAATATAAAAACCCATTGGTATGGAAACCTGTCACTTATAACAAATTTAACGATACAGAGTGGAGTACGGATAACAGCCTCATAAAGATGGATTTACCGAAGAAACTCAAACATCGACGCAATTTTAATGATGGATTGTTTACATTTGGTTATGTCATTGCAAGATAAATATTTGCGAATGGACTAGATTTGCTCCATCGGATAAATCGAAGTTGTAACGCGCTTCATTGGATAAATCGAAGTTGTAACGCGCTCCATCGGATAGCTAATGCTAATGAGCGCAAAATGAAGACTGAAGAAGCTAAACGTTACGTGTGCCATGTGGAAGTTGTACCTAAAGTGTGAAAGGACATACGTCAGACTCTGAGCAGACAGACAGCCAAGTATCCCCTATGACTAGTGAAAATGAAAACTTTCATCATTGCTTCTGGACTCTGATCCAAGTTCGAAGATAGTTTTCTGCCAAGGTCAGCTACCAAAACGTTTGCCCGCTGGTATCGTCAGCAACACGGATCTCAACGGAGCCGTTGATCAATATCCTTTCGAATTCAACACTAGAAGTCCTTCGCGGGTTTGTTTACCAGACCTTTCATGCTTAACTTTGTACAGAAAACATACGCGAAATCTTGCTTGACACTGTGTCAAGCCTAAGGACAGTTAGATACCAACAGCATACAAGCTATTTCGTGGAAGATTAGTTTGCAGTAGCTCTGGCAAACACAGTAAACGTCATCTAATTTGCCGATTTGGACACATTGTTGGAAATCAGCTGTATAAGAGAAGTATTTCAAGATTTTTAGAAGAAAAGAAAAACAAACACACAAACAAACAAACGTAAAAGGAACCTATCGTAACAGATGTCCAGAATAATAATCACATATGTCGCGGACCACAAGTGAAGAAAACAAAAAATACGGCCGAATCACGATGGCTAGAACTTTGAAAAAGAGAATTGCAGTAGTGCAGTAGTCTAGAAAGTACTAAAGAGAACACAAGTGTTTTATTGGCATCAACATAAATAAATTTCGAAGGTAGCTGATGCGTCTCAGCTGGAGGAATGCAGCCTTGCCTATTTTCCGGACATCTTGGTGGAATGCAAGAGTACTATTGAGAGTGACGTAGAGGTTTCGTACGCATGTCTGAACTCTGTGTTGGCGTTGCTGCTGCTTGTTGTTGTGGATAATGGTGGGAATGAGAGAACCAAAAGATTGATATATGACTTAATGCACGAAACAATTAATATCTTCTTGCTTTGATATGTACACATGTTAGAACAACTACCGTGGAATTAGGGGCCCCAAGTGGCTGAGTGGTCTAAAGCGCTCTCCGTTACGGATCACTGTCATCTTACTTCTGGCCGCGTGGGTTCCAGGCTCGGATTCGGCCAATGTGGGAATGTGAGAAAGCTTGCCAGTAGCTTCTCGTGGGTCGGTGGTTCTTTCCGGGGTTTTCCCGGGTTCTTCCTCCACCACTAATACTGGCCGCCATGTATAGCCTATCTTGTGCTGAAAAATGGCGTTATACCCCACACCAACAACAACAACCGTAGAATTAGAATCTTGTTACACTTAATGGTTTTTGAAATAAAAGCTGGCTTAAAAAAGGGATCAGGCAGACTATGCCTTGAACTACGGAATGTAGCATTCGAAAAAAAGAACGTAAAGAAAGAATGCAACAGTTTTGCCACACAACCCAGACTAATTCCATAAACACTATATTCTCGCTGTCAGACATCCATAAAACAATCCAAAACAATTTGCCTGCACTCTGTCACACTTCCAGAATAAACACATAAGAATTATGCATATATATTGTATGCACGCTGTCACACATCCAGTATAAATCCATAAAATGTGTACGCACGATGTCACACGTCCCATATAAATCGATAAATATTATACGCAGTCTACCCTATGGAAGGAACCACATTTGTGTATTAGGACATATATCCATTTCCTTCTAGAATAGCACAAAATAATTTGAAAATATACTAACATAAATCTCGATATGTTGCTTCTTTTTATTATCTCCCAAAAACGGCTATTACGGTAATTCCAACGACCATGCAATTATCTCCCTTGAAATATTTCACGTTCCACTTGTATAGAAAGGCATCTGAGAATTTCACAGTATGACGATTGATATGTAAAAACTGGGTAATGGTTATTTTTAAACTATTTTTCCAAATACCGAACTCTGAGAATCAAACATATCTCAGATTTACAAATTGGATACGGAAGTATAAATAACTCAGACTCATGGTGTATATACAGTCAAACCTGTCTACAGCAGCCATGCCGTAGGAAAAGGTAAACGTGGCCTTGATTATGAATGACCTCAGAATGCAGGTTGAATTATCAAACTCGATTCATGTCAAATATATGTAATATGAACCGAATATCGTCTTTATTATTATTATTATTATTATTATCATTATCAAAGTAGTATTATCTTACTACGTTACGCATATTAGGTTTAGCTATCTAGCAAAGAAAAAAAGCGAAAATTAATCAGATATGTTCCACACAAGGATACGGTGTTTCTCTTTTGTATTACTCTGGACTATTATTAAATTAAATCATCGAATATTGCATACTGCGGAATTTACGTTCTTTCACCCGGCCGTGATTAAGTCATATTTGACCGTCTAAAGGATTCAAAATGTGAATGAACAAAATAGAACTTTGTATTCGAAACGATGCTCTAATAATTATGTTCACCAGTTTCTTACAATATATCCTGAATCTACTGTTTAAGATAAATGAGCGATAGCGATACTCCTCATATCAAGTCTTAAGAATGGGCTGCAACGATTAACATTGCTATAGAAGTCGAAACGCTCTTTTCACTTGGGATGCAAGAGATAGAACTTTTGTTTACACAGAGACTTGCAAATGCTCTGTGTTTTCTGGACGCGTTTTAAAGTACTGTTTAAGTGTTTATATATATATATATATATATATATATATATATATATATATATATATATATATATATATATATATATATATATATATATATATATATATATATATATATACTGGAAACGAAGCAGAAAACGCCCTGTCTTGGCATACATCTTACACAGTGTTAATTACACACTTGTAATTTGCATTCCAATACCGTTTAGTGCATAGACGGCACACAAACATTAAATTACGTTTTGTTTCAAGTGATGCAGAATATACATGGTCGAGAAAAAAAACCCACCAAAAAAGCCAAGTATATCCAAACAAAGTTGACCTATATTAGTGTTTACCTGTACTTAGAAGAAGAAGGCAATTAGTACGGATATAAACCCACAGGTGCATAAATCATAATCAGGAATTACATTGTCATAAAAACGGTGAAAATAACAAAACCGTTTGTGTTATGCAGGTAAACAAATATTCAACACAATAGTTCTCAAAGATGCAAGAAGTGCAAATCACTCATGTTATTTCTTTCCGACTGTTCCGGAAGCTAATATACATGCTGTAGTAGTAACAAAATAAATTTAATTTTTAAAACCGAAAGGGTAGATATTTTTTTCGTCTTCTCGATACGAAACCTTTGTAATGATGTGCTTTAAGACTGCATCATGAACTGAAAAAAAATCATAACCCTATCTGACTAGCTAAGAAGTTTCTCATGTAACTATGTCAAAATTATTTAAAAATACAAAATCAAATGCAAGAGTCTTTGTACTCATTGCCTTGTGCTCCCATATAGTCGGGTAACACATCCACCCACCCCCCACCCCACCCACCCCCACACACATGCATATGCACACACAAAGCAACGTTCACTCTTCAAAAGGAAACACCTGTCCAATGATAGTTGCGGAAGCTTTTAGGTACACCTTTAAAACAGTATCATTAAATTAAGCAGTGTAATTGCGTTATTTCATCTACCAGTAATCAAACAACACAAATTAGAATAATTCCCTTGAAAAAAATCATTCCTCTCAAAATCATAAATAATTACGGAACGCAACAAAATTAGAACGCTAGAGAAACAAACTAATATCGTTTCGAACAATATGCCGACACTGTCCTGCATTTATATATTCATTTATATATTTGATCTGCAAAATCGTCTTTTTGTTAAAGAAATGTTTTATTTATAACAATTTTATAAGTTTATTATAATTATATTTGATTTATGAGTATGTTTATAATTAAACAATTACAGTAAGAACAAACAAACTGGTTTATCGTACTGTGAAGATGGAGCCAAGAGCTTATCCCAAAGACACGTTGATGCAGCCTGCTGGGCTTGGCCTTGACAGGTACAGGACCTGCACGTTTGGTCTTGACAGGTACAGGACCTGCACGTTTGGCCTTGACATGAACAGGACCCGCACGTTTGGAAGACGATTCGGACGCTCTACAAACTGAGCTACTGCAGCTCCCCTTCCAAAATCATACCTTACTAGTCAATAAATCATTACTGATTTATCGTTGCAAGAATCAAATAATCGCTAAGGTTCTTTATATTAATGCACTAGATAAAATTCTTCAGATTGGTGCCTGTCTGCATCTTATCATGATGGAATAACGAATGTTACTCAGGGCTTTAATACAAGATGTACGATTAGGTTTTTGTACATATTTTGTTTAGAATCTAAATATTTCAAATAGCAGCATGATAGAGAAGAATCATTTATAATGCCGTTGTGCTGCAAACGTAATTTTTTAAATTATTAATGATGTTTTATGGACATAAGAGCACCGAAATATATTTCATATCGAGCTATATGAGTGATATACCATACATGGAGACACATTATTGCAGAAAACCTGTTGTGATCTGAGCAGGTTTAGAAACCTTCATCTCAGTATGGTTGTTTGAACGAAAAATAAGAAAAGAAGATAAGAAAATCCTCATTTGCTGCTTTCTAGTAGCATCTGTATTATACGAAGAATGGTCATTTACTTTGCTATAGTATGTGGTCATTTAAGTTTATGTCTTACATGAAGAATGTTCTTTTAAGTTGCTGTTTTATATGTAGAATGGTCACTTACGTTGTTGTCTTACATGAAGAATGTTCATTTAAGTTGCTGTTTTATATGTAGAATGGTCACTTACGTTGTTGTCTTACATGAAGAATGTTCATTTAAGTTGCTGTTTTATATGTAGAATGGTCACTTACGTTGTTGTCTTACATGAAGAATGTTCTTTTAAGTTGCTGTTTTATATGTAGAATGGTCACTTACGTTGTTGTCTTACATGAAGAATGTTCTTTTAAGTTGCTGTTTTATATGTAGAATGGTCACTTACGTTGTTGTCTTACATGAAGAATGTTCTTTTAAGTTGCTGTTTTATATGTAGAATGGTCACTTACGTTGTTGTCTTACATGAACAATATTCATTTAAGTTGCTGTTTTATATGTAGAATGGTGACTTACGTTGTTGTCTTACATGAAGAATGTTCTTTTAAGTTGCTGTTTTATGTGTAGAATGGTCACTTACGTTGTTGTCTTACATGAAGAATGTTCTTTTAAGTTGCTGTTTTATATGTAGAATGGTCACTTACGTTGTTGTCTTACATGAAGAATGTTCATTTAAGTTGCTGTTTTATATGTAGAATGGTCACTTACGTTGTTGTCTTACATGAAGAATGTTCATTTAAGTTGCTGTTTTATATGTAGAATGGTCACTTACGTTGTTGTCTTACATGAAGAATGTTCATTTAAGTTGCTGTTTTATATGTAGAATGGTGACTTACGTTGTTGTCTTACATGAAGAATGTTCTTTTAAGTTGCTCTTTTATATGTAGAATGGTGACTTACGTTGTTGTCTTACATGAAGAATGTTCTTTTAAGTTGCTGTTTTATATGTAGAATGGTGACTTACGTTGTTGTCTTACATGAAGAATGTTCTTTTAAGTTGCTGTTTTATATGTAGAATGGTCACTTACGTTGTTGTCTTACATGAAGAATATTCATTTAAGTTGCTGTTTTATATGTAGAATGGTCACTTACGTTGTTGTCTTACATGAAGAATGTTCTTTTAAGTTGCTGTTTTATATGTAGAATGGTCACTTACGTTGTTGTCTTACATGAAGAATGTTCTTTTAAGTTGCTGATTCATATGTAGAATGGTCACTTACGTTGTTGTCTTACATGAAGAATGTTCATTTAAGTTGCTGAATTATATGACGAATGGTCACTTACCTTGTTGCATTTCACGAAGAGTGGTCACTTGAATTGCTGTTTTGTATGTAGAATGGTCACTTACGTTGTTGCATTACACGAAGTGTGGTCACTTGAATTGCTGAATTATATGACGAACGGTCACTTACGTTGTTGCATTACACAAAGAGTGGTCACTTGAATTGCTGAATTATATGAAGAACGGTCACTTACGTTGTTGCATTATGTGAAGAATAGTTACTTAGGTTGCTGTATTATCAGAGGAATGGTCAACGAATTTGCTTTATTATATTAGGAATGGTCAGTGTAGTTACTGTATTACATGACGAATGGTCACTTAAGTTCCTGTATTATATGAATAATGTTCACTTAAATTGCTGTTTTATATGAATGGTCACCTAGGTCTCTACATTATATCACGAGTCGTCACTTAAGTTGCTGCATTATGTGACTAAAGGTCACCTAAGTTGCTGTATTTTGTGACTAAAGGTCACTTAAGTTGCTGTATTATGTGACTAAAGGTCACTTAAGTTCCTGTATTATGTGACTAAAGGTCACTTAAGTTGCTGTATTATGTGACTAAAGGTCACTTAAGTTGCTGTAGTATGTGACTAAAGGTCACTTAAGTTCCTGTATTATGTGACTAAAGGTCACTTAAGTTCCTGTATTATGTGACTAAAGGTCACTTAAGTTGCTGTGTTTGATGAGGAATTGTCAATAAATTTTCTGTATTATATGACGAATGGTTACTTAAAGTGCTATATTATATGTCGAATGGTCACTTAAGTAGCTGTATTATATGTCGAATGGTCGCTTAAGTTACTGCATTATATGTCGATTGGTCGCCTAAGGGGACGTCCATTAATTATGTCAACAATTTTTAGGCAATTTTTTACCCCCCTCCCCCCCCCCTTGTCAACAACTGTCAAACTTTCAGTGACCCCCCTAATAAAATTTTACCCCCCCCCATACAAACTAACAATATTTTATACGGCTGGCTTTTATGCTAAATAGAATTATCGAAATTAAAAGGTCTACAAATAAATTTTAATACATATTTTTACTTGTTTAACAGATTTCAAATTGACTATAACACTTTGAATTCATGAAAAAATCGAAAGTTTATATTCTAGCTTCTATCATCTTCCCATGGGGAAGCCAAATGTTCCTCAATTGTTGTATGCCATATAACCAACGTAGCGACTAATTTCCTAGTTTTTGATTTATTAAATTTATTGTAAAAAATAACATTGTTGACGTCAATTTATCTTGAACTCCCCCCTCCCCCATGTCAACAATTGTCAAACGTCTTCAAACCCCCTCCCCCCTATTTTGTTGACACAATTAATGGACGACCCCAAAGTTGCTGTATTATATGTCGAATGGTCGCTTAAGTTGCTGCATTATATGTCGAATGGTCGCTTAAGCTGCTGCATTATATGTCGAATGGTCGCTTAAGTTGCTTCATTATATGTCGAATGGTCACTTAAGTAGCTGTATGATATGTCGAATGGTCACTTAAGTTGCTGTATTATATGTCGAATGGTCACTTAAGTTGCTGTTTTATATGAATGGTCACCTAGGTCTCTACATTATATGTCGAATGGTCACTTAAGTTGCTGTTTTATATGAATGGTCACCTAGGTCTCTACATTATACGTCGAATGGTCACTTAAGTTAATCTTCACAGGTGATTAAAACAAATATCTTCTGTAATATCTTGTATAACATTGAAATGCCAGATGTAATACTTCTCCAAAATGTTATTATTCTCGCTGTTGTTACAAGTCTTCTGTGTATGTGTATCCATTCGTATGTCTAACTAGAATCCCTTTACGGTAACATGGAATGAAAAACCGATAGCAGTCCAACAGTTTTATCTGCCAAGAACCCACGTACTAAAAATTTGAAATCAAACCGTTATGCAAATTGTACATCACTTCTGTACTAATAATTGGACCCGAATTTTGTTTTTCAGGAAATCTTTATCGCTCAGTCGAATGATTTCAAATAAAGTTTAAATATAAATGTAGAGACAAGTTACGAAAATAGTTAACTAGATCGCTTTCTGTTTTTTAACTTATATAAATTTCTCTTCCCGTACCACTGTCAGTTTGGGCATCACATTCGTTTCAATAATAATAATAATAATAATAATAATAACACCTTGGTTACACATATGAATCTCGTTAGTAATAATCCTTCTTTCATTTAATGAATCGTTTTTAAAAAAAATATTTTCTGAGGTAACCATGGTTACCAGTGCTTGTTGAAAATTTAATTAGTATGACTCTTCCTGCAAGTAATTAACAAATTAAGATGGAGTTCATAAAGAAAATAGTAAACGACATTTAATTTTCAGAACGAAGCCTTGCACTTACAAGAACGGATATTGCCAGTCGAAACATGACTATTTAATATTTACCATTACTTCAGTAGATCAGTGCAAAATGTCTTGTTGGCGTGACATCAGCTGTAGACGCTGTACTTCTAAGTGCTGCATTCAATGTTTATCTTTACAAGTGATGCAATCAATCATGTAGTAGTTTTTGCCGGATTTATGCGAAGAACAATCGCATTAGAAAGTCATGTGATCAAACCCAACAGTCACGTGATGTAAAATGAATAGAATCCGTCATATCCCTTGTTGTAGGATACGAAAATTCGACCCGAGCATCTGCATCTTGAGTAAAAAAAAGATAATTTGCAGACTGACGCAAACTTTTAATTGCCATGGTGGAGTGTTCCAATCGAACCAGATGCATGTACAGATTATGTTCTGACATTCCTGAATGACAAATGGAGGTCGTAGTAAATATGGCGTACTTTGAATACTGATACAAAAATTCAAACCGTAAAACACCCATTGTATATTTTCCATGCGTAAAGCTTACATAGATTGTTTATACTGAAATTCAGTGTAAACTTTACATTACGCCTAAACAAGTATCAGCGTTTAAAGAACACTGCCTGAGACCGTGGAGCTAATGTATCCCCAGCGTCGGAAATTGAAGATTGTTTGCCCAGTGAAACAAGTGTGTGGAAGGGTTAAACATAAAGCCAATGTTATCGCTAAGATTCAACGAGACAGATTGAAAGTTTGATTTCATACCATACAAAAAAACAAACGTGAAGCTGAATTTTATAAGCTAGCTTTAATAACATGTCTTTCTGACTCGAAACAGAACTAGAATTTGTACCTGTAGCTCGGTCAACCTGTGCTAAACATCCTGTTTGCGAGACACCAACTGAATTGTCCATTGCTGCAGGCATTTGGATGAAACCGTGATGGAATTAATGTTTCCTAAATTATTCTGAAAAGAAAGCTTGTGTAATGATGGAAATCATGGAGTATTGACAATTTGTGTGGACTATGATAACACCGGAAGGTCAGGTGATATTTTGGTGTCCACAAGTCATGCTATACTCTTTCTAATGCGTGAACACTTCAGAAAAAAATGTGTTTATTGATATGGATACAGCCATAATGGCTGTCCGCAGTGTTGTTTTCAACAGTCCTTTCCCTGTTATAAATAAGAGAAATAAAATCCAGCAGACGCACTGGTATGTGAATGGGGGATTCCATCTTCAGAATAAGAATGTATTGTCAGGAAATTGTAAAGCCCTTGTTCCTCCCTGCAAATTCGGACCTTACGGTGGGATTTCCCTATCTCACGCCATTGCGTAAGACGGATTACTTTAATTTAAAGGTAATTAACTCAAGCAACATAATTTCACGCCATCTTTCCTAATTTAAACAATTGCTATACCTCGTGGATAGCTATATAGAAAGAAAAAACGGATGAGAGAGAGAGAGAGAATAAAGGACACAAGATAGACAAAAGCGAATAATCTTTTACGGTCAAAGCGACATCACATCAGCTTACTGAATGTAACTAGTGTATTGCAGAAACAAATATAAGATTTAGAAGAGACCTTCTTTGGTACAAAATGCATTAATATATATGTAAGAGAGAGAGAGAGAGAGAGAGAGAGAGAGAGAGAGAGGGAGAGAGAGAGAATAAGGACACAAGATAGACAAAAGCGAATAATCTTTTATATATATATATATAATGACCATTTAACATGACGATAGTAAACTTAAAAGAAAGGTTAATTATATGGTAAATGTATGATAAAAGCAAAAGTCACGTGGTTTTAATGTAGCGCTGTTCCAGAACAAGACGGGACTCTTATTCTTTTGTAAAAAAGGTTTATAATTAAAATGTGCATTTTCATGCCCCATAAAGGTTATAGTTTCACTCTTTCAGAATCGTCCTTCCGTCCGATTTTCTCTATTTTCTTCCTTCATTCCTTCATTCCGTCTGTTACACCCTGGTTAAATTTGGTTCGACCAGGCAAATGTGTCATGCCCTGTTCGTGTGAAGATGTTTTTTGTACAGTACGCTCGTGTTCAATGTTAGTCACTTCAGTATAGAACTGGAGCTTCATTGATGTTTATTTTTATTTTGCGTTAAAGTCAATTTTACGACGGAATTCATAAATGCAAATAAAGGAACATATTTTTACTTTCGTGATGAAAGTCGACGTTAAAATTAGGGTCCATGATGCTTTGGAAGGTTATGGAAAATTTGGTAAATAAATAAATAAATAAATAAGTACAAATGAGGGGAGGGGTTGGAGGGTATCAGCTGTCGTATTTTAAGAGCTTGCTGAGACACTTATTCCCCGTTTGCGATTTAGGATGGAGCTTTATACAGTCCATTGCCTTTCTTTACGAATAATTCTACGTTTTCTTAAGCTATAGCAATTCTTCATAACGAACCTTTAGCTGAGTCTGAAGCGATATGTCATACCGTAAATCACAATACTTAAGCTTTAATTACCTCTCTGAGTATCTTTAATTTCATTATACTAGTACAAAATACAAGTTAGCACAGAGACTTGGACTTCAGTCCAATGAGTACATAATACAGCTTATGCCAGATGCTTGAGCCTCATTATACCATAGAGCAAGAATATAACTGTACCAGAGACTTGAATCTCAGTCATACTAGTACAGAATACAGCTAATGTCGGATGCTTGAACCTACGTCATACTAGTACAGAATACAAAACTTACCATGGAGGCTTGAACCTCAGACATGCTAGTATATAATACAAGTTATGCCAGCAGTTTGAACCCGCGTCTCACTAGTACAGAATGCAATTAACCCCAGAGGCTTGAACCTCAGTCATAGGATGTGAAGTTTTACACAACATCATATAATGGCGTCCCACCATCATTGGTGCATCGGGCATTCACATTTTTAGAAATTTAGTTTATCCAAGCTGTGATCAGGAGACGCTTAAATTAATAATGTGTGCTCAGATCAGTCAGTTTCCGTAGAACCAAAACTCTTGTTAATTCAAAGATGGAATTATTATTATTATTATTATTATTATTATTATTATATAGTACATGTACATAAGTTTGTTTATTGCGTGTTAAAAGTTTAAAATATATACGAAATACTTCTGACAAAATGTCTAACTGAAAATTCACACACAAAATTATTTTATATTTGTCAGTTGTTTGTAGGTCTTTATGCGTTTGAAGTATAAACTAAAAACCGGAAAAGGGAAGAAACATTATACAGATTTTTGTTCATTATTCTTTTATTTAGAAACGAAAATCACTTTGTATGACCAATCAGTTAGTGGAAAGGAAAATGATATTTATAGATTACAGCAAGTGCAAGCTTTACAAAACTCTTCGTGTTTAACTGTCTTTAAAAGAAATGGGTCGATTTCTTCCGTGTATGTACCATTACAACTACATTGACTTTTAAACAAGTGTAAATGTATGTCTTTATTTACTTGAACCGAGCTGTCTCCATCCGTCACATTTCAGGTGCAATGTATTCATCTTATTCCCCAAGTGAAAAGAGAATGACATTGATTGACAATTGCTAAATTATGTTTGCTGAGTGACTATTATTACGTAGTGCATGTGCAAGTTCCGTTCGTTATCGTTAATCGCAGCATTAGGTGTTATCTTCTCCGTTATTTTGAACTAGAGACCTAGAAAACAACGCAGATTTAATGATAAAAGAATGACTCTACCTCACGAGCAAATATCGTACCTCAGTGCTTTTCTTTCTGGATCTGAACTGACCATAATGGCTTTGTTAAAGTTAACGCCCACGTCTTTTTGAACGTCTATTCTCTGCATTGTAGAACTTGATAAAATCAGGAATTGAAGAATATATATCAGAAATATCGTAGTCACTAAGAGATTCCTCACTAGTCTCTGCATCCTAAAAATCACGTCATCGAATCGTGTGTATTCCTTGTCAAGGTCTTGTTGTGTGATATGTTGAGCGCTGGAGGCTCTTATGCACAAGTGAGTGTCTGTGTGATTATGTGTGATTAGGAATTTCAACGTAGCTTTTTTAACAATTTTTTTCAGTCATGTCGCTACGATGTGTGCCGTGTGGCAGTTTATACTGATGTCTAGCACTGGGGCATCATGCTGCAGACACGTAGCATGATGTCCCACCCAGTCACATTATCCTGACACCAGGCCGACCAATCCTAACACTAACCTCTTAATACTGAGCGCCAAGCGAGGTAGCTGTTAGTATCATTTTTGTAAGTCTTTGGTATGACAGCCGGGGCTCAAACCCATGACCTCCCGCTTCCGAGGTGGACGATCTAACCACTAGGCCACCGGAGCAGTTCAAGTGAGTGACTAACCAAACGCTTGAATAAATCAACTATCCTCATTAATACAACTAGAGTTCTCTTCAATAAATGTCAATTAAAATTAAATAAAGTGACCGTATTCACTTTGCAAATGAAGAAAATAACATGTACATTAACATTCTTTCATACATATTTATTCTTATTTTTCAAATTATTAAAAAAATGGTTCGTTATATTTTTTAGAAAACAGACGATAAATACACCAATCGTGCAATGTGACAACCATTTCATCAATGGATACATTATGTCTAGTGTATTTTGTGCCATCCTCCTAATCCGATGCACTAAACGTACTTGAATATATGTCGTCTGGTGCCCTTACATTTTTTCAATTATTTATTTGTCCGTTTATAAATTTATTTACCTCTTATTTATTGACCGATCCGGTGGCCTAGTGGTTAGAACATACGCTTCGGATGCTGGAGGTCGCGGCTTCGAACCCCGGCTAATTCATTCCAAAGACTTAAAAAATGGTGCTAATAGCTGCATTGCTAAGTTTTCAGCATTAAGAGGTTAGTGTTAGGAATGGTCGGCCTTGTGTCAGGATAATGTGACTGGGTGGGACATTATGTTACATGTCAACATGAACATTTTTTTAAAGCTACGTTAATTGATTGCCTATCATTAATTTGATAACAAACTGGTGAAAACTGGCAAGGTACACGCTAACCCAAACACAAAAAACAAATTTCTTGATTATTTACCCCTATTCGTTTCATTTAGCCGCGTGTATTTTCGAATACGTGATGATATCTCAAAGGTCCATTTGCCGTCCACATGGTTTCAAGTTAATATCTTTGAACAATAAAGCCATTACTAATGGTAAGAACATACCTATATTATTTATACAATCAATATCACTATCTTGTAGTTTCTTTTACTCTTTCTTGATGTTTATATAATCATTGTATCTTCTTTTTCTACTCCTTCTCTCCCACTAGTAGTAGTAGCAGTAGTAGTAGTAGTAGTAGGTAATAATAATAATAATAATAATAATAATAATATATTTATTAATCATATTTTCACGTACTTAATAAAATCTTATAAGTGAACACCATTTAGTTTCTTTACTTTAGCGTGTACCTTGCCAGTTTTCACCAGTTTGTTATCAAATTAATGATAGGAAATCAATTAATTGATTGGTTTACTTGTTCATTGATAGACTGCTTGGCATGTATTCATTCATTATTTTGTCCATTCTTTCAATTAATCGATAGTTTGTTTATTTCTGCAGGTACACCTATTGCTAAGTAAGGTCCTTTTTAAGCTTGTATAGTTTTCTGCTAAAGATGCGTCTGTTATTTATAAATATGGCTACACTCCATTAATTGCACGAGGAACACAAGAAGAAAAACGAAATATCGAACCAACAAAAGTCGGTACTTAGCCACAGTTCTTTCGCATATTTATTATCTGGTGTCGTTTGGTACACTTGCCTGTAAATATAGATCTTCTTCTGTCGTCTGCATGTTCTAGATGGCTGATACGTAATAAGTGATGACTTTTATGGTGAATTCCTGAATGAATCCAAGATAAGGATTGCAGAGGATCGTGATTAACTGTTTTATCTCTAAGCTTTGATAATTGTTGGTATGTACTAATATACAATGTGAGCTATTGAACGATAAAGCGTCGAAACTAATCAGGATTTACGATTATGAAAGTTGAAAGTTACAGGATATAAAAGCAAAAATGTCTGTCTATAGAACGAAGTTGCCGTAGATGCCCGCATACAATATGCCCGCATACAAGGGCTGCCGACTTCCAAATGAGCAGATAAGGAGTCTACAGAAATAAAATAGTTGAAGAAAAAAAAAAGATAATTAAAATATCTACATGCACATTTCTGGTTCGGAAAAAAATATAAGGTTGAATTTACGAAAATGTTAAAAAGAAGTAAAATTTATTTTCATAGAAAGTTTCCGAGTTGGAAATTGGCCGAGCGGAATGGCGGACAAACATTTAAAGTAATGTACATTTCACCTAATTCATTATTATATGATGAAATTGCCACTGCAAAATTCATATACATCAGTTGGTCGGGAGAGAGAGAGAGAGAGAGAGAGAGAGAGAGGTGGCGTATGGGGAGTTTTTTTTCCATTGGCAATCCTTATGTTTTTTTGTTGGTCGATTAATCTGCTGCCTCTGTGTGTGCATGTGTGTGCGTGTGTGTTGAGAGAGAGAGAGAGAGAGAGAGACCTTTGGACATTTTAATATTTAAAAATAAGCCAAGACATGTACCATATGGTCTCAAGGGTCTAATGCAACCTTGTGTTTGGTACTGTGAACACTGTAGATAAATCCCATAGAATGTGTATAAATGTAGTTACGACGACCCCGGTTCGTGTAGGTTACTTGGTGTAATTGTTCTCATGGGTTTTAACGCCATTGTTCTTCACAACATAGGCTATACATGGCGGTCCGAAACTCGGACCAACTCAAACATAGATGTTCTGTAACGGTGAGCGCTTTGGACCACTCGGCGTCACATACATTGGAGCGCTTTGGACCACTCGGCCACTCGGCCACTCGGGGTCCCATAAAGTGGTGTAAGTTCAATTACAAAGGTTTCACCAAACGCAAATTCTTTTTCTCTCTCTATTATTTTCCACGTAGTTTGTCCCTTACGCATGAGAGAGAGAGAGAGAGAGAGAGAGAGAGTCGATGCAATTGCGTAACATTTTAAAATAATGTAGAAAACTGGGATTCTTATTATTTTATCTCGTTTTTTTCTTACCCAATTAATGATTTGTTAGTGAAAATTAACTAATAAATAAAGAACCAATAGCCTACTGTTGAAAAAAACTGACCAATACGTTTGCGTACCGCTAACAGAGGTGGCAGGGAATAGTTTCGTAAATTGGCCCTGTCAAATATTTTAACTTATGGATCTAATGCGACTTCTTAAAGTTTTATTGTTTAGAGTCTTTAGACATAGACAAAGATATAGACAAATTTTTATTTAAGGTCGGAATTGCATTAAATAATAATAATAATAATAATAATAATAATAATAATAATAACAATACTGATACTGATACTACTATTACTACTACTAATACTAATAATGATACCAATATTGAGAATGATAACAATAATAATAATAATAATAATAATAACAATAATAATAATAGTGATAGCAAATATTAGCTCGTTGGAGCTATTTTATCGACTGTAAACAGTAATATAATTTAACAATAAGATATATGTTATTTGCAATCATAACGTTGTTGTCTTCGTTTTTTACATGATAAGATTCTCTCTCTCTCTCTCTTCACTGACATATATTGCTAAAATACACACACGTAATGGCTGGCTAATACACATTTAAGATATATTTCCCACCCCAATTTATAGTTTCTGATTAAAATTAAATATAGAGTAGTACATTTACAGGAATTAATATACTCTAAGCTTCCATTGAGTGATAAAATATTCGGTTAAAATAATAGCTGTCCAATACATCCTTAAAGATATGGATATATTTGCGAATTAGGTTTTTTGAGCATGTGTGTTATTGAAATTGATGTGAAACGTGCGCCTCCCATAGTTACTTCACAGTATGTCGACAGTGAAATACCAATATTCGTCTAGGAAGAACTACTTTGAATCACCACGATTTTCAGAATTATCACACATGAACAGAGCTCTGTTAAGAACACACCGATTTTCAGAATTATAACACAGGAAAAGAGCTTTGATCTACATCATTTCGTATCAGAAATGATCTTAGGAGGAGGAAGATTCAGGTATAAATGCGATGTTGGGGTGCAACGACTTCGTTTGCTATGAACGGCCATGGACCTGCAGGGTCAAAAATAAATACTATTCGGATGTTTTGTTTTATTATAGCCATTCAAAGGTATGGACCCTTTAGACCCCACTTGTGTATTTTATTTTCTATGAATTGTTATATTGGTTCGGTTGATGCAGCATTACATTTGTATATTAAATCTGTCCATTGCACCCTGGGATATCTACTTATTCCACTACAACGCCCAGTCGCATAATTTCGCCGCCTTGACAGACTTTAGTGAAGAAGCACGGGATCCAGACTTAGATATATCCTCTGTACAAGCCTGATTCAGGTTACATAAATTAGTTTAGGCTGAATCCCGTTATCAAAAAAGATTTGCCGAGAGGCAAACCATTTCTTAGTCGCCTTCCGTTTGGAAGTGCAGTTTTGCATAAACAATATACAAATAGGTGAGAGAAAAAAAAATGGCAAATATAATTTTGTCATTTAGATTGAGATGATGAGTATCTACGGGGGGGGGGAATGAAATGATGAAATGTTTCTTTTACAAAATGCTGTACTGGCACTAATTTGCAGAATTATATATATATATATATATATATATATATATATATATATATATATATATATATATATATATATATATATATATATATATATATATATATAATATGTCTACATAGAAAGGTAGAAATCAAGGACAGTAGTAATCAAGATATTATGTTTAAATCAAATTTCATTAAAACATATGCCAATCACTATTAAGCGCAGCAGGTAAATTTTTCAACAATATTTTAAATTTTAAACAACTGATTTATAATTGTAAACAGGGGACTGTCTGGTAATTTTGAAATTCAGCCTTGATTCGGGGAGTATATACATATTGTAGCTAATTATTTATTCATTGTCTAAATTTTTTGGTAAAAAAGTACATTTGGTCTTTCGTTAATTTTACACAATCCTTTGGATAATGTGTTAAGGGTTATGTTTTGGTATAAGTTATCGAACGGAAAGGTTATACAAAAAGAAATAAGAATTAATATTGTTTTAATTCTATGCGTACATTTGAACGGACAAATAATTGAAGAAATTCAGTAGCATATCTCGCAGATTAGTTTGTACATCATTTTGTATTCTAGTAGTCATAATTTCGAATTGTGATGCTGAATAATGTGGACTCATCTCATCAAGAGTGTACAGCTGAAAGTTTGTGACTAGGAGTGAGGACATGTAACCACAGGGATTATGCTTATGATGCCTTTAGGAGAAAGTACATACGGTCTGAGGACATGTAACCACAGCGATTATGCTTATGATGTCTTTAGGAGAATGTACATACGGTCTGAGGACATGTAACCACAGCGATTATGCTTATGATACCTTTAGGAGAATGTACATACGGTCTGAGGACATGTAACCACAGCGATTATGCTTATGATGCCTTTAGGAGAATGTACATACGGTCTGAGGACATGTAACCACAGCGATTATGCTTATGATGCCTTTAGGAGAATGTACATACGGTCTGAGGACATGTAACCACAGCGATTATACTTATGATGCCTTTAGGAGAATGTACATACGGTCTGAGGACATGTAACCACAGCGATTATACTTATGTTGCCTTGAGGGGAATATACATACGGTCTGAGGACATGTAACCACAGCGATTATACTTATGATGCCTTGAGGGGAATGTACATACGGTCTGAGGACATGTAACCACAGCGATTATGCTTATGATGCCTTTAGGAGAATGTACATACGGTCTGAGGACATGTAACCACAGCGATTATACTTATGATGCCTTTAGGAGAATGTACATACGGTCTGAGGACATGTAACCACAGCGATTATGCTTATGATGCCTTTAGGAGAATGTACATACGGTCTGAGGACATGTAACCACAGCGATTATGCTTATGATGCCTTTAGGAGAATGTACATACGGTCTGAGGACATGTAACCACAGCGATTATACTTATGATGCCTTTAGGAGAATGTACATACGGTCTGAGGACATGTAACCACAGCGATTATACTTATGATGCCTTTAGGAGAATGTACATACGGTCTAAGGACATGTAACCACAGCGATTATGTTTATCATGCCTTGAGGAGAATGTACATACGGACTGAGGACATGTAACCAAAATGATTATCGTTATGATACATTGAGGAGAATGTACATACGGGCTCGAAAAGATGCTACTTGTTTTGAAACACTGAACCATAGATACGTATGGTAACAAAGTAAATATACTTTTACTGTCTACATTTTGATAGTGTCTGCTCCAGAACGGGATCATTACCAAATATATTTATGCATGTTATGGTAAGACATAAGCTAAAAAGCTTGTACTTTAGGAAACTTGGATCAACTGGTCTGTTCGTAATGCAAATATCTTTTTGCAACTTCTCAATATCATTTAGCTGAACAGTTTGATTAAGACTGTCTTTTAGTCATAAAGGACTTCTCAGTCTAGGCTATATGTAAATTTGACTTTGGATTTCCGATATAAAGAATATCGAAACTTGTTAACAACATAACACATACAGATAGAAAACTGAAAAGGTATTTAAAATAATTTGCAAATCTCCACATAATTTGCATCAGATACGGGTATATATAACAGCCTACTTCTTACTTATCTTGAACTTAGATTGACCCAATTTTTGTAATGTACACAAATATATCTATTGTTTTATCGTTGATTGTAAATGTACAGAAATATGACCACCACTTTATCATTGATTGCAACGTACAAAAGAACGAATCTCATTTTATCATTGATTGTAATGTATACAGAGATGACCGTCATTGTATCATTGATTGTAATGTATACAGAGATGACCATCATTTTATCATTGATTGTAATGTATACAGAGATGACCATCATTTTATCATTGATTGTAATGTATACATAGATGACCATCATTTTATCATTGACTGTAATGTATACATAGATGACCATCATTTTATCATTGATTGTAATTTATAAAGAGATGACCATCATTTTATCATTCATTGTAATGCATACCGAGATGACCATCATTTTATCATTGATTGTAATTTATAAAGAGATGACCATCATTTTATCATTGATTGTAATGTATACAGAGATGACCATCATTTTATCATTCATTGTAATGCATACCGAGATGACCATCATTTTATCATTGATTGTTAAAGTTATTGCCTGTATAGAATTGAATGCATAGGTTTTTCTATTTTGAAGCAAGCCAAAGATAATGAAATTGAATTTTAAAATGATTAGCATAGAGCTGTTATTAAAACCTGTGTATTTTATATACAGAGCGTTTATCTTAAGGTTTTATTAAAAATATTTTTATACAACTGAGCCGCTGATGTGTTCTAAATTCATATTGGATTTAGAATAATCACACCCACCCACCCACCAACCCACATATATATATATATATATATATATATATATATATATATATATATATATATATATATATGACGTGAAAGTCTATCTAAAAAGTACAGATATTATTGATTTATGGTATTTCAAAATATTACAGTTGACTTTACAGTTAAAAGGCACTTGCCATTAAATAATGCGAAGGTCGATCACTAAAGACATATATATGCATATCAGACAGTTTCTTGCTTTTCCTCTACAATCCAGTTCTGTGAATATCATGTTGTTTATTCTAGAGTTTTCACAGCCACTTGGTTTTATGCCACAAACATAATTCATTAATTCGTTCGTTTTATGCCCTTGAAAAGTGTTCCATAAGTGTGCCTAAGCTCACTTAATTAACTCCTAACGATCACTGGTAATAATGACATTGATGCATGGTATCTGTCTATGATCATGGATGGTTCTCCTTTAAAACTTGCCTTCTTCGTGGTTTAGCAGGTTAGCATTTATTTTCCTCTTCTGATTAAGTAGTCACGAGCTTCCCAGCTTAATTTCAAAGAATTTTTTTCCCCTAACTAACAACTTATTACTCAAGTTTTTGTACGTTACATTGTTTAAGATAATGTTTAAGATATTCTTCCATCTTAGATATATTTTTTCTCTTTCACTCTCAGCTTTTCACGTGTTTGCGTTGCTGTTGTTTGTTTACTTTTGATAAGATAATGAACCTGAAACGTTGCAAGGATTTCGATCATATTCTGTAATGAGCTATATGTATGGATAAAAATGTAGATTAAACTGAGAATACGAAAAAGGTTCCCTTTATTATCCCTTTTTATTAACGATTAATAACTGGAAATTCATCTCTAGGTCAAAATGTATAGATGCACTGGTTTACTGGGTACTGTTCAAACCATAATTAAATGCATTGTCAGATATCATTGGCGTATCACGATTTGATACATCGACATTGTCAAACTGAAAGGAAACAATTATATTGCATACTAAATTCGGAATATTGGTATTGAAAAGTATTGATAATTAGAACGTTAAAGTCAGAGAACAGATGGGTCAACAGTTATTTGTGTATCACGAGAACACAGCTAGGTTATGCCTATCAGGAATTGAAAATTCATACAGACTTGTTTTAACTACCGATTTATAACCAAATGTTCGTGTCTAAACTTTTAAAATTTATAAAAAAGCTAAATCCGGTAGGTCAAGCAGGTCGAGATATTTTTAGTAACCAAGGTGTGAAAATCAAACAGCTTTTGATCCGATTTTCAGCATAGTAACATTATGGGGCATTCGAATTTTGTTACGTAGGGTAAAGTCTTCTATACCCGACATTTCCTTAAATCAGGCTTAAATATATGATTTAAGGAAGTTTACACAAACCAGTGTTGAGTATTTCCCTCGTGTCGAGCCTCAAGCTAAGTTACTCCTCAGTCAGGTCAGTGCACTTATGCAAGTGCATGCCACAATAATTATTGACAGTATAATACTTAATGAAAATTATTATGGACAAATTGTTTTATCTGTTTGAGGATATATAATTAGCAGAATGAATTTCACGGAGAATATTTTCTTTCTGTGAGAATATTTTATATTTATTGTGACTATATAAAAAAAAATATGTTGTATTAGAATATGATGGTTTATAACATTTTTCATATATATATATATATATATATATATATATATATATATATATATATATATATATATATATATATATATATATATGCGGATTTTGTTACACTATAGTCAGATATGACGAACACACCGACCCGTCAATATTGCACTGTGGTAGTGACTCGATAGAAGTATGTAAAAATAGTTCGAATGTCACAGCGAAATGGATAACGCAACAACTTGACTCGACGTTTTCCACGGCCACACATTGTTAGGTCTGTGGTGGTTACTTTGGGGTTGATAAAATTCTTTTTCGACGCCTGGTATATCAATAGAGCGCACTGAGGCGCGGCACGAAAAGCATGCAATCTATCAATGAAAATTTATTTAAAGAAAGCCCGAATTTCCATAATGCTTTATAGCCTGCACTGCTTTGATGCTTACTACAGTCCTAGTAGCCGCACAACTACGTCGTAGTCCAAATAGCCACAAGACTAAGATGCTTACTACAGTCCAAGTAGCCGCACAACTACGTCGTAGTCCAAATAGCCACATGGCTAAGATGCTTACTATAGTCCAAGTAGCCGCATAACTATGTCGTAGTCCAAATAGCCACAAGACTAAGATGCTTACTGTAGTCCAAGTAGCCGCATAACTATGTCGTAGTCCAAATAGCCACAAGACTAAGATGCTTACTATAGTCCAAGTAGCCGCATAACTATGTCGTAGTCCAAATAGCCACAAGACTAAGATGCTTACTGTAGTCCAAGTAGTCGCAACAGCGACAAATGCACCAATACAAGTAATTTCAAATGCAATGGAAAAATATATCACGTTTAGGCTAGGACAACTTTAAAGCGAATGATAATGACCGATTTAAAACCACTAGTTGATATGGTGATGCCAAACATAGCACATTAGGTTTACTCACCCGCAAAGAAATTTATTCATACGAATACACGAGTGGTTGGAGCAGGTTCGTTGATACTCATTCAACGCCGACGGAGGCATCACGTTGTCTCTCGAACGTATTTCCGCCAATGACTACAAACATGCAAACAACGTCTCATCCGCGTTTGATAGTCAGAATCTTGGTGACAATCGCGATCTGTATTTGCGACGTTTCGTGATACAGCCAGTCTGCTGTGCAATATTTATCCCCGTCACCATTATTTATCAGCAGGAACAGCTTGGGATGCTCTGCTAGTCTCACTGTCTGTATAATAACGGCACGTTCGCGCAAGAAATTCAAATATAGATGTTTATGATTCTACTGTTCCAACCAGTTACACCATGTATCGTTACAGCAACAATCTTTATAAATGGGAAATGGTGCAGCCCATGACTTTGGTTATTTTGAATGGATTGATCCTGAGTATATAGGCAATCATAAACACATGCATAAGAATGACAACTACAGAGACCATGGCTACTTCATTGAATTTGATGTGGACTATTGTTGCAACTCTTTGGTCTTGTACTAAGTAACAGAAAAGAACGAAAACAAACAATTATTGTTAAATTCAACTAAATGATTTATTTCCCAAGAATTCAAAGTGAAATTTTAAAAAGAACTTACAGTATGGTGAATATAAATCCTAAATATTTCTAAAAGTTTTGTTACAAGTCCAAATGAATACAATTTCAATTAAATTAATTCCTATATTAAATGTGCTGATGTACCTGTAATCTCAAACGTAACAACCTGAAAGGTAGAGAGGTATCTCGAGAATATAATCGAAGATGTTCTTGAGTGAATTCTCTATAATTATAAATTCATGTTTCTGTCCAACCATATTACTGAGCACTTTGTAATTACAGTGAATGATAATTTGAATAAATAATTCGACCTAAATCAAAAACTGAACACAATAATAAGAATGATTCCACTTTCGATACTAAAATATGAATGAATAATCCTGAGATAAACGACGTTATATACCCTTCTACTTGAATTAGGTCATAATTTCAATTTTCTGGAAATACTTTATCAGCTTAATGGAATTTCCCATTTTAGATGATTCTAAGGACAGAATCAAGTCTATACCTATGACTCAAAACGAAAAAAAAATGTTAATTTTAACCACATATATTTATAGATCCCATGCAACCTACGGGTAATCATAATATCTTAAAATGGAATCTAAACCTTGTACAAATATTAACTATAGCCAATCAATATAATCTACAGTTATTAACAAAAAACAAAACCCCAATTAATATACATAATAATATCCAGACGATCTTCACCACACGCATAACTTGTATACGCTAGCGCCGGAAACGCCGTCAGTGACCCTCTGGATGTTGACCCAGTATCAGTGTGCAATGGTGGGCGAATCCAAACGCAGGTTTACTGAATGTACCAAACTTATCCCGAATCCCTCAAAGAAAAACAACGGTGTCATCCACGTACGAAATTTCCAGTTGTATTTGCTATTAGCAATGCTTGTGAGCGAAGTGTACTGGGTTGTTAGATTTTGGCAGCATGACTGGATGGCATTAACTAAAGAAAGTCTTCTTGAAAATGAAGAACAACATTGTATTTGGCAAACCAATGGAAGAATTCTGAAAACTGACCTGTGTTGATCTTGTGCTTGATAGCGAATAACACAAAATATGAAGATTTCTTAGGTACCCAGCATTTCAATCAATCAAATATGTGACCGCCGTTTCGTAGCTTCCCACACTAGGAAAACCAAGTCCAAGATCTATGTTAGCGCATCTGTATTGGACTTGTCGAAACTACCAAAGTATAGGCTTTATTGAGACAACAGTAAGTCGATGTACAGTGACAGCATCAAGACGTTTATATGGACATGGACTCGTTCAAGCATATTTCCACCAAAGACATGTCATCGGAAATGGTTGAAGCAAGTTAATATAAGCGACTATCCGAAAAATCATCCACTGTTTAATAACACCCATACAAATGATGTTGGTAAGTTAAGGTTGAGTGCTCTGGTAAATCTCTCGAGTATTACCTGGGACTGCATCCTAATATGTACTCGATTATGGTTGAAGCTCAAAGCGGTAAGAACAAAAGGCAAAAGTGGTCTCCATGTCATTGTCGCAAACGATCTCAAATAAGACACAAATGTGGAATATTTGCGTGAGCGGCGCGAATTCGCATACACAGAAAATCTTATCTGACGAAAGAAACATCGCACGGGAGTGTATGGTTGCACCAAGGTGCGTTTGTCATCTCGTGACACAAAGCGAAGGATATTCCCCGGCGGAGTCACCACTTATGTACACATATACCTCGCGATTGTCAATTAACTTACTATTGATACGTTAGCACAATGATGCACTAGTACATTAAACTCGAATTGGGGGTAATTTTGAATGGCTTGGAATTCTTCTCGCACACATGTGCTGCTAGGAGACTAGGATGCTTTGTTTGCCTGAGAGTTGTAACAAATAACGTGTTGACAGTCCCAGAAAATGAATCCTATCTGATACTGTAAAATTACTGTATCATTAGACCACATCTGGTCAGTTGCCAAGGTTCCCACAACTCGGCTTCCCCGGTGTATCCAGAGACCGAACGGAATTGTTTCCGATTCCGAGTAAGTTTAAAGGCGGTGGTTTTGAAATCCTTTTGTTGTTGTTGTTGTTGTTGTTTTGGGGCTTAACGCCATTTTTCAGCACACGATAGGCTATACATGGCGGCCAGTATTAATGGTGGAGGAATAACCCGGGAAAACCCCGGAAAGAACCACCGACCCACGAGAAGCTACTGGCAAGCTTTCTCACATACCCACATAAATCCTTTTGTAGGTAGGCAGTCTTTCGAATTGCTGAAGTAGGTTATAACCCGAATGCGTGGGTGAGTTCATTATTGTGTGCATCTTTGACTGATAAAAATCGTGTTATTAATAGCCGTTATGCCAGAGTATGGTTAAATCTTTCCACAATAGCATAATCGCGATCTATATTAACCTGTCCAACGCAAATGAGCATATTTTGTTTTACTCGCAACTCAAGAACAGTTCAAATAAATTGTTTTCCTGGATCGACTTAAAACAGAGGAGACCATATTAATGGTGAATTTGCATAAATAAATTTATGCTCATCAGAGATAATTTCGGAATCTTTGAACGTCGTTAGCAAAGGTTCGTTTTATATGCTAGCAACGTGAACAGTGATTAATACTCACGTGTATATTCGTCCCCGGATGCGAGCATGGGGAGGGAACAAGATATCAGCCTGATGAATCTCATTAAATGTTCTCTCATCAAACCTTCCACTAGAAATCATTCTTGGCGCGGGTATATAGATATCCTGCAACGATTGTTTGACAAACTATGCTAGTGTAATCCCATGAGTGAAAGTTGACGCGCTTGTTAACGTTCTGACGGCAGCTTTATTTTCTAATAACCACGATTCCTGTAGTTTATTTTGGATTACATCAGATCAGAAACTACAGTTTTATTATGCATGTGTGTTTGTTTGCTATTGTATCAATATATTTTCACCGTAATCAACTTCTGCGCTTGCAATACCCAACCTACCCAAACATAGTGACATTTTTCCAATATAGCCATAAAGCTGGCTGTGAACACTTGGAAACTTTCCGTGGTCTTATAGATATAAGCAAACATGTCAGATATATCTTGCACTCGCGTCCGATTGTAGCAGAAGAAACGCTTTCTTCGCTGATAGAACAAACGCAAAAGAGATTTTAGTCAAGGCCGTGCAAATCGCAGAGAAGTAAAGAAAGTTGAGGGAACCACCGTGGTTATAACGGGAAAGGAACAAGCTACGCGTTAAGTTGTTAGGAAGGCCATATATGTAAACAAAGTGGTGCCGGCAACACAGAGACTAATGACACATGCTGGAGGCGATTGCAGGGATCCCATAAGAAATCGAAATGCGTAAGAAATATTTAGTATTATCGCAAAAGGCACCCGTCCACTTTAGGAAAACGTGAGAGCGACAATTGTTAAACTTCCTCCATAACCGCGTCTCTGAACGAATGACGAAAACAATACATCAAAATATTAATCAACGAGGTCACCTATACACCTTTCAGAAACATATATATGCCGCTTATAATATCCCCCCCCCCAATTTTATTTTTTGAAACCATGATGTTGAAGAGACCATCGGGATCATTGAGTAACACAAGGCCCAAGCGAATGTTTCAGCGGTATTACATTTCAATCTGGAGAAAGGCCAATAAATAATTTTAAAATTTATCAATAAATAGCGAAGGAAAAACCTACGAAGCAAGGATCCAGGCAGCACTCACGTCCACGCAAACCCACACTCGAAATTGAACACGGAACTTTGTACGAACCACAAGTACATCAGTAAGCATCTGGACCCTTATGACAACCACAAGTCGATCAACAAGCACAACTCATTTGCACTTATAATGTTTTACTTTCTAAAATCCAAGATGGGATGGACAAGTGAGGGGGCCTTGATGGACTGCTTGACCATCACGACCTTGCATAATGGTTGGACACTGTCTTGAGGACAGTATTTCGTTTGCGTAAAAATGCACCAGAACTCGTTATCGAAGCCGTATAATTTTGTCATCGGTCGCTCACCTCTGATATGATATACCTGAAAAGGTTTCACGTTTTGACGCATGAACCTGTAGAAGACATCGATATAACGAAGGCAGTTCGTACACTGACAAAGAGTTATGAGACGATTCTTAATGAAATGAATGCAGCGACGTAGCGTGCGGTTGGAAACACAACCCTAAGTATTACCTCGATGATCTAGTCAGCGAATCCATAAGTTTGTATTAGTTTTTTCTACCGATGTGGACGGTCGTTCTAATGTGATCGCATTATCATCGTTGAGTGGTTATGTCAGTTGGCCTAATATTCGGTTATGGTCATTTTGTGACTTCCCCGAAAATAACTCTCTTGTGTTTTAGCAGACCGTGGCTCAACCTGGATTATTGTTCAACTTCACTTGTCATTAGACAACAGATGATGAGATTTTAAGAAACCTGACCTTTTGACCGGTAAAGACTGCAATTTTCATATACGTACACTAGAAAGCAATCAGCAGCGCCATCTCAATCGAACCCTCCACGTGAAAGAATGATATTACACATCCGCAGTTAAGAGCAGTTTTTGGTCGGCTAGACGATATCAATGAAATTTCCGCAAACGATTGAATTATGCGTGGAGGACCCGATGACACCAGTTACAATTTTACGCCAGATATGGTCAGGATCACCACCACGATTCTCATTAATTTGACTTCTAAGGCTATCAGTGTCAGTTATGAAGCCTCAACCAGGACAATGTGAGCGTTGCACAATTATATATCGTATTCCAAGACCATGGGTGACCTGATGTCATTTACTTCCATGCAAGCAACATGATCAATATTACTTATACAGCCTTTGCGATTGAAACAAGTATGGGCCAGTGTAACTTTAGCTTCAGGACACATCTCGGAATTTTCTTTCGTGAGAGGCATCCTTCAATTACAAAGAACAGTTTGTACGAGACTAGTATGCTGCACACGGTGCCAACATTAATGTCGGATTTGTTAAAAAAGGTACCATGGCGTTGTTCAACAGAGCATTTTAACTCATCAACGGCAAGCACATCGTTGCAATTCTTAAAAATGTCGATGTTGATGAGACGTGCATATGATCAGCAAATACATTGTAGAACAGCCTGAGCATATCAAATACACTATTGACGTCGACAATGCTATTGCGGTACCTGGATACATTATTGTTAACAACGGACTTACTCAACGTTGTGCCCAGCTTATCGTGCGCGGAGAGTTGTCCTGCGCGATTCCGCTTCACACATATTCGGCTTTTGTTGAAACTTTCAGAAAGCTATTTAAACACAAAATAACATTAAACAGACAGAGCAATGCTAATACTACTATTAGGCGTGATGGTTTCACCGTTCATAAATCACTGTAAAGTTGTAATATCCAAATTTACACTTTAGATGCCATCACTACGTCCATCAGCGGCCATAGATTCACATTTAACATCATTTATGGGGTCTTGTGGATATTCTATAAACTGGTTTCTCCCGACAATCACAGGCTTACACCACAGCATCACTCAGTGAGAATTCTCAAGTCAATTAAATACTCATTAAGGTGTCAGTGTGCCACGGTACGTGTATTTAGTTAAAATGGTTGAACAATGAACTAGAAAGTTCCATGTTACACTTCTCACTTGGATTGATTGAGGTCTTCCTATGGTTACATGATCACCAAGAAACCAACGAATATGTTGCTCGACGTTGGCACCTATCAGCTCGCTTGTGAGTATCACAGACTGTTTTCCAACCATGACGTTCATAGGTTACATTAATTTATTGCTTTAACCTTGAACTTGTAGGCCTGGTTAAACAATCCGTGGTGGACTTGCATTTTAAAGCACGTGTAGGTCCCGGTGATGTAGGTTATGAATGCATTGATGCACGCCTCTCCGGCAAGACTCTTGCAGTGATTGAGCTGCAGAACGAGAGTTATTAGCACGCCTGTAGAAAATGTATAAACATTTTCATTGAATCTGCTATGCTTCTTAATAACAATGTCCTATCACGAAGAGAAAGTTGATTTTATCCAAAGCAGTTTGTGAAAATAAATACGACATTATTAACGGGTCACATTGAGACTTTATTCGACAAAGTTAACAAAAATAATGTTCGTTTGGTTGACCAAGCACATCTTAATCAGCTTAATGCGGTCACACAAGAAGAACACCACGGTGATCTTAACATTATCTAAGTCAGAGTTGGCAATACATGCAAAAGGCTGGAAGAAGAATATTTCCATTTCGTGCAGCTTTTCAATTGTTGACAGCTGCGACTCCTGTGGTTGCAAAAACGGTTACATTTGTGAGCCCATAGGAACTGTATTTAGCTTGCATTTGAAAAAGCAGATAGGGTATTCATAGCGTCGGGTAAGATAATAAAACAAACTGGAAATTTCATCAATTTTCGTCATGGCCCCAAGAACAGATTGGGTTCATGGTCTTCGGTTTTGGCCTAGCCGCTGACCCATCCATTGCCCCGTTTTGATTTCGTAGCGATGACAAAGACATTCCAGCATTTCAGAGGTGTCCTTGTGCGCAATGAACTTGCACCAATGATTCCTCGCAAGTGTGTAACTGGTATATTCAACCTGGATTCCTCAATAGGATCTTCTACGTATTAGGTCATAAGACCTCGACATACTTTGCATTTTGACTAGTAAGGGCTTTCACCGCCAGGTGAAGTTGTTGATTATATTGTTTTATTTATTCCGGGGTGGTAGATGACAACAATTATTGTATTCAACGATGCCGTTGTAACCTCTGGATGACGGGCCAATATGTGGAGATCTTATTGGTGAAGCGTTGCGTGCACCTCCCAGGAAGCCAGCTTCCTCGGCACCAACACCTCACCTGTTTTTATTTAACAATTACATTTCGAGAAAAAAATGCTTATTGGTATATAAAGGCCCATTGATAAGGACTCTCAACCGCCCGACGACGCGGCCCTCATATGACTCTGGCCAGGTTTACCGCCAAAGGGGATTTAATTTAATTCACTAAATGGGTTGCTGTTGACGTCGAAATTGTGAGTTTTAAAGATCGAACTGTGAAACTACGAGCATCTAAAGCAGACATTCAATTGTTACCAGCGTGCGGAAAAGCTGCTGCAAAGAACATGGCCGGAATCTATGAAATCGGAAAAAGGCAGAGACACTGATATTGTTATGAGTCTATGCTATTAAACAAAGTAATAGAAACAGTGACAGACAACAAGCTTTGCAAAATTCACAAATAATTGATTTAGCTATAATACAAAGTGAAAATGTGAAGAAGAAAAAAAACGTACTGTATTCCAAGACTAACAGACACGAGTCCTAGTAATTTAAAGTCCTGAATACAACTCAGTACAAGTCCCGAAGATATCATAAAACTTAAGGAGATGATGTGTCTGTTATAGCTTATAGAGTGTTGATGTGTCACAAGTCTTTTATTGAATCAGATTAGTATAATTCCAGTTCTGAATTCAGTAAAAATTCCAGTGAATGTCTCTATCCAAGAATTTTATCAGGGTAGGTTTATATCGTCAGAGAAAATAATAATTTGGATTGAATAAATTGAAGAAAGGAACGATTCATCCCAGCTGGACACAACATACTACAACTTGAAATTTCTAGATGTTAAAACATGAGTAAACAAGTCCTCACAATTACAAGATTATATATTTCTCTACTTGACCTCAGGTCACAATTATCATTTTCTAAACAAAACATTACCTAAAGGAAAATAACATAGAATGATCCTGATGTTTACAAAATCTAAACCAAAACCTGGATTACACTCAGGAAATTCAAAAACTTTGACACAAATAAATATAGTTTCTTCTTCTGTTAATAATGTTCCTGATACTAAGCCGATATACAGAGAGAATAATTTAGAAATGTATTAGTTGTTTACGCAAGATGAAAAAAGTCAGTCAGGTCAAGCAGAAATAAACTCAATTTCGGACAAGATCAAGTCCAGCATACATTGTTATATTACAATAGCATGTAATGATTTTTAAAAAAAAATTAACAAGCAAACAATTATATTAAATATACCCAACATTATGTTCATTGCGATTATCCATGTTGATCACGGTAATGTTACAATAAAACAATATGTGGATGAACAAATTATCACCATGCGTAGTACGAACAGATTATCACCGTGCGGAGTACGTTCATGTAGCGTATTTTGAAGAATATTAACCTATCAAGGAAAAGAACATTTATTAATGTAGCAAGCTACCAACTTGTTTTCACTATTGTTAAGGATGTATTTGATAAATCTAAACTTCACATCTTAAAAGCGAACGAGTTCGGATCGTACCTGTTTATCTTAAAGCGTGTGAGATGCAATGACAATAATATTATTAGAAAGGAAGAACATAGTGGCAGACCATTAGTAATGCATATCCTCATAGACGACACTGTGCAGAATATTGTACAGATGCAGCATCAGTACTATTAATTGCTAGAGATGAAATTCCATTCGAAGGACAACGTCTTTCCAAAGGGATAAATAACCGACCTTAACGTTTGTGTTAAGATTCATCATTTTTATACAAGTTATGGAATCTGACCGTGGTGATGAGGATGTGGCATATGTCGTCAGGATTGTTGTATGACCCATTTCAATAGCAATTCTTTATGGGGCGGAACTGGAATAATTTTAATACAACTGCATTCACGAATGCGTTATCTATTCAGAGATTCTTGCAACAGCATACAGTAGTCTCAGTAGGATCAGTAAAATGTATTCCGAAACCAACGAAGATAAAATCAATAGCATAGCCGAATTCGAGATTGTGTTAGCGGACATGTAAAATAACCAACGACTTCGTGCACAGATACGGAATTGAGGTGTTAGCAATCCAAGACAGGTAACTGAGTTACAGACAGCTATAATCGTGTAGCTGTATTTCTTGTTGTTTTTGTTGTTGTTGTAAGGTTTAACGCCATTTTTCAGCACACGATAGGCTATACATGGCGGCCAGTATTAATGGTGGATAAAGAACCCGGGAAAACCCCGGAAAGAACCACCGACCCACGAGAAGCTACTGGCATGCTTTCTCACATACCTACATTGGCTGAATCCGAGACTCGAACCCACGCAGACAGAGGTGAGATGGCAGTGATCCGTAACGGAGAGCGCTTTAGATCACTCGGCCACTCGGGGCCCCAGGTGTATTTCAGTTTAAATCAATCTGATGGCATTTTTGCCAATTTAGTAGCCCGGATGTGTAGTAACATTGATACAAGTTCACCACGAGCTGCTTTATACCTATATAACTCATTCACTCGCTTGTACTATTAAGGAAAGTCATGGGTAATAGAGGCTTTTATTTAAATTAGCAACAATCACGCAAAATCACAATACTTTTACTACTTGATTTAATTAGAACAACATTGATCGAGCGTCAAGGGTGACCTGTCAGTCGCCGTGTCAAGAATCATGATACACTAAATAAAACTAATCGTCAATCTGTCACGGCATGAACAGCCGCCATGTCTTGACTTACACTTATGAGCGGTTTTCCTGTTCTTTTCATTTTAGTATCTAGACCTATAAGCGATTATAAAACAATTCAGTTCAGTAATAGTTTGGTTTTCTTTGGCTTATTAAAATGCCAACTAGCTTAAATCGTGTAAAATTATGTTACAACGTTCTGAAATAATATAATTAGAAAGCTGTACACTAACTTATTTAGCAGCGTCCATTCACTATTTATCTTTCGCCACTACCCCACCAGTTCCAGAAATGCAAACCAAGAGAAAAGATCACAAGCATTTTATCTTGACGATTTATCAGTTCTGGCTGCATCGAGTGTTTTAAATTTTCACTTAAAACTGGATATATTTAAACTAATTACCAACGTTCAAAAGAATCTGTTATAATTTTTAATAGTTTCGATACGTGCATAACCTTTTGTGATTATAATTCATATTGCTTATCTTGGAACTTTGAAATGTTCATGGAAAAATATAAAACATTTTTGTACGAGATTGAAAACATCGTCGCAGCTGGAATTTTCTTGGTTTTAAGCTCTAACTTTGGAGTTAGCCCAATTAAAATGCACAAAACGCAAACGTTATGTTTACTTAAAGATTTACAAAAGAGAAACATTATTCAGTGACGAATGAAGATGAAAGGCATCCATTACTTGCAACATATGACATCAGCCTATTACATTCGACTTGATAATTTAGCTACCTCAATTTTGTGTAAACTTTTGATTCAATATTTTTTCAAGTAAATCACTCAGTTTCATCACATTCATATACAACTTCATTTTTTCGAGATAGAAAGCTGGAGATTAACTTTTAAATCTGGTAAAATCCCACTCAAAGGATGGAAACACAATAATTAATACTCAGTTATGGGAACCGGGATAACGCATGGCCTAGTAGACAAAATATCTTGCCTTCACCGATCATCCCTCTCTTACCTGTCCGCGTGTTTTCTATTCTCTGGATAGGCCAATGTAGGACAGCTTGCCAGTCGCTTCCTGTGGGTCGGTGGTTCTTCCCGAGGTTTCCCATTGTTCTCCCTCAACCAGTTATACTGTGCACCGTGTATAATCCATCTTGCGCTGATAAACGGCTTTGAACCCAAAGCAACAACACCAGCAATTATCCGAACCGAAGGCAAAAATGATCAGGGGAGGTAACCAAACCATTATTTTACAAAAAATTTCGAGCGGAAGTTGTTGCCCGCCTCGCGCTGTAGAGTGTCATACAAGTATATTAAGTAGAATGAATTTTGCTCAAATTAAACTCGTTTAATGTTTTTTCTCGGCTTGAGGACAGAATGATTATCATTACACTAATTCTTGGTCTCTCGACCTTATAAGAAGTCCAGCATAAACACTATGTATTTAATTCCTCTACATATCGCTAATATTTGTACCGAACATATTTATGCGATATATTGAGTGTGTGTGTGTGTGTGAGATTTGGATTTTCAACGTAGCTTTAACAATTTTTCAGTCCTATCGCTACGATGTCTGCAGTGTGGCAGTTTATAGTGATGTTTAGCACTGGGGCATCATGCCGCAGACATGTAGCATAATGTCCCACCCAGTCACATTATCCTGACACCAAGCCGACCAATCCTAACACTAACCTCTTAATGCTGAGCGCCAAGCGAGGCAGCTGTTTGTATCATTTTTGTAAGTCTTTGGAATGACTCGGCCTGGGATCGAACCCACGACCTCCCGCATCCGAGGCGGACGCTCTAACCACTAGGCCACCGGAGCGGTACGATATATTGAGGTAGAATACAAACGAGTGTCTACCTTCATTGGCAGTCACCAAAATAATTCTCCCCATTTCGTACAGCATTGTTTTTCTTGTTATATATAATGCAGTAGCTCGCGACAAGCCTTCAATATTGGTGCACGACATGACAAAAGCATGACACGCCTGACTCGAAAATCTTCACATGACTGACAGGTAAACTTTTACAAGCCTGACAGGAACATCGTGACATGACTGAGGAATCAACTTAATCTATGATGGTGTTAAATAAGTGATAAAAAAGGACGAGAAGCTTTGTCAAATTCAAGAAATAATTAATTTCCATAGAAGTGAATATGTACAAAACATAACTTATTGTATCGCGGATTAAATCCCAAATAATCATAGAATTATGGACACGTGTCTTAATAATTAATTTCTGAATAGCCTTGTTTGAAACCCAAATTAAGTCCAACGCTGAAAATGTTGATGTGTAAATGATGCCTCGTAAATTGTTTATGTACCAACTGGATCACAATAATACAATCCAAGAATTTAATCCTGATTTGAAATTTCGCTCTAAATTCAAATCTCTTTTAAGAATATTACGAGAGCACTTTCGTATTTCCAGAGAAGAAATGATCTGAATCATTCCAAATCACGTTCTGTACACAGCAAATAATTTGTTTCTGCTCAGATTTTAAAGCATGAACTAATAATTATTTCAGTAACAAGATCACCTAATGAAACGTTTCAATCTGGAAGATTATAAATGTTTATAAGATAAAATGTTAGTTATAATTAGAAGATCTTTTACAAAATTTATCATATGAGACCATACATATGTCAGATATGCCATTTAGATTGTTGGGGAATTCCCAAAACCTAGACGCAGACCCAAATAAACATGTTTACCTTTATTAATAATGATCCTAATATAAAACCCATAACAATTTATTGGTTGTTTACTGAATTTTAAAAAAGAAACCAACAATTCAGGTCAAATAGAAAATGCTCTTTGATTTTGGACAAGATTCAGTCCAACATGCAATGCTCCATTACACCAGACTAAGGTAAATAAATAAATCTAACTTGCAAATAAAGCAAATTAAACGTACATAACAAAATATAGGAATCTCTTTGAATTTGCCGTAATAAGAAACAAGCAGGGAGTTGTATTTTAGTTCAAGAAATCTTCGACCTAAGGGATCATAAAATATATTGCTCCCTAATAAATTAATGACATTTCTATAGTAAAAATTTCATTAAAGAACTTGATTGTCAAATATTTCCATATTAAAGGGCACATATACAAACGCATATATATATATATATATATATATATATATATATATATATATATATATATATATATATATATATATATATATATATATATATACTAATAAAGGAAGACACTCATAAATGCTTCTTCACTAGATTTATGTTTCTACACTTCTCTCATTAAATCATTTTTCGTTGTGAAGGTCTCAGTCAATTAAAGAATAATTCTCCAAACATTCTTGGAGGTACTCACACATCCTACCCAAATCAATAGTTCTGCATTCCACCCCTATCCCATGATGGAAATGAGTTTATAGTCACCGACACAGATGTCCCACATCCTAACCCTGTCCCATGAAATAAATGAAAGTATTGTCAAATACGCAGTATAACATTTGGTGAAAAAGTTAAGACTACAGTGATTGGTCAGCACGAATATGTTCTAATAATCAATATATATGCCACGTTTCTTTGCAATCAGCTACTACAGTAGACACATCCATAACATCCTACCATGCACTGCATTCAGCACTTTTTTACACAGAGCATAACAAAGCAAGAGATCAGACAGATTTGTCAGAATGTACATCTTCAAATGCTGACTGCACACGTGCCAAATGCGTTAGCAACCATTAGGAAACTGAAAACCATTCGCGCTCGCAAGGATCGGCCCCACTGTCTAAACGAAGATAACTCTAAAAGAAATACGACAGTGTGATTTATCAAAATGCATATGCTCCGGTGATGACCATACTTTCCAATTTGGATGGCAATGCATCAAACACTCTCTGACTAGCTGCGCCAAAGAGATGGTGTCGTACACTGAATGATAAAAAGGGCAATAACTCTAACAAACATGCGGATGCAAAGTTATTCGTCGATATGCGCATGTTCAGGTGATGATCCTAATATATTTAAATGGCATTCCACGAATACCTACCTCACTTACAACAGATTATCTTAAATTAAACACGCACTAACTCTGACAAATATTGCGGGAGCAATGTTTGGTCAAAAGCGTATCAACTGGTGATGGAGATACTATTTATCAATACCCATGACAATGCTGCAAAACCTGCAGGATTGTGTGTGGTAAACTGATTGTTGGATGTCGCAAGACAAAAAACTGTAAGTAGGCAAACAAATACAGGTGGACGAACAAGATTTTTCTATATACGCTTTACGAGACGAAGCCCGTATTCAGTACCAAGGATCATGCCAATCCATCTAAAACTGCGGAACGTGTTGCGCTAACAAGGTTGCGCCAGATGGAGAGGTAACCATACATAAGGGTTGCTAGTCACATTCACATGCATATCAACATAGGTATAAACTATAAATAGGCGCATGAATATAAATGTACTATGTTAGTTTTGGGAACAAAGGAAAGACAACGTCTCATATAATCTTGTTTTTGTATAAATATATCAAGTTCAGTTTCATTAGCATAGTATAAACGTTCTGTAATTGATCGAAAACTAATTCTTATCCATGCATCTTAACCAGAGATTGAAGAGAATTTGAGCTGGCCATAAATTCAGACAAGTCAATATTGCCATCATCTGAAATAAATAAATAAATAAATAAATAAATAAATAAATATATATATATATATATATATATATATATATATATATATATATATATATATATATATATATATATATATATATATATATATATACAACCAAAAACTATTATAACAAATAACCCGAACAAGATCAATCGCTATTAAAAATATATTGTGCAGTTTGGTGCGGAGACTGTTGAAATGATGTCGACAGAATGGATATCGTAACATTAACACCTCGTAAGCTTTATAAATAAATGCGCTTTGAAAAGTATTGATACATATTTCGTTTCAAAAGAGAGCGAGATTATGAACTGTACTTACTGTTTGAATCAAAAAGACTGAATAAAGACTGCAGTTCACTTCTGTTCAAATACGTATCAGTTGGTCTGACGTCAATGAATCCGAAGATCATTGTTGCCGTTGAGCTTGGTACAAGTTTTAACTTATCCATGACAAAAGCCATCTCCTGTACGGATATGAGACCATCCTCTGGAAATGAATAATAAAAAAACATTGATGTCTTTGTATCTACTAACTACACTTAGAAGTCACTTATACCGCTAGTTGTTCGTCTATCATTCATGGTGAGCCTGTAAATCTCTTGTCAACACTTTCATAATTTTCCTCAGTACTGTAAAATACAATTCAAGCATGTTTCTTAGCTGCAGCACCGGTGTCAATTTTCCCCAAGCTAACACAACTGAAGCCAATTAAACTGTCAAGTACGACCGATGGTGCTAACATGGAAGAACATTTAAATGACATTTCTCAAACCCTGATCAATATAATTTGAATAAATTTGTTATAAATCATCTAGGCATTGCTGTTTTCATCCTGACAACACATGTAACGAATCCGATCCATATTCAAATAAGATTGTCATGGTTATAGATGGACTATTTTTTACACGTCTTCTTCTCCAATCCGACCTAGTGGTTAGAGCGTCAGCATTGAAAGCGGGAGGTCGTGGGTTTGAACCCCGGCCGAGCCATGCCAGAGACTTACCAAACTGGTACTAACGGATGCCTCGCTAGGCGCTCAGAATTAAGATGTTAGTGTTAGGACTGGTCGGCCTGCTGTCAGATTAATGTGACTGGGTGGGACATCATGCCACATGTCTACGTGATGATGCCTCTGTGCTAGACATCACTATAAACTGCCACATTGCAGACATCGTAGCGATATGACTGAACAATTATTAAAGCTATGGTTCAAAATCCTAATCATTCATACACTTATCGAATCCATTAAATATCAATGCAACTACATTCGATAAAATGTATTATGGTATCAAGGGGATGCAGGTTTGTAAATGATGCCGATGAGAGAGAGAGAGAGAGAGAGAGAGAGAGAGAGAGAGAGAGAGGGGGGGGGGATTTACATGCATTGATTGATTGCAAAGGATATAAAGAAGCCGCTGAATCGTGAGGAAACAGACGGATAGACATACAAACAGATAAAGCTTGAGATAGAGGTATACTAACTGTTGCTATCAGATTGCATAATCGCTTTCTCGAATTCATGGTATGTGATCCTATTATCCTGTAGGATGAGACGATCCATGAACGAAAACACGGTTTGGACATTTTGTTGAAAAGGTCGTCCAGTTATTGTTGATGTTCGGCCGGGTTGAGAACATCCAAAACTATAAAACAACAAGAAGGACAAATTGTTTTTTTAAATATTAACTTGGACATCTTCAACAATGATAATTCATTCTTTAGTGGTCCTACCGTTGTTAAATTTTTTACAATGTTTATTGAGTGAAAACGATTTTGAAGAGGAGATTATATACATTACCTTGTGATCCCGTGCCCTAATCTCTCATTAGATTGTCTGGTAGGACTTTGAAAGAGATGTACAATAGTTCAAAGCCTATAAAGGAAATATTTTAGAACAAAAGCGTATATTGTGTATAATTAATCCTTACTTATTATATCTGATCTATAATGTGCTCGATTTTCGTTTCCGCGTACAGTTTTACGCTAGAGTGGTTTAATTACGTCCCATGTTATTTCCAAATATTGAGTTCGGTTCATCCCATGCTGCACGAGCGAAGAGCATGCGATGAGAAACCTGATATACTTTAAGCTCACTGGTCATTGAATGGACCATAATCACGGTACTTATCGACTGGTAGACCGTAACATTATAACACGAAAGGTATTGTTTACTTTACGTAAAATCTTTAGCTGTCTAGTTCCTTATATCATATTCATTTATGTCAGTATAATGCAATAGATTTGTTTGATATATTGGATGTTCCAGTATTTATTCTAAATATTACTGATATCAGACTTATGTCGTGTAACGCCATGTTATTTGATGCAATATAGTCTGTTTTCAAGCTCACTTTTTATCGTTGTTGTTGTAATGGGGTTTAACGCCATTTTTCAGCATAAGATAAGCTAAACATGGCGGCCAGTATTAATGGTGGAGGAAAAACCAGGTAAAGCCCTGGAAAGAACCACCGACCCACGAGAAGCTACCGGTAAGCTTTCTCACATACCCACAGGAGCCGAGCCCGAGATTCGAACTCACGCAGACAGACGTGAGTGAGATGGCAGTGATCCGTAACGGTGACCGCTTTCGACCACTCGGCCACCTCTTACCTTTTATCAATGAACAGACGAATTGTAGCTGTTTAAATGCAGCATGCACTAAGGATGAGACAATGTCATAGTCCTGAGAATTCTGGATGACTATTTTTGTCAGATACAGACTGGCATACGAACATGGTAATTATGATAATCCTGTAGAGCAGTCCAGAAGAATGAATGTACTAATGGCCAAGTCCATGTATGCCATGCGTGTAACGCGCATCGTTGCATTTGTACATGACCGTATAGCCAGTATTACACGGTTTAAGTCCTATTTTCAGCTGTCTTTGGAGGTGTGACCATGTGTCTGATTTTAGTGTTATTTCTTTAGCTGTTGAGCTAACAGCTTGTATGCAGAGTCGATGGGTTGTTGTTTAACCTGTGATGTGGTCGGTGGTCACATTGGCTCCGAGGAAGGTCATCTCGTGTTGAGGGTTCTTGTTTCGGGACCATTTTTTAAAAATACAAAGATTCAGGCAAAAAGTGACAGTATTTATATTAAAAAAATCTGAAATATATGTAACAGTTAATTGTTAAATACCTAGATGCATACAACATGGAATACTGCATTCCCGTTTGACATTCCGGAAATGATTAATAACGAGAATAATTATTACTGTCGTGCAAAATATAAACAAATGACAATACGCAAGACCCGAATTATACAATGTGGTCTTGTATTCAACACATTACATACAGTTTTGCGATTGGAAATGTCTTATGACGTCACCGACAGCCATACTAGCAGTATGGCAGATTTACTAATTTTATACGGTGTAAGGCAGTTAAAAAAAAAATGACGGGAATCTCAAGGTCATTTGAGACAAAATCACAAAGTATGTCTGGGTCTTATTGTGTATGCAATGTAATGAGTGTGATGTCATGTAAAATCCCGGTTAATTTGGCCGAGTTTCCTTGTGCAAGGAATCGTCATCTAAAAGCCTGCAAATGCAACAAGAAACCAGCGATGTAAAGCAAGCCGGACCGTTCCCGAGTTCTCCTTCCCAATAATGACAGCCAACCATTCAACTGTAGGGACCTTTATGGACCCACAGATTGAGGCCAAACTATCAGGGTTCCTTGAATCCATAAAAGCCTGGGGGAGGTGGCACCATCCCCTTCCCCAGGAACAACTAGCAGGTTGCGGTGCAGTCAGAAAAAAGTGGCACATGCACAATTGTGCGCACGCCACTATAATTAAACTCAACAACAGATCTAAAAGCCTTTGATTTGGGAGTCTGTAGGTCCAAGTTCATTCCGCATAAGTACACTTCGGAAATATTTGAATGACTTTTCCGTATTGAGTATATCAAAACTGGTTAGCAACGAGGCATTGCGAGTTGAATCTGAATTTGTCGTACTCCTTTATATATGTTTGGATATCTATATGTGGGATCTTTCCATTTAAAGCTACCATCATTGCCTAAATCAACCGCTTATTGATATCGCGATAGATGATGTACGAGTGTGGGACATCGGAGTCATATTCGTCCACGTTTTAATATTTTGCACGAACATAGCTTTGGCATGGCATCAAATTCACACTACGGATTGCTCTTCCAGGAACAAAATCCTGAAATATACCGGTAACAGCTCAAGTTCTTATTTTGATTGTAACACTAGAGCGTCTCAAGATATTCCAAGTGATTTTAATTAATGTGCGGGGTCTTAGAATTTCACCCGCACAGCGGCATCAATGAAAGGTCTCAAAATATCAATGAGTAACAAAATGTGTGTTTCCAAATAGTCACTCATGTTTCTGCAACCGAACACAGATCAAACGTTGTTCTCCTGCTCGTATTCTTTTTCCGGAAATGCCCTCTCTAGACATTGGTGAATAGAAGTCCCTTTTGGGTGGCAAAATGTGTCTGATCATAAAATTTCCAATCCGCTCATGTAATTTTAAGGATGCGACCAGTTTGCTGGGGAATTTAACCGAATGTTTCATTAGCGTCCCAGTCGTATTGACTAGTGATTTCGAATAAAAAATTACCATCAGCTGCAAGGTTATTTACTGGTATTTCCAGGCTAGAATTCATAAGCTGTATCAAGACAATGAATTGTAGTTGGCCAACCCCAACCTACATATATTTTTCCATATTATTTGGAATGGTGCTAATCCGTACCTTTGTTCGTATTGCAGATGCATGCATTTGTTGTATGGATACAATGCCCACACATATTACGAAACACTTCAAGAATTTTTTTTATTATTTGGTTTGATTTGCAACCGCAAATTGCATGCGTTGCGTGTATCTCCGATCAACGCGCCACACAGACGAATTTTATGTTTTGTACATGGAAGGGTAGTGCAAAAGGAAGAAAGCTTTTGTTCCAAGCGAACATAATAATAGCTATAACAGTGTTAAGTATTTACATAGCATTATAATAGCTATAACAGTGTTAAGTATTTACATAGCATCATAATAGCTATAGCAGTGTTAAGTATTTACATAGCATTATAATAGCTATAGCAGTGTTAAGTATTTACATAGCATTATAATAGCTATAGCAGTGTTAAGTATTTACATAGCATTATAATAGCTATAACAGTGTTAATATTTACATAGCATTATAATAGCTATAACAGTGTTAAGTATTTACATAGCATTATAATAGCTATAACAGTGTTAAGTATTTACATCGCATTATAATAGCTATAGCAGTGTTAAGTATTTACATAGCATTATAATAGCTATAGCAGTGTTAAGTATTTACATAGCATTATAATAGCTATAGCAGTGTTAAGTATTTGCATAGCATTATAATAGCTATAACAGTGCTAAGTATTTACATAGCATTATAATAGCTGTAACAGTGTTAAGTATTTACATAGCATTATAATAGCTATAAGTGTTAAGTATTTACATAGCATTATAATAGCTATAACAGTGTTAAGTATTTACATAGCATTATAATAGTTATAACAGTGTTAAGTATTTACATCGCATTATAATAGCTATAGCATTGTTAAGTATTTACATAGCATTATAATAGCTATAGCAGTGTTAAGTATTTACATAGCAGTATAATAGCTATAGCAGTGTTAAGTATTTACATAGCATTATAATAGCTATAGCAGTGTTAAGTATTTACATAGCATTATAATAGTTATAGCAGTGTTAAGTATTTACATAGCATTATAATAGCTATAGCAGTGTTAAGTATTTACATGTATTCAACTATATGCTAATCCATCAGATGATGTAGCAATGACGGCTGGTCTATCTTCTATTCTGCATTGGACATTTCAATGCACAACAAAAACACAAGGCCTTTGGGGGATTATTAAAAGACACGTTTTAATTTAGGAATGGATTTAAAAGTGTTTTGAATGATTTAATGAACAACACTAATATCTACTGTTGTATACGTTGAGAGAGAGAGAGAGAGAGAGAGAGAGAGAGAGAGAGAACCTCACAAAGCACAGGCAAAGCAATGCAATAAATATGGAAGACATCCTCTGCAACGGACAAAAAAGGAAAAATAATTATTATTAGGCAATGTACAATAGCAACTCATTTTTGAAAACAGAGCGACTTCTTCATGGGTATTTATGTTTTATATCAAGGTGTGTGGATCCAACCATTCCATGGCCTTACACCATTTCGCACAGTTAAAGAATATCTATCTATCTATCTATCTATCTATCTATCTATCTATCTATCTATCTAATATTATATTATATTATATTATATTATATTATATTATATTATATTATATTATATTATATTATATTATATTATATTATATTATATTATATTATATTATATTATATTATATTATATTATATTATATTATATTATATTATATTATATTCTATTATATTATATTATATTAATTTTGCATATTGCCGGTAGTCGAAATATAGTGATTACAATATATATATATATATTTGCAAAGACCCATATTTAAAAATATCCTTGTACTTTCCAAAGGAATTGAACACGCATTAGGTTAAATATTATTTTTTTTTTTACCTTGTCATGCATGTACAATAGAGGTGTACATGATTATTGTTTTTAAAAGAAAGAATAATCGCATATATTTCTTACCTGGTTCGATGAACAGTCACGAATGGTTTTTAAAGCCAGCGATATCGTTCATAGCTCAGTTTATATAGGGTTGTCTTAGACAATGACGTATGGTATATTTGACGGGTTCGTCGTATTAGACCTGTTAGTAGCGCATGCATTATGATTATCCAAGAATTTGTCCAGGTCAAGTACATTACGTTCACATCTATCTATCTATCCACCCCTCCGTCCGTCCGTCCGTCTGTCTATGTATCTATCAATTGTGTGCGCGTGTGTTTGTACGTCTAGAATTTTTAGACTTTCAGACAAGAACCATTGTGCTTCACACATATATTGCAAACTATCTGTCGACGTCATTCGCTAGAGGGAATTGACAACGTACCACCTAATTATTTTTATTTTTTTCTTTCTAAAGTATATATTTTACATCAAGCCATGTTATTTGCTCTTAGTTTGCTGTTTGTTAGGTACTAGACTTGTAACACAATATGTGTGGTTTTGCAAAATTACCGTTGGATAAGCCAAGATCGGTTACAATGGTGTTTTCATGGGCAAGGCAGTGTATTCCTATTAATTCGGCAATGAATAACCTAGTTGTGTTGAACTGCCGTGAAATTGCCAAGAAACAAGCCAACGTACGTCACCAGTTCATTACGAGCATCAAACTGGCTGTACCCATATATGTCACAAATTATTAGTATGCTTATCATCAGAACAAAAAGCATTACAAAATTACTCGTCATGTGTATTGGTCTTAAATCCATACGTATGCTGATACAAACTGGCACGAGGCTTCCAACATTCATTCCAAACGCTGGCTATCAGCATCGCTAGTTGACAGATTGTTTGGTTTTAGATTTTTCAATAACAGTTCAATATTTTCTCATTTATTTATTTTATTGTAATCCAAGAGTGATTGCCTGACGGACTAGTAGTTTTAGAAGCAAGAAATCGACAGATTGCATACTTGTTTGTTTTCTTTCTACCCCTGTGTTTGTTTGTTTTTTTTTTGTTTGCTTATTGGCTGTTTAATTGATTGGTTGGTTGGTGATTCCTCGATTGACATTTCACCTTCTTCATCTACAATGATAGGTGCACTTCAGTGCCATTTTATCCCGGAGTTAGACTGCCGCGACGCATCACGTGAAGTTTAAGACCTTTTTGTCTTGTACGACAGCAACAGAAGAAAAGTCGTTGACTTTGATTGATGTACTGACCAGACACTTTAGTTGCAACCAGCTTTGTTGTCCTTTGGTATTAAACCATCAGAAACATAATGTACAAATCTTGCGTTTCCACGTTAATGTATATGTTCAATATCATTTAATGCATATGTCGCAACAGGCTGACCTATCCCGGTTGAAAGCCGGATCACCTTTTGACCTATCCCGGTTGAACGCCGGATCACCTTTCCTTAAGACTGATGTTTTAATTATGGACCATACTATGTAGCAAATATTGACAGTCCTTTACACATTAACGATACTAGTGAAGCACCAGTTGTCCTAGAAACGATGTAATAAAGAACGAATCAACGATTGCCTTGAGTTATGTCGTTACGAGCTAACGTAAGACATCATGTCTCGACCACCTTGGCATTACGGTGCGCTTTTCACAATACTTGTGTGTGTTTATGTATATGCATGGTATGATAACATCCAGTTAAGAGAACAGAAGAAAAGCTGTATTTGATGATTTGCAATAAAGGATGTTACTAATCTGAAAAGAAGGAGCCTGTCATACATTGTTGGCAACAGGCAGTAGCGTCACAAAGGGACAGCATCGGGTGACACCGTCAGAGGGGTTGACACCAGAATGACAGTCTATACAGATTTTGTACAGGAAGGAGGTACATGTAGGTGACACCATGAGTTACCGCACTAGGTGACGCCAACCCTAGTTTCGCGACTGGAAAGAGTCTTTACTTTCTTTGTTTTTACATGATGATTTTGTTGAATTGAAATGAGAATGATTCTAAAAACAACACAAATATTATACTAACAGTCGTCATATCCGGATTAAACGTATCTTAGGGGAAAATGCTCTTTAATACGTATGAATCTATCATTATTGTCGAGTCTGTGCATTTGTCATGATTTGTGAATTACTTGTGTCTTTGGATTATTACCAAGGAGCTGCCTAATAGTTACTGTTCACGTCATTAGATCAAAGAAATAATTCTCAGTACTGTTTTTGTTTTTAAACCTGTGGTTAATAGCTTAAATATTGATGGGGGGGGGGGTCGAGTGGCCGAGTGGTCTAAAGTTCCGTATCACTGCCATCTCACCTCTGTCTGCGTGGGTTCGAGTCCAAGGCTGGGCTAGCGTGGATACGTGGGAAAGCCTGTCAGTAGCTTCTCGTGGGTCGGTGGTTCTTCCCTGGGTTTTCCAGGGTTCTTCCTCCACCAGTTATACTGGCCGCCATGTATAGCCTATCTTATGCTGAAAAATGGCTTTAAACCCTAGAACAACAAAAAAATAAAATATTGATGCATTGTGCATGTACATACATTTTAAGCTAGATGATGCACTAGCTTCATACAATGTAAACTTTCCTTGTTGCTACCAATCTCAGCTGACTCTAAATTCTCAAATCCGTTTGTTGAGCTGTTATGGTAAAACTAATTTGCACTGGGAGTAAAGGTATAGGATTCTAAGTCTTCCTATACTGGCTGGTGCTCAAAGTCCTTAGGGATGCATATTATTATTGTACTAATGCGATCTGGATTGCTAGATCACGTTGTTATTGTTGTGGGGTTTAACGCCATTTTTCAGCACACGATAGGCTATACATGGCGGCCAGTATTAATGGTGGGGGAAGAACCCGGGAAAACCCTGGAAAGAACCACCGACCCACGAGAAGCTACTGGCATGCTTTCTCACATACACACATTGGCTAAATCCGAGACTCGAACCGGCGCAGACAGAGGTGAGATGGCAGTGATCCGTAACGGAGAGCGCTTTAGACCACTTGACCACTCGGGGCCCCTATATTACGTTAAGTTGTCAGCATTGGAAAATAGTAATGATTACTAGATGTATTTTATGACGCTGACAACTGAACATGATCTAGCAATCAAGACTGAATTATTACGATAACGATTGTTACATGCCTATCAATTTTCATACAATTTAATAAACTCACAATACGAAACTGACAAACAAAAGAAATAGCATAACGTTTCAACGTTTTTAATTTTAACTTCCTCTTAAATCGCGACCGAATTACACACTGATCAGCGGATATAGTTATGGATATCGGAGACCATGATCGAAGCGTGTGATATAACATTTGTTCACTTTCACTACCATTTGGTTAGTAACACGAATTCTTCGGCGTATGGGTATATCATGTCCATATATGCGATTTACAGTTATTGCGCTGTTGGCAAATTTTGCATCAGAGACTATTTCACTCACCTGTTGACTCTGAAGTCTCCCTCCGTTCGAGGCTCCAATGGGGACTTTCATGGTAATGATATCAATATTTTGAGTTATTTACAACGGAATTGGACAAATTATTCCCAATTAATGATACAAATTTGTTACTGAGAATGTTACGAATTTCGTCTAACAGCTCCGGTGGCCTAGTGGTTAGAGCGTTCGCTCCGGATGTGGGAGGTTGTGGGTTCGAACCCCGGCCGCGTCATATCAAAGACTTATAAAACTGGTACTAACGGCACCCTCGCTAGGTGCTTAGCATTAAGAGGTTCGTGTTAGGACCGGTCGGCCTGGTGTCAGGATACTGTGTCTGGGTGGGATTTCATGCTCCATGTCTGCGGCATGAAGTTTCAGCGCTACACATCACTTTAAACTGCGACATTGCAGACATCGTAGCGATATGACTGGAAAATTGTTAAAGCTAATTTAAAAATCAGAGATGCAGACACATAGTATTTTCCTTTTGGTTGTGACGTGAGACTACGTCATAGAAATTTACTCATTTTAATTGTAACCGGTAACTTAAGTGATATGGAATCTGAAAATGAGTATCGTGTTTACTACTTCTAGTAAATGATGCTAAATTCTGATACTTTCTTTAGTAAGTAAAATAAATAATAAATGTCGGACTGTCATTTATAATCAGTTTCTGTTTGTCACAGATTGGCACGTATACCGAGTTTTCAAGTAGCACCGCTCCGTTGGCCTAGATGGTTCGAGCGTCCGCATCGGATGCGGGAGGTCGCGGGTTAGAATTATACCAAAGACTTAAAAAATGATAATAACAGCCGCCTCGCTAGACGCTCAGCATTATGAGGTAAGTTATGACTAGTCGGCCTGGTGTCAGGATAATGTGACTCGGTGGAACATCATGCTATATGTCTGCGGCATGATGCCCCAGCACTAGACATCACTAAAAAAAAAATTGCCACACTGCAGACATCGTAGCGATAGGACTTGAAAAATTGTTAAAGCTACGTTAAAAATCCTAATCACACACACACACACACACACACACACACACACACACACACACACTTCAAGTAGCAGCTACCTTTGGCTTGCTTATAAAATATTTTCCTACAAAATGTAAATATTTTGACAAGAAGACGAGATATAGATTTTCAACTTCATGGTATAAGTAAGCATCTAGGGTGGGTGGGTAGACGGGACGGAGTAATGAATGAGTGCGAAACAATAGGAACGTTTCCTGTCTCAAGTTTTCATGTATAGATTTGTTTTCATTGTGAACGTTAGGTCGTCTGAAATGACACCGGTAAATTTCACAATATGAGAGAGAGAGAGAGAGAGAGAGAGAGAGAGAGAGAGAGAATTGGAATTTATCGGTGACCCTAAACGCTTGGCTGCCAGTAGATCAAATAATGATTGATATTGGTGTTATTGGAGTTGCCATAAATCCTTCAATTCTAAAGTGTCACAGTGGTGACAGTTACTGTTCAGCGTGTACAGCTTGAACGGTAAATGTCATATAGTTTAGGATCAAACACAGTTTGTATTTTATGTACGTGGTCAGGCATATATCTCCTTTGTTGGTGTCTGTTTTTTTGTTTGCATGTGTTCATTCATCAGTTCATCTATCCGTCTCTTTTTCTCGTATGATATTTCATACGGATGAATAATGTTCTGTTTTATATTTACGTACAAATCTAAAGATGCAACGATCTATCGATATCTACGTCGATCTTTATGTCTATGAAAGGCGGACAGTTTTACAGACTTTTGGAGAATCACTCAAAAAGTAATAGGTAAGAAAATCGTATTTAGGACTATATTCACAGAAGTTCTCGATATTTTATTTTTCAAAAACTGGTCAAAGTGATACAAAGTAATAATGACTGTTGAGAAATGATCATGTTAATCTATTAACAGTCATTATTAACAAAAGGCACATAACGTTTTTAAAAAAAATGTATTTACAGTTGATCTATGTCAGTATTATCCTTTCACTTATTATTGCGACACGCCGTAAGATTGGTTTTATCCTCCATCTCTCTCTCTCTCTCATTCCCTCCCATCCCCCTGGTTGGATGTATTGTCTGTCAGTTGTACAGTCATACGTCCATTGTAATATTTTTCATGTTGCAGGCGAAAATCAGCTTCTCTTGTTTGTCACTCATTTTCGCAGCACAGTTATATTAAAGTCAATGTAAACTATTATGTTACCTGTTTAGGTTTTAGTAAACAGCAACACAAGAAAGAGAGAAAACAAGATTTCCCCTTTTGATGACATTTTAGAAAAAGCTTGCCGATTTCACCAAGATTTCAAAAACTAGGGGAATTCAAATTTTAAAAAACAAGTTTACTGAAATGTTCTATCCAAAATTCAAAATAATCCAGGACGAGCTCCCAATTCTTATCTTACTAGTTTAGGTTCGAATAAACAGCAACATAAAAAAGAGTGAAAACAACATGCTTTGAAAAACTTAACAATAATTTATTTCCCTGGAAAAATACTGTAAACAAAAATAAATAAGAAATTACGATTTTAAGAATCAAATCCAAAATAATCAAAGAATAATCCAGGAATACATTTTTAGAAGTCCTAATAATGAAATGTTCTAATGATTTCAAGTTTGAGACCCGACGAAGAATCCAAGATGGAAGGCGATGATGTATGCTGTATCCAGTACTGTGTGGTTATCTAAAGTTCCTTGTAAAACACAAGAAAGAATCCTCCGGTTTTGGAAATCCAAATATATTTTTTTAAGAAATGTATGTGTTTAATAATTATTATGAGCACACAAAAAACAGGAACAGGAAAAAAGAATTAATCCGTTTGAATCCAAATAATCTGGAGGAAAATTAACATATTACTCGAAAACTGGCTTCAACATAAGGAAACGACTTGACATCAAGCGTTTTTAAGCCCAGACTGACTCAATTCTCTATAAGCATCACTTATTAAAACTAGCTAATGCGCAATTTCGGAAATGCTTGAATTGCGAAATAAAGGATCACGTGTCTACATCACGTACACTCAGCATGACCCTAACAAAAACCAATCATTTTATTCGAAGAATAAAAAAAAAATGTTGTTTACTTCACTAAAACTATTTACAAGTCTAGGGTCACGTATTCAATACAACCTCGATCGCACTCTTATTACTCCCACAATAAAAAAAGAACTTGTCAACGTGACTGTTACTAAATTTGAATTAAGGTCGGGAACCAGGTCAGCCTTAAAAAGTGTGAGTTCCTAGTAAACAGAACTACATTATTTTGACATATAACGAAATAAAAAATACTAAGATTTTAAAACTTATAAACAATTAAATCACATATAAATTTAATTAAATATACGTAACAAAACAAAATAATATGATCTATTTGATGTGGTTGCTGAATTTCGTAGCACTATGAGTATGACTGTTCAAAAACCTTCTTTCGTCACATGTCTAAATTAATACATTGTTAACATAAGTATGTACAAGGATACGTATGTACAAGGATACGTTATATCAATAACAAACACAAACAAATACACACATATACATGTGTGTATTTCTTTGTGTTTGTTATTGATATAACTTCAAAAACATAATGGACATAACCATTCGTGAAATGATGCCTTTATGTTAATTGTAAGAGATATATAACAACATGCTTATGAATAGAGAGCATGTTTCTCCAAATGTCAGAGCGTCAATTAGTTAATTTTATATTTTGCGCAATTTGTATATTACATTGATATATGGTATTTGAACTTCATTTGTTGAGGACAACACTACTATGTACATAAATAGACACATGCCATCTTGATTTCTTTTCTTTCTACGCTTTTGTCTTGTTTTTTTGTTTGTTTGTTTGCCGACTGGCTTGGTTATCGATTTGTTGCTTAGATGAGTTTTCGTTTGAAAGCATTATTTTTTCGCAACTAATAGTTGTTCGCAGGAATGCGCGCATAAGTTTCTTTCGCGGGATGGGTGTGTGCAAAACATGTAGTATTCAGCTATTGAGTTTTACTGATGTAGGTCAAGACATGCTTAGGGCACCCATGCTTAGAAGTGAGAGAGCCCGCCCCCCGTGCCCCCCCCCCTTGCCCATATGTGCGGATGAATGTTCGTCATTGTTGTTCTATATCGCGTGTAAAACGATTGTTGCGGGACACAGTGACTCTTTCAGTGTCACTTACTCGAGTCTGATAGCAATAAGGAATACATCGCTTCCTTGAGGTACTGTCTAGATACTTCAATAATTACCATTGTTGTCGTCATCTGATATAAAGCTGTCACAAACATGGTGGACACGCACTGATACGTTTCCATGAAGATGAACAAGTATACAATCAGTTACTAAGCCGGACGCACGGATATGTAGAAGCATGGTCCTCAGTGAAAATCATCATGACGTCAGTCAGTCTTATTGATGCAAATTGATGATTCTACTTTCTTGAAGAAAAAAAAAGAATTTTAAAAGCAATTAAACAAAGCTGAATATGCATACATGCATGTTATTTACTGTATATTGAGAATTAGAATAGATGATGATTTAGATAATGTTTTTTTTTTTTAAAATTTCAAAATATCTTTTTTATACATTTCTTTCTTTTGTACGACACAAATGTAAAACATGGCCTTATTTTAATTGTTCTGGTATTGATCTGTTTACATGATCACCATGGTTACCGTCATTCTTGTCACTCTGTAATTATCTTCTTCCTTTTGATTCCTCTCAGATTGTCAGATAATCGTTCACTTGCGGAAGCGTGGATCCACTAGTCTGTTGGCAATACGAATATATACTTGTAACTTCTAAAATATTATTTGGCTGACCAGTTTCTTCAAGACTGGCATTTAGTGATATAGAACGTCTCACTCTAGGCTGTGTGAGAATATGTCATTGGAGTTCATATATAAAGAATATTTAAAATTGTTACGATATAATCAAGCGTATACAAATCGAAAAGGTATTTGAAAGAATGAGCATATTAAATTTGTATGGCTGATTGTTCAAGTCATTGCCTGCCTAGAATTCAATACATAATGCTTCTACTTTATGTAAGGCCAAATATATACAAAAGATATGCCACGAAAATAATTGATTCATTACTTCATTTTGTGTCTCATATCCACGATACGTGCAGTACATGCGTGCCTAACTCTTAACTAGGTCTCTTAAACTCACATTGTTGCATGGTATCCAGTGAATGCTCTCCTCTTAAGCTTGCCTTCTTAGTGGTTTAGCAGGTTAGAATTTATTATCTTCTTCTGATGACCAACCTTTAAATCCATACACAGGCATTTGTAGATTGCTGCAAGATAATGTTTAAAGTTTTTTAAGATCTTAAATTATTGTTTTCTCTCTCACTATCAGGTTCTCATGTTTTTGCTTCGTTGTCGTTTCTCTAGCTTACTTGTGCCAGGAAAATGAATATGGAAAGTCGAGAGCATTTCGATGAAATTTATGTAACGAGTTATATTTATTTAGAAATATCTGGACCAGATTATGAACATAGAAAGGTTTCTCTTTATTTTACTGTTTTATTATTGAATAATAACTGAAATGTCATGTATGTGTCTAAAAGTATACAAGCAAGTGTCCAGTAGTTACTATTGATACAATAGTTTAATACTTTGCCAAACGCCACGAGCGAATACCGTTTTGATACACCCACGTTAATGGCATATCAAGTTATACTGCAAAACAGCATTGAAGTATTGGTTTGAAAAGTGTAGATTAATAGTACAATAAAGTCATAACGCAGATGCGTCAACACGGTTGTTTGTGTAGTATCAATAATATGGCTATTTGTTTCCTCCCTGGAGCTGAATCCTTATATCGACTTTTTACGCTAATTATTTACAACTGAAATGTCGAGATCTAAACTCCTACAAGGGGTAGCTAATAATATTGGTCAAACAGGTGGAACTTTCTTATCTCGTATCTATTCTTGTTAAATAAAGTGTGAAAATCTAACCCATTCTGGCTAAACACGTACATGTGTTTTAAGCTAATAAGCGTATCGCTTAAGCAGTAGTATCATTATGGGGCGTTTGGAATTTGCTACTGACAAAAGTAGAAGACTTTTATACCACACTGTAACGTCGCACTCTTAGTAGAGGGGTGATTAATTGGGTTTGGCTGGCGTTATCTAGAGGATGACCTCCTTCGATATTGTAGCCCGGCGGGAGTGAAAGAACAATATATATTGAACAAAGAACTGAGCGAGAATACTGGGACGAAACAAACCAAGATGAGCCCCATTTGACAAGAAATTAACAAATTCAGTTCGAACAAATTAACAGCGGCAATTCCAATTCAGGTTAGATTATATCAAGAGAATTCAACAGGAGTGTCCAAACTGGATTTACTTCATCATCATAACGAGAGGTGAAAAGACGCAATGTCCACGATTGACGTGCATCACCTTCCTTCCCTTTGACCGTATATCAACGTCTCCTACTTCATCCTTCCTAAGCTCTATGCTTTGCCCCTTCATGGACTTCCTGGTCCTTTTATTCTGACCTCGTCTTTCTTTTCCTCGGACTTCTGTCTTCAGACTGTCCCGTCTCTCTCTCCCAAAAGCTGTCCCTTAACGGACAAAATTACCCCATAATTTACGTATACCCCACTCTTGTAGAGAAGTACATAAAATTCACTCACGTTGCTCAGAGCATGTTGGCTATCCACACACTGCGTAAATTCTGACTTAGTGCGGTAGGAGAGTGACCTCGCTTCCAGCGGCAAGTCTTAAATTACCACGTGAGCGTCTGTCGGAATATTACCGTATTCTTTTACTTGCTACTACATGTTCGATTACTATTGCATGAAATTCACAAATTGTAACTCACAGCAATCCTTAACCTACAAGATTATTCAAACATTACAAAATCAGATATAATTAGATAAGTATCGTTAACTCACGATAATCTGTATCGTCCTAACAAAGAAATGAAGTTATTTCATATAAACCTATGAAATCCTACACATATGAATAGTTAGATCGCATGCAATCAATTCTACCAATGAACTAATAACTGTAAAATTAAAAAGTAAATTGCATAACAATTCTAGCATCAACACTTTCCATGAAAATGAATAAAAATAAATTGCATAACAACTCTAGCATCAACACATTTCCGTGAAATTGAATAAACAATATATAATATGGAAACCTAGTCAGAGCAAACATATTTGCATAAAACAACAATCAAACAATATAATATTACGTGAAACTAAACATGCGTGCTTTATTGATGTTCTCTTTCAGAAATTGTGCGCCCTAGCACTAAACTGTCTTTATTTTTACAAGACGGCCACCTGGTCCCTTTCTTGTTTAACGAGGAAAGCACTATTCTCTTTAGGCTTTCCACGGAGTCAAGACTCTTTCCTCTTTCAGGAGATTTCAGACTAAAGAAGTTCGACTTAGGTCGGCACTTTAAAGTCTGATTGCTCTAAAGTGTACGACTTTATTTATTCTGCCCAATCGTTAGCAACGGTCTCTAATTTTTCTCAAAGAAATTATTCCTTTCATCAAGTTTAGACAACTCGGAATCTGTGAACGACAGTGCGTAACAATTTCCCTTTGGAAAAATTATTAGTGGACATAGGTTCCTACTAAGCTATTAGGGTTGGTAGCTGAAATGTTTACTTTCTAAGGACCGTGTTAAGATACCCAGGTCAATTTCACTGAGATGGAATGCTGCCCCTTTGAAGTTTACACTGACATGGGGGGAGATGAACGAAGAATGATGGAAGTGACCCTTCACAAACACTTTTCTGGCTTAAACGCGATAAAAGTTTAAAGCTCAGTGCATTGAACTTTAAATATTATCAGTTGCGAGGGAAGAATTTCGATTCAAAAGGCCAAACGTTTTAACCGTCAATGGCCTTTGTGTTTGAGATATATCACTGCATATAAATGATGAATTCTGATCGTGGTGATGAGGATGTGCAATTGTCAACAAGTGTTGTCCCGGTTGACATAATATGCTAAAATTGATGGTGATTGTGTACCACTTGTTGACGAATACCTACGGTGTTGGGAAACCCACGTATATACTGAAATATAGTCTTGCTAAGGGTTAAATAGAAATGGAGAGTTAGTATCATCCTAACACATCAATACCTACCACAAGACAGCATGGTGTTATTGGAGTATCACGCGAAAACCCTCGGCGGTTGTCTCAAAAGTAAGCCATGAAAGCACACAGGGATTGCATCTACAACATTTTATTGGAATTCACCGACAAATCCACCCCGGTTGCGTTCGCCGTTGATTATGTTTTACTAGCATTGACTCGAATAAGAAAGGAAGATCTCAGCTGCTATTAATGAAGAACACAATTGTTCGTGTAACAATATTTGGATAAAGTGAGAACGATCGTTTCAGACACCATTAAATGGCATATACAGTATGGTTCAATATATACGTGGTGCTAGATCCCCAGTGCAATGAATTGCCGGATATTTAGAAATTCCTCTGGTAGAGATTTTCTATAAATATATGACAGTTCTACCAGTTAAAACGATTAATTTGTTAGAAAAGCATGTGCGTTCCATCTGATCAATGTAAAAATTTTGAGCAATTATCATGCGGGATTACTTTATTCACAGAAGAACTACGATATATTCTCAATGTTACCAACGTAACCGAAATAGTCGAAGCGGAACAACAGCTGTAACATGAAGTCGATACAAATAAATCTTTTGCAAGCAAACACAAACGTGTGTGCATGATTGTTGGTTGTTGATGAAATTTGCTCGCTTGCCACCACGACCACTATAGGCCTTGGTTTTGCTGAAATAGTGACCACGGTCACTATAATACGTACGAAAATTTGAATTATTGTAGGTGCAATATCAATAGCATGGGGAGTTTCCGGTGGAGATGGAACACTGATTTCGACACAACTGCGTTTAGGAATACATCTCTATTCAGATCTTCCAGCAGGACAAATTTGTCATAATGCGATTAGTAAACAGTTCTTAGTAGCAATAAAAGATAAAACTATTACCATATCAGATATGGTAATAGTTTTATATTTGATAGCTACTGAGAACCACGTTGACGGAAATGGAAAACAACTGACTACTTCACGCACATCTACCGAACCGAAGATTTAGCGTTCCAAAACAGGTGATGTAGTTACAGGTAGTGAAAATCCTGTTTGCCAGTGTATGTCAATCAGCCCTACATGTTTGCCAGTCTATATCAATCCGCCCTACATGTTTGCCAGTCTATAGCAATCCGCCCTACATGTTTGCCAGTCTATAGCAATCCGCCCTACAAGTTTGCCATTGCATTAACCTGCCTGTGTTTTAACTTAACTTGAGGAACACTACGGGGGAAAGCTCACAACGGCTCATTTACGGTTCCTTAAGTCATCCACTTGTGTGTGATTTAAGGGAACGCCATGGGGCATAGAAGGCATTGACCTATATCAGTAGCAATACTTTAAAGGATCCTTAATAATACTGTCAGCAAGTTAGAGTTACAGTGATCCGGTGTCAATCTTGACCTGTCAGTCGCTGTTTCATGCATCATCATACACAAAATGGTTAGCCTGTCACGGCAAAGAGCAATCTTTATGAACAAAAGCCATCTATGAACTGATACTTCGGAGAATCTACCAACTCTGCTGTCTATGCCTTCAAGAGAGCAGAAAGATTTCGGCTCAGTAATGCTTTTCTTTGATCTCTGTTGAAATAGAAGTAGGTTAAATAGTTTAACATGGGTTTATTGCTTTCTGAAATAATGTAATTTAAAAACTGAAAAGTATTTTTTTTTTAGAATTTCGACTTAAGCAAATGTAATGTTAGTTCAAGATTCACATCTGGCCCCCAACCCCTAAAAAGACCATAAAAAACCAAAGTAAAAGGAAAACAACAAAGACACTTCAGCGCGATGAACCGTCAATCCTGGCGGTATTATATGTTTTAAAGTTACAACTAGCTGAATTTACAACTCGGCAAATATAAACTCATCAACATTGTTCAACAGAATCTTTAAAACATTCAAAGAGTTTCCATGTGTGCATAACATTGTGATTATCCTTCACATTGCTTACCTTACCACTTTCAAATTGTCATAGAAATATATGTGGGAACAATTGTGCTGTGAAGTACGAGATTTAATATGGCAACGCAGCCGGAATTGTCTTTGTTTTGATGTTCAACATTTGTATTCTGTTTTTGCTTATACTAAGTCCTAAAGTGAGGATTTCACGAACCAGCAAGTGCCGGATTCGTCGGACAGTGTGCAGTGGTGATAAACCAGGTCTGTCACGATAGCTAAATTATAATGCAATTGACAAAAGAAAACGTTCACTTAAAGGAAACATGAAGTTGTTCAAAGTAAAACCATTATATATTGAAGAATGTCCTTAGGATTTTGTTTTGGTTTGCAGCATCATTTCTTCCTTCTATTAAGTTTTGATTGATATTTACGTTACTTATAATTACCTTAGTTTGCAGTATCCTGTAAGTGTATCATTAAATGTCATAGCATTCCCATAATGCTTCAGTCTTTGAGACAGAAAGTAGGTGATAACATTTAAATGTTAAAAAATATCTTACTACAAATATGAACCAAAAGGGCAAGGTATAAATATGAAAGTATCGAACTCTAGCCAATTTGTCAGGGGAGGTAACAATATCATTATTTTACAACGAGTATTGTGCTGAAGTTGTGTCCCGCTTTATGTTGCAGAATTTCCTAAGGGCCTATATGGATCGTGCATTTGGTTCCACTTAAACTATTTTAATCTTTTTCGGCTCTAGGGTTGAACGATTATCAGTACTTTATCTATTGGTCTCTTGACCTTAGAAGTAGTCTATAATAAAGAAGATGCAGTGGAAAAGATATATATATATATATATATATATATATATATATATATATATATATATATATATATATATATATATATATATATATATATTGCTAGGCTTTGTATCATACATGTTTCTGCGATATTTCGTGGTAGGATGAAAACAAGTGTATACCTTCAGTGACGACTATCATAAAAGTTTTCTCCATTTTGGTACATGTTTTGTTTTTCTTGTTACCAATAATGCATTAACTCGTGACTAGTCTACAAGATAGATGCACGCCGGACAGGACACACTTGTCAGGGCTAAGCAATCAGCTTCTAATATAGGAATATCTTTTTTAAAATATTAAGAAACTACCAGAGAGTGATGTACTCTTTTTTTATAAATTATCAACCAAAACGCTCATTTAATATATACCCACGCCATGAATAATAAATTGATTACATTTCCGAGCAGCATTTTAAAAATGACACGAAAGAGTTTGATTATAAAACACTCACTTATTAAGGGCCTTCGTACCTACTGACGTACGCATATAGAAACATAACCCCGATGGAAATATAGGCATACATACATATAGAAAGATATGCTGATCAAGATAGGTATTGGTAGATTATTGTTAATCATATTTATTATTTCATTTTACCTATCATTAAAGAATTTTATCTTCAGGAATGTCCCATTTAATATAAACAGTATTCTCCAAAATTAGTGCCGTGCTGTTCATTCTGCATTATTCCCAAAGCTATTGCTGTCCCACATCCTAACAATGTTCCATGATGAAATGAGTTTATAGTCAAAGCTATTGCTGTCCCACATCCTCAAAATGTTCCATGAAGAAATGAGTTTATAGTCAAAGCTATTGCTGTCCTACATCCTAACAATGTTCCATGATGAAATGAGTTTATAGCCAAAGCTATTGCTGTCCCACATCCCAACAATGTTCCATGATGAAATGTGTTTATAGTCAAAGCTATTGCTGTCCCACATCGTAAAAATGTTCCATGATGAAATGAGTTTAAAGTCAAAAGCTATTGCTGTCCCACATCCTCAAAATGTTCCATGATGAAATGAGTTTATAGTCAAAACTATTGCTGTCCCACATCCTCAACATCTTCCATGATGAAATAGTTTAAAGTCAAAGCTATTGCTGCCCCACATCCTCAAAATGTTCCATGATGAAATGAGTTTATAGTCAAAACTATTGCTGTCCCACATCCTCAAAAGGTTCCATGACGAAATGAGTTTATAGCCAAAGCTATTGCTGTCCTACATCCACAAAATGTTCCATAATGAAATGAGTTTATAGTCAAAACTATTGCTGTCCCACATCCTCAAAATGTTCCATGATGAAATGAGTTTAAAGTCAAAGCTATTGCTGTCCCACATCCTAAAAAGGTTCCATGATGAAATGAGTTTATAGTCAAAACTATTGCTGTCCCACATCCTCAAAATGTTCCATGATGAAATGAGTTTGTAGTCAAAGCTATTGCTGTCCCACATCCTAACAATGTTCCATGATTTAATGAGTTTAAAGTCAAAAGCTATTGCTGTCCCACATCCTAAAAAGGTTCCATGATGAAATGAGTTTATATTCAAAGCTATTGCTGTCTCACATCCTCAAAATGTTCCATGATGAAATGAGTTTAAAGTCGAAGCTATTGCTGTCCCACATCCTCAAAATGTTCCATGATGAAATGAGTTTATAGTCAAAGCTATTGCTGTCCCACATCCTAAAAAGGTTCCATGATGAAATGAGTTTGTAGTCAAAACTATTGCTGTCCCACATCCTAACAATGTTCCATGATGAAATGAGTTTATAGTCAAAGCTATTGCTGTCCCACATCTTAACAATGTTCCATGATGAAATGAGTTTATAGTCAAAGCTATAGCTGTCCCACATCCTCAAAAGGTTCCATGATGAAATGAGTTTATAGTCAAAGCTATTGCTGTCCCACATCCTCAAAATGTTCTATGATGAAATGAGTTTATAGTCAAAGCTATTACTGTCCCACATCCTCAAAAGTTCCACGATGAAATGAGTTTATAGTCAAAGCTATTGCTGTCCCACATCCTCAAAATGTTCCATGATGAAATGAGTTTAAAGTCAAAAGCTATTGCTGTCCCACATCCTAACAATGTTCCATGATGAAATGAGTTTAAAGTTAAAAGCTATTGCTGTCCAACATCCTCAAAATGTTCCATGATGAAATGAGTTTAAAGTCAAAGTTATTGCTGTCCCACATCCTAACAACGTTCCATGATGAAATGAGTTTATAGTCAAAGCTATAGATGTCCGACACCCTGTTGCTGCCCCGAAATGCAAATGAGTTTTTATTCAAAGACACGGGGCAGCACTAGATGAAATAGTAAGACGACATATACTGGTCAATGTGCAGATTGCCTGATGATGTTCATAATATACAGTAAGTTTCGTAGCAATCAACTACTGTAGCAGCTACATTCATAACATTCTAGCATGCACTGTTTGAAAAGGCAATAACTCATAAAAAATCGATAGAGCAAACATATTTGTCAGTATGTGCATCTTCAAATTCTGACTATATGTTGTAATACATTTCACAGCAACCCATAATATAATTTGAAAATAATTCGCATTCACAGGATTCTGTTGCGTGTTTCTTACATTGCCATGAAAGTTCGGAAATATCATGGTCGTCATTAGGGATACGCATATCGATCAATCACTTTAGTACCGCAACTTTCTTAGAGTTATCTCCATTTTGTCTTGCAGCTGAAGTTAAACTAAATTGTGTGTGTGTGTGTGTGTGTAATTTAGAATTTAACGTAGCTTTAAAATGTGTCAGTCACACACTAACGATATTGTGTCGCACACTGCATGAAGCTCGTCACAAGAAGGGCAATAACTCTAATGTTTTGAACATCTCTATTGTCTTAACTCCTGGAACATGATTGTGTCCATAATATGTAATTTGTATCCATGGCTGTAAATTGTAATGATCATCTATAACCAAGGTATCAGATAGCTAGGAGTGTAGGTTGCGTAAGATCTATAAATAGCTATTGAAGATCATAAACAATAATACTAATAATAAACCCATTTGACAAGTTTGTAATAATTTCTCAGTAACTGGTATGGTCAGGTGGATTCATAGAAGAATTTATCATTTAATGGGTTAGTTCAGGTGTGTTCTTTAATGATGCTCTTTATTTCCAGAAGGTCTTATTGTTACTAATAGAAAATGCATTTTAGTCCATTATGACTATATAAATACGTGGATCTGGGCAATTCGGCCATTCTTATTTCTTCTGATCTTCTTGTTGTAAAAGCATTCTGCCGTCGAATGTAAAGTTGTGTTAAGATATTATTTGAAAGAAAACTTTTACTTGGATTATTCATTGGAATCACAAAGTGGTCATTGGACTAAAATGTGATTCAGGAACTAATGTGAATTATTCAAAGGAGTGATGAATAATGCCATCTTGATACATCATGACTTTTGGCAGAACAATTTGTTTTTGTTTTTTTTGGACTTGGATAGAACTTTGTTATTGTATACTTCATTTATATTATTTGTTGGCTTTTCTGAATGAGTATATGCTATATACATCTATAATTTATACTTGTCATTGTTCATAATCAAGCTCATGGTGTTCATGACAAGTGAGATTTATTTTGGAAACAACGAAATACGCAGGTAATGATACTCTAGTGGTATAGGTTAATTATGGTAAGTATGTTAATAGTTTTGATTCTGACGTTTGAAACTTCAAAATGGATGTTTCCATGAAGTGACAGTGTATTTTCAGAAAATGGTAATTGCGACCTAGGTCAGTTAGAGGGATATATAACCTTGTTTACCTAAGGATTACTCATTCTTGCCTTCGCATCTAAGCTAAATATGTATTATTGTCGTGTTCAGTTTTTATTTTGGGTGGCGTTATTTATTGAAGTTATTGTAGACTGGAAAGATAAAGTAAAATTCAGTTGGGAATTTACTAATTTGGACTTGTGATTAAATATTTAGGACTAGGTGGGATTTAATTTACAACACTAAGATTTTCTTAAATATTCACTTTGCACTATAAGGAAATAAATTGCTCGTTAAATTACACATAACTTGTTGGTTTTCGCTTTTTTTCTGTTACTTACTTTAACAAAATATAGTCGTAGCAGGATTCTTCTGTATTCAATTCTTAATTCGTGAAAGTTTCATTTACATAAATCTGCTGACCACTCTGACGGCCTAGTGGTTAGAGCATCCACCTCGGATGTGGGAGGTCGTGGGTTAAAGCCCGGCTGAGTCACACCAAAGACTTATAACAATGGTACTAACAGCTGCAGTGAGTGACGCTAAGCATTAAGAGGTTAGTGTTAGGAATGGCTCGCCTGGTGTTAGAACAATAAGACTTGGCATGATATAATACTACATATATGTGGTCTGATTGATTGATTGTATTTTAACGGCGCATCAGCACGATTAGGCTATTTAGCGCCATCCAAAGTGTTATATGCACAATCATTTAAAAATTATTCATAGTCTCATATCGACCAGCGATATCAAAACCAAATAGCTGAAATTAAAGCTTCTCGATCAACGGGGGATGTAAATGGTGTACATTAATAAACACAAATGAAAATGTATTGAAAAAAGGGACGGCATATCCGTCGGTACAAATTTATGTGTAGTTTTTAAATTCGGTGAGGAGTTCATGATAGGAGTTGTGGAAGACTAAAGGGTGTGTCTCATATTTTTTTCCATCGTGTAGTACTTTTGGTTGTTTATTGTTGCTATGGGGTTTAACGCCATTTTTCAGCACACGATAGGCTATACATGGCGGCCAGTATATAATGGTGGAGGTTGAACCTGGGAAGAACCACCGACCCACGAGAAGCTACTGGCAAGCTTTCTCACATACCCACATTGGCCGAATTCTAGACTCGAACCCACGCAGACAGGGGAGTAGTGAAGTGGGGCGATATAGCGTCAATGTGAATTAGCATTACAGACCGCCCCCCACCCCCACCCCCACCCCCCACCCCGGCCTGTATAGCGTCAAGGGAAATTTAACATGGGGAATAAATCGTGGGCCTGTATAGCGTCAAGGGGAATTGAACATGGGGATAGATCGTGGGCCTGTATAGCGTCAAGGGAAATTGAACAGGAGAGAGGAATATAACACACACACACACAAACACGACAATAGACATTTGTTTTAAAAAAAGGTAGGCATGAAACTGAAAATCTTTTCGAAACCTATGAGTCGCCCTGAAAAGGGCCTTTGGTTTTATGTTAACATACCATATTGTTGACACAGAGGGCACCGCATTGGTCTTCTTCTTGTCCTCAAACTCTGTCTTACTTTTGGGCCATACAAGAGAACCCTCTTTAAACATCCTTGCCTCTCCCCGTAGATTCTTCTTTTCCACGCACAGGTTTCTGTCATTGTAACAATAGTCCATGTGAATCGGACGTACATGGGTAAGTCCGTTCTGAACATTATGGAAGAGACAAGAGTTGATGATTCCACGTCGGTCCACATCTTGGTGACGAGAACAGGTGAAGGAATGCAGCAAACGGCGGTTATTTATAGGGAGAGGAAGGATTGAAACGGATTGAGTTCATTGACCAATCCAAACACGCGTTACAAAATTCAGTCACCCTTTGTCCAATCGGAAGAGAGCAGTCCGTGACGTCACATTTCCTATATAGAGACACTAGCGTTTGTGTGCAGTCAATCATGCGACACAGTGAGCATAAACATGACGGAAACTCAGAAGAAAATGAATTGGGGTGCACCGACCGTGGAGACTATCCAAGTGAACCCGGACTTACTTCCAGAAGAGGTAAATTGGGATTTTGTGGATTTTCTTTCGCAAGAATTTGTTCCTGAACCTTCGCCACCTTCTCCTTCTTTACCACACGTGGAGAATTTTAAACAGAGACAGAAAGAAGAATTGGAGAAATTTATACAACAGCAAATGGAAGCGGAACAAGCTTTTCTCCTACAACAACAAAAAGAAGATGGAAGAAAAAAAACAACAACAAGAAGGAGCAGCCAAGAAACAAGAGGGTGAAAGTCAAACCGTGACGGTACTGTTAGACATTTTAGCGGAGTTAAGAAGTCTGAAACAAATGTATCAGACTTCTTTATTACGACCGAAGAGAAAAAGACCTTCCCGAGCTAAACAACCCAACCCTGTGACAACACCTACCATACCACCCTTAATTATTTCTACCAAATCATCATCATCATCATCGACAGTACGCAGTCCAGAAGTTGGCCTTGGCCGTGGCAAAGGCTTAAGGCAGTTAAAGTTGATTGCTTCCTAAGTTTTGTTGTTTAAAACAAATACCCAAAGGCCCTTTTCAGGGCCACCCATGTCTCTCGAAAAGAGATAGTATTTCAATGGCCAACATCAATTAAAACTCAAAAAAAACTTTTTACCCCTAGTGTACGCGTGAATGTGTGAGTGCGTGAGTGTAGATTTTTATTCTAAAAATCAAAACCAAGAGACACTTACGTTTTATAGACTGTTTATTCTGGTACCAATTTTTCAATTCAGTTCACAACACCACATAGTATTTTAAAAAGTTCATAGGCTTCTTCTTTTGTCTGTCTTCACTCTCTCTTTTTTTTTAAATATCTTCACTTTCACAGCTTTTTCCTCTTCTTCCTCCTCACTTTCTTCCCTTCGTTTTTTCTCCTGTTTCTGTTTCTTCACCTATCTTCTTTCTTCCTCTTCTTCCTCTCCATAACCCCCTCTTCTTCTTCTTGCTCCTGTTGTTTCTTAGGGCAATCTGGAGACCAGTGTCCTTTTTCTTGACAATGATAACAGGTATCTTGACTTTTGTCTCTTTTAACCCCTTTTTGTTATTTTGACGGTTTGGAAACTCTGAAGACCAATGCCCTTTCTCTTGACAGATATAGCAAGTATCTTGACTTTTATCTCGATAGGAGGATGAGTAGTCCCTCGGCTGGTCTGAAGAAAATTTTCGGATGACCCCTCGCAAGGCTCTGATGAAAAGTTTGATCTTTGCAGTCTCGTCCATCGTTCTGCTCAGTTTGAGAGTGAAATGAATAGTGGAAGGACAAGACACACACCCTTTATATACGCTGGTCTGTCATGGCTATAAAGTAACCCATGGTGTTTAAACTTTAGTCATTTGACATTTTGCAGTCACGATGAAACGATCCAATCCAATCGAGAAGAAAGGAGAAGAAGAAAGTAAGAGACAGAAAAGTGATCTATCGCCTCGTACCATGGCTGAAGTCTTGGCACAAATTCATGCCAGTGATTTTGAAGAGGACATGAGTGAACCAGGATCCAAACCCAGAGAATTTTACTCTAAACAAAGTTCACCACCCTTAGTCAACTCTGAAAAGTAATATTCCATTCGAGAGACGGAAAAGCGTCCCTCTAGAAAATTTAGAACCACGGCTTACAAATACACGGTGAAGTTTAAAGATTTCAAGTCCGAAGTACCGTTAGAGAAAGCAGAAGGGTTCATCACCGAGATGTGGGATTCTTTGCTCACCACACTCAAGCGACAATGTCAACCCAAAGAATACGATCGCTTGAGACTTTACATACAACACGACGGCTTGAAATCCCCTGTTTGGATCGAGTTTAGCAGCCCTGCAGAATTGACCGCTTCCAAAGTCATGGACAAGATTCAACACGTGCAACAATCCAATGACCAGTTTGACATCACCGATGGAAAAGCCACACTGGACATGACCCACGTCTCTCCTCCTCAAGGGACCGGACAACGCATAAAAATGTTATTGGTGAACGGTCTTCGCAGCATTAAGAGTAGCCTCGTCCAAATTCACAACTCTCAAGACCAGACGTGTTTAGCCAGGGCTATCGTGGTGGGACGAACCTATGCCGACAAGAACGACACGGCAGAATGGAAAAGAGCCTGGAAAACTATTCAACAATCCGACCGAGCCAAACAACGAAATGAAGCAGAACTCCTGTTACAACAAGCCGGTCTGTCCAAAGACACACCCTGTGGCATTCCTGAGGTGCAAAAATTGCAAGATATCCTAGCTCCATGCTACACTTTGAAAGTGTACCCTCAAGAAGTGCGCGGGCCTCTCTTGTTTTGAGGGAAAGATTTTAAGGATAGAAAATACATTCATGTCTATCATCACGATGACCATTTCGATACCATTACCAGTATCACCACATTCCTGGGATACAGTTATTACTGTGAGAAATGTGACTATGGCTATAACAATCGAGAGCAACACAAGCATTGTGAATCGAAATACTCAGGATGTTTGGCTTCTCAACCCTGTCTTGACCAAGGACAAGAACGAGTGCATTGTTCAGCTTGTCTGCGCACGTTTGTCAGTCCTGCCTGTTACCAACAACATTTGAAGACACAATATTCACAGAAGAAATGTGCTTGTCAACTCCTGAGATTGTGCCCTACCTGTAGACAAGGCATACTTACCAATAATGCCAAGGCACACGTATGTCGAGGAAAGAAAAAATGTCACATTTGTCACCGATTTGTGGACTTGGAACATCAATGCTACATGCAAAAGTACCAATCCCAACATGAGAAAGAGGATGGTCACAAGAAGAAAGGCAATTTCATCTTTTTCGATTTCGAATGCATGCAAAAGACTGGCATTCACATTCCTAATTTCTGCGTGGCTCATCAAGCGTGTGAGAAGTGCATTCAAGAACCTATCTTTAGTCATTGCCCTCAATGCAGCAACATTCCTGGAGGACGTGAAAAAATCTTTCGGGGACCGAACACGCTGGCTGAGTTTGCCCGATGGGTCTTAGACCCCATCGACAAGACATGGAGCCAAGAGGACATTGAACGTTACAGAGATTGTCATCGTTATGCCACGGTGATGGCTCACAATTTCTCCGGATACGATGGACAGTTTCTTTTGAGGTACTATACGGAACATGGCACCGAACGTCCTAAAGTCACTTTGAACGGAGCCAAAATCATTTTCATGCAAGTGGGACAAGTACAGTTTAAAGATTCGATGAGCTATTTGGCCATGCCTTTGAGTCGAATGCCTACAACGTTTGGAATGACAGAAATGGCTAAAGGGTACTTTCCACACTTTTTCAATACGGAAGCCAATCAACATGCCGTTCTACCCCATTTGCCTGAGGCTCACTATTACGACCCCGACAACATGCGTACCGAACAACGAGAAGCATTCTACGCTTGGTACCCGGCTCACGCCTCGGACCCTTTTGACTTTCAGGAAGAAATGCTAAAGTATTGTCGTTCCGACGTAGACATTTTACGGCGTTGTTATGGAAAATTTCGAGAACTGTTCATGGAACACGGAGGGGTCGATCCTTTGAAAGAAGCTTGCACCATTGCCAAGGCATGTTCCTTAGTCTACCGACAAAGATTCATACCTGAAAACACCCTGGCTGTCATCACCCCTCAAACGACCAACTTTGTCAAACGTCAATACTCGGTCAAAGCCCTACGTTGGCTACAGTGCTTGTGCGACAAGGAAGACAAATGGATTCAGCATGCCCGCAACGGAGGGGGCGAAAAGACCATCGGAACGTATTCGGTAGATGGTTGAGACTTAGAAAACCCCAAGATCGTGTTCGAGTTTAACGGTTGCTTATTTCACGGATGTCCCGTCTGTTACCCTGACCGTGGCACTAAAAATCAGTTTTTACAACGAACCATGGAAGACTTGTACAAGGCCACTTGTCAGCGACGCCTAAAGTTAGAAGAGGAAGGATACCAAGTGGTGGAAATGTGGGAACACGAATACGATCACCGTTTGAAAACCGATCCCGAGTTTAAACGCATCGTGGAAAGTTACCAGTTCATGGACCCCTTGAATCCGAGGGGTAGTTTTTACGGAGGAAGAACCAATGCCACCTGTTTCCTGTACCAAGCCGACGAAGAGAAAGGGGAAGAAATCAAATACTTGGACGTGTGTTCGCTGTATCCCTACGTGTGCAAATATTGTCGCTTTCCTGCAGGACACCCATAATTGTTAACGGAACACATTGACCTGAACCACATTCGATAATACGAAGGCTTAATCAAGTGCAAAGTTTTGCCTCCCACGGACTTGTACCATCCCGTGTTACCTCACCATTGTCAAGGCAAACTGATGTTTCCTTTGTGCCGTACTTGTGCCGAAACGTGCAACCAAGACCAGCCTTGTCAGCACAGCCAGGACGAACGCGCATTGACGGGGACGTGGGTTAGCGTGGGATTGTTCAAAGCTCTTGACATGGGATACCAACTGTTAGAAGTGTACGAAATTTGTCACTTTCCCAAGACACAACAATACCACAAGGGTGACCCAAGTTAGAAAGGCATTTTCGCAGACTACGTGGATGCTTTTTTGAAACTAAAGCAAGAAGCCAGTGGCTATCCTTCCTGGTGTCACACTCCCGAAGACCAAAAGACATTCAAAGAGAAATACTGGGAACAAGAAGGCATCCCTTTAGACCACATCGAGAAAAACGAAGGAAGGCGATCGTTTGCCAAAGCGATGTTAAATTGCTTGTGGAGTAAAATGGCACAACGGCCGTGTTTACCCAAGACGGAATATTTGACAGAACCTTCCCACGACTTCCAGATGATTCACGACAAAACCAAATTCATGAAACACGTAGACGTCGTTCGCAAGGATTTCATCTTAGTCAATTACGAAGAAGATCTGGACTTTGTAGAAGCCGACCCATTTGCAAATGTCATCATTGCGGCTTACGTGACAGCTCATGCTCGCTTAAAATTGTACGAAGTTTTAGAGCTGTTAGGGGAACGCGTCCTGTACTTTGACACGGGCAGTTGCATTTTCATCGATCACCCGAGTCAACAGCACCCTGACATCGAAGGAGACCGTTTAGGAGCCTGGACAGACGAGCACCCCGACGAGAAAATTCAAGTTTCCTAAAAATTACAGCTACGAATACCGGGACAAACAAGGAGAAGTGCACACGAAGTGTAAAGTGAAAGGATTGACTCTGAATTATCGTACCAGTGGAGTGGTGAACCTTGGCGTATTGAAAGAAGCCTTGCAGTCTGGAAAAGATGAACACTTTAAAGTGACCACCTATCAGCCAAACAAGATTGCACGTTTACCCACTCACCACATCGTCAGTCGACCCTTGGAAAAAGTCTATCAAATCGTGTACCAGAAGCGAGTGCGATTTCCCAATCACTTTAGGTTGCCGTATGGACATGTTGATATAAAACATTGGTTGTAAGTGGATAGCCACTCACCAGAAGAATGACTTAGCCACAGCAAGAATCGAGTGAGAAACCCGATGAGAACTCCAAGTTCAAACCACACCATTTTCCGGTCTACTTGCCTGACTATTGTGATTGTGCCCGTCGATTGGAAACGTTTCAAAAATGGCCCACGGATAGGGAAGGATTACCTACTTCGCATGTTCTAGCTAGAACAGGATTTGTCTACGTGGGACCTGAGACTGGATTGGGATACGAAATACAGCGTTTCAGTTGTGGCCTGAAGTTACGAATGGATCTATGTATCTATAAAAATTCAGCTATTCTGGAACATACTCGATGGTCTCCGCACTGTCCTTACCTTTATATGGCCTTTCCACCCATTACACTACGGTACAATTATGACGGCATCTTAGAGACGGTACCTTCCAAAAGAAGACATAAAAAAGGAACGATGTACAAGCTTGAGACTTCATTGCGACTAGTATAAAAAGGAACCATAGGCAAGATCGATATTTCATTGTAACTACTAAGACCAAGCGAACAAGATGAATCCTTTGAAAGAGACATCGTTCCAGTTTAGGGATTGTAAAAGTTTTTTACTTTCCCCTAGTGTGACTAATATTGGATGGATAAGACCCTTGCATTGCGACAGAAAATATCCGAAAGGAAACTGCAAGTGTCCATGCGGTTACCATTGTAATTGCGTAACGGAGTTTTCAGACGAGTGCGATTGTGAGCCTTGCGATGGGAACGATGCTGTACGTTGTGACCTTAGCGATGCCGTAAAGCATCATGCGAACTTTATTCTCACTACCCCTATCATGGAAAGTGATGCTGTGCGTGTCAAACCTGATGGATGAGAAAGCGAAGCCACCCGTCCTCTTGGACATTTTACTGGGTTTCATTTTAAATGTGGATGTCAACCTTCACGTCTACCACCCTACGGATGTCATCCAGCCCTGAGCAAACTCCTGTTCGTGTCACCCTACCCTCATCGAGATCCTGTGAAAGACGAATATTCGTTTCCTGTGCGTTTGTTTGAATACTGCAACCTTGAAAATCGTTTTCAATCGTTCAAAGGAAAATGGCCTAAGTATCTGGGAGGACCAACCCCCGAAGAATTAGCCAGAGTCGGATTTTTCTACTTGGGCGAAGGAGATAAAGTCAAGTGCTTCAGTTACGGTGTGTCATTTCACCACTGGGAACCGCAAGATTCAGCTTACCTGGAACATGCTCGATGGTCTCCCATTTGTCACTATTTACCTTTAGTAGGACAATATATTTAAATGGATACTTTACAAGACAACATTCGTGCTTTGCCTGTGGAGTTGAGAGACCGCATTTACCGAGAACTGGTCAAAATACAAGTGAAACGTAAAGAACAGTTGCATCCGTTACGTCACCGGTGTTTTAACCACTGGTACATGAATGCTATACAAGGACTGATTCAGTTAAAAGTGTTCCATTGGACAGACATTGATCAACGACCCCATGGTTCTAAAAAGGATTGGTTTGCTATTGATGATTTTATGTACTACATTGTAAACTTACTGCATCGAATTCCAGAGGAAGAGTTAAAGACCTACCAACATCTTTTACACAATGTCAACTTAGTGAAAGAGGAAGCTTCTGAACGAATTGTAATGTGTAAATCAGTGACTAAACGATTTAAATTCGACACTGAATTAAAACCATGTCTGTGCAAACGGTACATTTCTTGTGTCAGACTAAAGAGGATTTAGTATGACCTATTCATGGATACTTTACAAGAGAACATTCGTGCTTTGCCTGTGGAGTTGAGAGAACGCATTTACCGAGAACTGGTCAAAATACAAGTCAAACGTAAAGAACAACTGCATCCGTTACGTCACCAGATGTTTAACCGCTGGTACCTGAATGCTATAAGAGAACTGATTCGTCAGAAATTGTTTCAGTGGTCAGACCTTGTTCAACACTTCCAGGTCGCCAATGATCGACATGTTTGTGATTTTGGTTACTTCGAGATTCACCTAGTACAACGAATTGATGAAGACAAGTTAAAGGATTACCAACATATTTTACGTGGAATCTACTTAGAGGAAAAACTTCTAATCGAACTCTGAAGTGTAGGTTACAGTATGCAACATTTAAATTTCCAACTGGAGAACGAAGATCTCTGGCTAGAATGTACGTGTATTGCTTCCGAAAAAAAGAGAGAATATAAAAACAGGCTGCCATGCCACGACTTTTATCACATGTGATTGTACAGATTCCGTGGAAGGAACTCAATGACCATATTCAAACCGTGGATCATTACCATCAATTATTACAAGAACTGCATCCATTCAATTCGGGTCGTCGCATAGTGTGTGTCTTGGTGACTTGTTTTCTGGGATTTCGTTTGCCAGCCGATTCCTTGTGGACTCTTTACGAACAGTACTTACCACCCAAATGGCCTTAAATGGTCACAAAATACTCCTTTTGCTCAAAGCCTTACGTTTTCATCTGGATTTTAGCTACCCAAGACGTGTATGACGATGTGTGTGTAGCTTGTGACTTACACCCCCACTGGGCAGATGTACGTACCTGGAAAAAATGGGGTTTTGAGGCTTGGACCCAAGAAGTGGCCCAGTATGCTCGAGAGTTGTGATCCTTCCTTTCAACGTCAAAGAAAAAAGTCACTTTTCAACCTGTGTTAGTGACAATACAAGAAGAAAAACTCGTCACTCAGGACAGGACTGTCGTGGACATTTCTGAAAGACCATTTCGGGAGGACACTTGTGTGACCTTACCCCCTGTTGAACTGGTCAGAACATTACCCAAAACATGTTGTACAGAAACTTGTTTTTATTCCACGTTGATCGTTTTCATGTGCCTTTTATCGTTGTACTTAAGCCTTTGGCTTTTATGTATTTTCATATTTCGTGTTCATGTTTAAAACATTCAATAAACGTGACCTGAAAAAAGTATAAAAACTCATGTCTTGTCTGTTTTCGTGTCACAAGTGACATTCATGACATTATGGCTACCTGTACTGTCTCTGCTCCCTCTTCCTCTACTGTCAAAGTCATCGACTTAGATCGTACCAGTTTGGAGGCTTCGTATCTTCGCCATCCCTTTAACATGCTCACTGCTGGCCCTAGCGGTTCAGGTAAAACCGAATTTGTCAAACGTTTGATCGAACATAAACATCATTTGATCGATCGGCCACCTCAGCGCATCGTGTGGTGTTACAAAGAGTGGCAATCGGCGTACAGCCTTCTGCGAGAAAGTCAAGGCGATTCCATCGTGTTTGTGGAAGGCATTCCTAAAGAAGACGACGGAATCGTGTCTGACTCCCGTCAAACCCATTTGGTCATTTTCGACGACATGTTAGGAGAAGACGAAGAAGAAATTAAACGTTGGTTTACACGCAAAGGTCATCATCGTAATGCCAGTGTCGTTTACATCATCAAAATTTGTTTCAACAAAGTAAAGCCCATCGCACCATCAGTCTCAATGCGCATTACGTGGTCTTTTTTAAAAGCCCTCGAGATAAATCGCAAGTGCAAGTCTTAGCCAAACAGTTAGGAACGCCTTGGCTGACACAGGCGTACGACGATGCCACTCAAACTCCACACGCCTATTTACTCGTCGATTTGAAACCTACTACCCCTGATGATTTGCGATTTCGTACCCAATTGTTTCACCACTGGTGCCAAAACGGAGGGCCTGTCCTGCACATGTCTAACCCATACAAAAAAATCTATAAAAACCTCAGACACTTTTCGTCTGTCTCACACAGTCTCAACATAACGTCCCTTCAGTCGCGTCTTCCCGTCAAATTGATTCGTGCCTTGCATGGTATCACTCGCGAGAAAAATCCAGTCTTAGAAGCCAGTCTCAAAGAAGTCTTACGATAGTTTACAGTGACAGCACGTCAATTACTGCAAGGGATCATTCAGATTCCTCATAAAACCAAACGCTTTTTTGATCGAAACAAAGTCGCTTAGACCCAACTGGCCGATCCTCGCATCGACACTCAAACCAAAAAACAAATCATTTTGAAACCTGGAGGGAGCGGTACTCTAGGAGGTGTCACCATTCGCTCTCTCTTAAGATGGGATCCTAATGCTCGCAAAGTTCTTCCCAAGAAAAAAGCCAAACGAAGCTGCAAGAAGAAAAAGATCCACGGTGGCAAGGTCAGGTCCCCAAGGAGACCCGTGTCTCCAAGAACTTCTCCAGTGGCGAGACCCTCCTCTTTCCACTCACCACCCCGGAAAAAGAAAAGCCCACAGGAAAAGAAACAGAGAAAAAGTCCCCAGAAAAAGAAAAGCCCACAGAAAACTAGTCGCAATTGAGGCACTTCGGCCAGGACACAACCTTGCACTCGCAAACCACGACCTGCAAGGACGGTGACCGCGTCTCCGGTAGCCTCAGGTTCATTCACTTCTCCGTTGATGACACCAAGAACTGAAAAGTACTTGGAGACCTTGATCACACCAAGAACTTCTCCGTTGATGACCCCATGAACTTCTCCAGTGACTGGACCCTCCTCTTTAGCGGCAGTGGCCGCTGCTCACAAAGTACCTTCTCCCAAAATCAAAGTCCAAGAGAGATCGGGTATGTTACAAAGTTTACTGGATTTGTCCAAGCAAGAACTGGCTCAATTTAGTCCGTTACGTACTCCTGCACGACGTGTCATGCCTGTCGTCAAGTTAATACGACGTAAAGACAATCAGTGGCGACGCTTTCCAGTATAAAAAGGCCTGCGACAAAGTAGGGGTATCAGTGAACTCCCAAAAGATGTCACCTCAAAGAAGTGCACACCGTCAGTATCGTCCAAAAAGAAAGAGGCAAAGACAGGTTCGTGATTCGAGAAAGCGCTTAGCCAAGTATCGACGTTACCCTAAGAAAAGACACAGTCGTCAAGAAAAAAGGAGTCACCAAAGGGGAGGATTCCTTGGCGATTTTGGAAAACACATTGTCACCTTTATGACGAAGCGATAGTCCCCCCAAAAAATGATAAAAGGGTGTGTGCTAAGTCATTGATGTTAGTGTATTTTTGGTAAATGTCCCGGAACCCACAAGCAAAACATGTCACCCTCCAGATAACATCCCTCTTCTAAGCCCCAAGGAAAGAAAAGGAAAGGACTGCGTATTCGTTTAGTCAAACATGGGGACATCTTATCTGACCTGTCCAAAGCTTCTGCACCCCTACTAAAAAAACTCATTCAAACAGCCTCCAAAGAGGTCATCGATACCGTGTGCGAATGTTGTTTGAACGTTTTGAAAGGCACGATCCCTTTGTCCAAACACCAGAAACAATGCTTAGGCAAACATCGTCACGTTCTTCGTTAAATGGTTCAAAAGAAAATCCCCCTTCGTCAAAAGAAGAAGTCCCCCTTCGTCAAAAGAAGAAGATGTTGGTCCAACGTGGAGGAATTTTACCCCTCTTGTTAGGCCCATTGCTGAAAGCAGTCTTGGGAACCATGCTGGGAGGACTGGTGGGAGCAAGATAATAATGACCTCTGAAGTTCCGAGATCTTAGAATTGACCCTTGACATCCAATGGAAGGATGAAAACTAGCTTTAGTGCCTTACAAACGATGGATGGAATACCATCGTTGGCAAGAACAGCGGACCCCGCATTTACCTCCCAATCCCAATTTGAGCGAGATGTCCCAGTTACAACACGAATTGCAGTCCTTGATGGATCGCCAAGATTTGTCCAAAACAGAAAAATCGCAAAAGTACGGTCAACTCTTGCAACGACAGCAACTCTTTCACCAAAAAGCTTTAGACGAAACAGCTCAACCCACTCTGAAAGATTTTAAGACCTTGATGAAAAGTCCATCCCCCACACCATCACCACTACTACCATCCCCAGGGGTCACCAGAGACGCTACCCCACGAAGGTCTGAGGAAGAAGAGATACAAGAAGTTTTTTCAAACACCGTCAGCAGCTCCCATTTCTAGTAAAATTGCAGCATCCATGTTGACCGCTTCTCCCACACCCCAACGAGAAGAAATGAAAGCTTGGGTTAAAAAGATGATGTCCACTCCTCCTTCGACAGAAGTGAAAAAGAAAGAAGGGAAACCAGGAGTGAAAAAGGAAAAGAAGACCAAAGTTATTCTATTGCCACCTCCACCACTACCTTCGACTACTACTCCCGTAGCCCATCGGACACGTAAATCCGTTTCCAAACCACCCTTTCGTCCCGCCCAAAGTAGCATCCTCGAAGAGTGGGTGCCTTATTAACAAACAAACAAAAAATGGAGAAGGTGTTAGCCAGCATTTACTACGATCCATCCCATCCTGCAGGTTACGCAGGTGTTCAAAAATTGTATCGTGCTGCCAAAACTCGACTGAAAAGTCTCCGTTTACCTCAAGTGCAACGATGGTTACAAGAACAAGCTACCTACACTTTACACAAACCCATTCGGCGCAAGTTTTCCAGAAGTCGCACACGAGTGGAAGGCATCGATCATCAATGGCAAGCCGATTTAGCCGATGTCTCTCATTTTGCAAGCTACAATCGCGGCTACAAATATTTGTTTTGTGTCATCGACGTCTTTTCCAAATTTGCCTGGGTCGTGCCCTTGACTCCCAAATCGAGCAGTGAGTTAGTGCGAGCCCTGCAACGGGTGTTGAAACAAAGTGGTCGTCACCCTCTTCGATGGCAAACGGACAAAGGCACCGAATTTCTGAACCAAGCTTTCCAAAAAGAATTAAAGAAACGTGACATTCATTTTTTTACCACTGAGAATCCTGAAACCAAAGCTAGCATCGTGGAACGTTTACAACGCACTTTGAAAGAACGCAAGTGGAAATATTTTACGCATCACCACACTCTGAAGTACATCGACATCTTATCACACCTGGTGCAAGCGTACAACCAATCTTACCATCGAAGCATTGGACGTGCCCCGCAAGAGGTGACTCCCGACAACGAAGTGCTGGTGCCTGATCGCCTCTTTGGTACGTCCCCGACGAGGGCTGTCCCCAAGAAAAGTGGAGTGTTGACCGTAGGAGATTGGGTGCGCATTTGCAAAACCAAAGCACTTTCGACAAAGGTTATTTACCTAACTGGACTACCGAATTGTTTCGTGTCACTGGACGAGTGCATGGCCGTCATCCTGCCGTCTATAAATTGGAAGACATGAACGGAGAAGTGCTCAAAGGAACGTTTTACTTACCCGAGTTACAACGTGTCACCAGAAAAGAAGACGACGTGTACGACATCGAAAGCATTCTCGAACGCAGAACCCGTAAAGTGGGCAGACGACGCGTCAAAGAAGTCAAGGTACGTTGGAAAGGATATCCACCCAGTTTTGATTCTTGGATCGACGGTTCGCAAAGTCATCGACTATAAAAAGAAGTGACCATCATGCCCTTTCACACAGACTCAGCTCCTGCGACCTCTCCTTCACCCAGTTCTTCTCTGCAAGATTTACAGAAACAACGCTTGTGGGTGTGGTGTGGAGAACGTGTGCCTAAAACGCAAATCGTCTTTTTCTGCCAAATCTTTGTGGTGTATTGTGTCATCAGTGCAGCCATTGCCAATTTGAATTTGCAACAAGGGGACAAACAATTGTGGACCATTTTATTAAACAATTGCATCGGTTACCTGCTTCCCAATTCCTACCTGAAATTCTCTTCCAACGGGAACAACGGGAACCTTGTGTCCAGTGCCAGTGCCAGTCACCACTCCATCAACAATAACAATCCCATTTTGGGCGGAGACACGCCTCTGACTTCCAGTAACCCCTCGGACATCCACAGAACTCTGGAATTATGAGTCACACTAACAACCAATTTTACTTAACCTTATCCAGTGACAGTTCCATGGAGGTTTTTCCGAAGAACACTTTGTGCTGTTACACGGTGAAATTACCTCAGACCATCCAATTAGATCACGAAGCCCATTGGGACGTGGCTTTGGTAGAAATCATTCACCCGACCCAAGTCCTCAATGTCCTTCCCAATCAAAATTATTTTTCAGTGGAAGTTCATGACAAACCATTGCAAAAGTACTTGAATACCCATGTCAAATATGATAACAAAACCTATGATGACAAAACTCAAAAGTGGTCCTATCACTTGTTCGTTCCTCCAGGCTATTATTTTAGTGGTCAACATTTAGTGAGCACCATTACCTCCAGATTTAATGTCGTGTTTCTGATAGCTTTGGAAAGTGTCAGAAAAAGTGTCACTATGGAGTACCACAAAGCAGCTCGTCGCTTCCTGATGAAATTTGACGGGGGTAAAATCATTTCTATTTTATTTTGTCCTGAATTGTTTGACATGTTCGGCGGGGACATGGACATGAGGATGGCCATGATCAAGAAAAACGAATTACCAGTCATTTCCTACAACGATTCTTTTAGCAGGTTATTTCATTCCCCGGTAGAACTGAACCAAGGACTCAATTTGATGTTTGTGTACTCCGATGTGGTGGAGTACAATGTGGTGGGTCACACCTCCGTACCGTTACTGCGTGTCATTCCTTTCAAAGTGGATTCTGCCACGAACGCTGACGAGGAAGGTGGAAACACTTATCACGTACACCGCGAATTTGTACATCCTTACTATTTGCCTGTCAGCAAGTCTTATTTGGACACGGTCAACATTGCTATAAAAGGAGATCTGGGATAAAATATTTCATTCACCAAAGAAAAAGTCACGGTGAAACTCCATTTTCGAGAACGGTTCTCAAACGAGTTGTAAGTCATGTGTCCAGTGTACAGAGGGTTGCTTGAATGCGAGGACACGGTTTAGGAGATATGTTAAAATCGGCTTTTCGTTCGGTGGCTCCGGTGTTGAAACCGATGGTGAAACGCGGAATGCATGCTTTGAAAGATGCTGCATTGACACACGGCAAAGAATTTATCCAAAATGTCATCATCGACAAACAAAACCCAAAAGAAGCTTTCTTGAGAGCAGGCAAAAATGTCTTGTTGCAAACGGGCAAAGACCTTTTGGGTCGAGGAGAAACTCCTATAAATGCCCTGAACCCTACCGAGTCAGGCATTCCAACTTCTCTGACGCCACAGCAAGGACATGGCAGAAAGAGACGAAGAAGAAAACACCCTTTCACCAGACTTCACACTTTTAAGGCTAGAAAGACAAAGAAAAGAAGAACCGTTCGAGACTTAGACGTTTTCGATTATTAATGTATTGAGAAACAGAAAAAAAATGATGCACCGAGAGTCTTGCACCTGTTCCAAGTCGGAACTGGATCTGTTTGCCATGCCACCCACCATGATGACCATGCAAGAATCCCAATGGGTGGAATTTCATCCCGTCTCCTCTTTGACGGATTCAGCTCCCATCGAGTTTGATATCAAAGGTCAGCCCGAAGATTACATCGATCTGAATAGCAGTTACCTGTATTTGAAAATCAAAGTGATCAAAACGGACAACACCAATCCAGGAGGCGATGCTAGGGTAGCTCCCGTCAACAATTTCATGCATTCCTTGTTCAGCGAAGTGGACTTGTACTTGAATAACAAACTGGTCAGCAGCAGCATGGATACATACCCTTATCGTGCCTACCTGGAAAATCTCTTGACGTACCGAAAAGAAGCCAAGAATACTCATCTGGATGCTTGGTATGGAAACCTGACACAGCGGTTGATAACACGTTTAACGACACAGCCCTCACAGCAGATGACGATCCTCACAATGTGGGATTTAACACACGTAGAAATAAAATTCTGCAAGGACGAAGTTTAGAACTAATGGATCGTTTGCATTTGGAATGTGGTTACAAGAAAAGTATTTGCTGAACGGGGTGGATATTCGCCTGAGACTGAATCGTATCAGTACCGCTTTCCATTTGATGGCCCATGCTAACGAGTACAAAACCATCATCCAAGAAGCCAGGCTCTACGTGCGACGCTTGGAAGTGTTACCCAAAGTGGGAAACGACATCAGTCACACGTTGAGCAGAACGACCGCCAAGTATCCGATACTACACGTAGAAGTAAAAACGTTCACTATTCCTGCTGGACAGCGATCCATGATCGAAGATCATCTGTTCCAAGGCCAGTTACCCAAGCGTTTGATCATTGGTATCGTCAAGAATTCGGCCTTCAATGGAGTCCACAACGAAAATCCTTTCCTGTTTCATCATTACAACGTAGCCAAGATCGAAGTCAGTCGCGATGGCAAGACACTGTGTACCCGACCCTTTGAGCCTAAGTTTGGTGACAGGAATTACTTGAGGTCGTACTTGTCCCTGTACGAAGCTACCGGACAGTTAGGAACTAACACCAGTCACGGCATATCGTACGAGGATTATACAGGAGGCTACGGTTTGTGGGCTTTTGATTTCACTCCAGACCAAGGCAGCTACGAGGGACATTTCCACCCTATAAAATCCGGCCAGATTCGAGTGGGACTTCAGTTTACTAATCCTCTACCTGACACAGTGAAGGTCCTCATGCATGCAGAATTCGAAAATACCATAGAAATCAACAGTTTGAGAGAAGTCATTCTAGATTATTGGAAGCTATGGAAGACTTTTATCCCTCTTTACCTAGTGGAGAAACTTTGGACATGGACTATGAGGAGACTGTGAAAGAAGAAGAATCCCAAGACAAAGACGAAGTTATGATGAAGTCGAGATGGCCAGAACAAGAAGCCCATTTAGTCTCCTGTTTTGCTACAGTCCTGGGAGATAAAATGAAGGAATTGATCAAGAAAGATTGTTATGGATGACAAAACTATCATCCCAGTCAAATTCAACAGAATAAATGTCTGATGCTGAGTCAAGAAGAAAAATTGGACGAGTATCTGGAAAAAGCTTGGAGTCTCATCGAGATAGAATTTGTGTTGGATCAGTGGTATAAAGGCTTGCGTAAATATTCTTCTCCTCCATTAACGTCTCTGGAGATCCGTCGCATCGAAACTCTCGGGAACCGGGGTCCAAAGTCGGAGCTCGTACCCCTTTACTTGATAGACAATTTCCAAGAGAAAATCAGGATCGAATTGATAACTTATTATCACCTGTGAAGAAAAAAACAAGAACACAAATAAATGGATACCTGGGAACTTTATTATCTTTTGAACCACAGTTCGTACACTGCTTCTTGGAATCCTGTCGTATGTGCTAAAGATGAACTCCCTCATCGCAAACCTCAAGACCATCAAGCATATGTGATCAACACGGACGACAGTCATCTCCCAGGAACCCACTGGCTAGCTGTCTACATTCCTCAAGAAGGTTGTGTGGAATATTTTGATTCGTATGGATTGCCTCCTTTGGAAGACGATATCATTGACTTTATGAGAAGAAATGCTCAGACCACACGATTCAATAATGTGAAATTGCAAGGCACATATTCCTTGGTGTGTGGACCGTACTGTGTGTATTTTCTGCATCATCGCAGCCTGGACTATTCCTTAGAACATTTAGTGACTCATTTTGATCCTCGTTCTTCTTCTAGAAACGATGTGAAAGGAGATCGATGGTTTTGTGATCATTATACTTATTTTTTGTATCAAGCTAGGAAACGTAGTGTCCATCAATAGCCTAATGACTTCCAACAGTGGCACAACGTTGTCAGCCCTGTCCAAAATATAGTGTTATTTGAGAAAAAATGTTTGTTATTTGAAAAAAAATGTTTAATGTTATATTGTCTGGTTAATGTTAGTGTTAAGTGATTTTGAATAAAAATGTTGTGTTTTGAAGAAAAAAATGCCTTTGTGGTTTGTTTTTCTATAGGAATCATGATTCATGCTCTTTGACTTTTCTCTATCCCTCCCATGACACTATTTGAACGTTCCGACTCGAAAACCGTGTAGAAATGTTTTCCTTCACATCCGCTCTTTGACCATAAAACCGGGGCAGTCTCCAGTCTGACCATCCATTGTCGACTCATCCTCCTACGAAGATGTGCTCCAGACTAGCTAAGCTGAACAATGCCTACGTGAATTTGCATAGGGTCAGACACAGTCTGATACCGAAGCCGGAAGAGATAGAGAATGTTAGAATGTTAAAAGTCACTGAAGACCTGATAGAAGAGCTCTTTAGAGAAGAAATTAACAGGGAGAAAGAAGAATGAACAGAGAAGTACGGACTTCAGAAACAGCAGAGAGAGCAGCAACAGCAACAACAGCAGCAGCAGCAGCAGCATCCTGAACCTGAGAGAGGCTATGTCGACTGTCGTATCGATACCAAAGAGTTCTTCTTCTCTTTCCGAAGAAGCAGACCTTATCCTGGGAGAAAGCCTATCGTCAGAGGAGGCCGCAATCTTAGAACCTAAAAGATTGGCCTAGCTTCAAGTTCACACACACATAAAAACAGCCCTTTTCAGGGCTACCCCAACCTCTAGAAAAGAAATAACAATCGATTGCCTATAATAAGTTAATTAAAAAAGGAGTGCGTGTATAAGCAGATGAATTCTTTATCTTGCTTGGAAAGTGTGTGTGTGTGTGTGTGTGTGTGTGTGTGTGTATAAGTGTTTTCTTTAAGTGGCTTGTCAAAATGTTTTAGAATAGCGATGAGTAGTATAAAAAGCGAGTGAGTGTTTCTTTTAGGTCCGCGCGTTTTTCGGTCATGACCTAGGTAATATAAGTTTTGGGTCTTAGGGGGTGTTTTCCTTCACTTCCGCGCGTTTTGGCTGATGATCTAGGCAATATAAGTTTTGGGTTCCAGCATTGCGACTCAACAAGAGAACAAACTACAATAGTCTACCTCTGATACAACTACAACACAAAGGGCCGGGATTGAGAATAAGACTGTCCATACCAATTTTGAACATGTACCACTTGTTTATTCACGCACTGCGTGATTTTTAATTACTCCTGGGGGAAGGAAAAGAAGCCTCATCCCCCAGGCTTTTATGTACTCACAGAGTACTTTTTAATTTAGCCACTCAGGTGTAGGACTAACTAGTCCTTAACAACCTGACTGAAAGGCTAATAAACATGAGTGGGAATAGTCACACCACACTCTCATGTTTCTTAGTTGGATTGAAATGCCCCAGGTGTCAACCCAAGCAGTCTGTGACGCCCGCTACAATTGGTCGGCAGCGATGACGTCACATTAGGACACCTGGTCTTGTGGCAGGTGGAAATCGTTCCACATACTGCCACGTGTACGTTGTCCGAGCGTGGTAAAGGAGGAAAGGTACTCGGAAAGCCAGGCATGAATGTCATGTACTCCCCAAAACGCCAGCCCGTACTTATTCCAAATCATGTCCAGTTTTACTAATGGACAAAATATACCAATAATATGTTAGCCACCTCTGCAATTAATCAAATCATAATAGTTATAAATTTTGAATACATTTTCCGAACAAGTTTTAATTTAATGTACATAGTGTACATACTTATTGAAATTAAAAACCAATCGGTCAAGTCTAAACGACTTACAGCAGTTGTGTAACGCATGGTAAAAGAGTAAGTGTGAGAATTTAAAAGGCGGTACCAAGACAGATCAATTCAGATGTAAGATTAGTTGATCTAGGAGGGATACCAAGCCAAAATGGATCCGTATTAGATATTTACAGGCAAGTTTAGTAGCCCTAAGAAGGGCTTTTTGTTTTTAGGCAAACGTTCCCCGTCTGTCCTCTGCTTCCCTGCAAAGCTGGGCTGTTTTGCTTTCTTCGTTAGTTTCCCCAGGAAAGGCATAACCATGAAGTTTAGCGATGTATTTAGCCGCATCGGTCAGCTGGCGCAAGGAGAACTCTGAGTAAGCTTCATAATAGAATTGGCTCAAAATTCTGACTCCATAATGCCATTGTGCCGGTCGTGGTTTCTGTGTACCAAGAGAGCGCCAATTAATGTATTGGATTGCATTGACGAAGTGGCCCGCTTGTTTGATATCATCAATTGCCTTTCCCAGTCCCATATTCCGGTAGATAGAGCCTTCCTTTTTTCCACTCGGTTTAGGTGGTGCAGGTTCCTCAGCTTCATCGCCGCTGGATGATGATACTTCCAGGGCCGCTGCCAGCGTGGAAGTTTCAAATTCTTCGGGGTCGTCTGCCAACATTGCCTGGATTTGGCTGAGTATGTTAGTAGAAATAATTTGTGAAGCTTGATTTAAAATTTCAGCCAGTTGTTGAGTTACTAACGGATCTTGGTCCGTACTGGTATGGACAGTCTTATTCTCAATCCCAGCCCTTTGTGTTGTAGTTGTGTGAGAGGTAGGGTGTTGTAGTTTGTTCTCTTGTTCAGTCGCAATACTGGAGTCACGTGGTAACTGGGTCTGCTTTCGCTCCGTGAGTGAGTTCGTAGAGGTGTTAATTTTCATGCCAGATGTTGTTGAAGAGACATAGAGACGGTTAAGAGTAGATTAGGAAGGCACTATAGATAAAAACTTAAAAAAAATATTTTTTTTTTATTTTTTATTTTTAATTTTTAATTTTTTTATTATTTTTTTTTAATTTTTTTTTTCGTCTTGAATTCCTTATTTATTTTGATTACTTATCTTATTGGTTTGGAGTGAAAACTTGTTTTATGGTTATTTGTATGTTATTATGTAGTCCTGTTTTACTTAATTCCTATTTTCCTATTTTAATTTTTTGTGTGCTTAATTGGTCTTTATTATTCGGGCTATGAACGGCTGTTTCAGTCTGTGAACCCACGAGACCTAGCAGGCCGTCATAATTCCCAAACAGTGATTTTGTGTTAAAAAAATTGTTTTTTTGATTAGATTCGTCCTTAACTGGTTTTTATTATTCGGGCTATGGACGTCTGTGTCAGTCTGTGAACCCACGAGACCTAGCAGGCCGTCATAATTCCCAAACAGTGATTTTGTGTTTAAAAAAAATTGTTTTTTTTGTTTAGATTCGTCCTTTACTGGTTTTTATTATTCGGGCTATGAAGGGCTGTATCAGTCTGTGAACCCACAAGACCGAGCCGTCCGTCATAATTCCCAAACAGTGATTTGTAATATTTTTGACTGGTCTTTGATTTACTTTCTTAGATTTTTTTGATTAGATTGGATTCGTGTATAAAACTTATGATATTTTCGAATGTTAGATTAATACTGGGGTTTGTGTTCATCAAGAATTTTGGGTATATTGCAGGGGATCCAATATTATGCTGTTTAACTTTAAACTTAGCCCTTACTTTTTCAAGTGTGTGGCAGTTGTTAAAAATATGTTCTAGGTCTTCTGGGACCCTGCAGTGGTAGCAGTTAGGGTTATGTGGTTGTGGTCCTTTGTACTGTCCGAAGCTGTTAGCCAGCTTGGTTTTGCCCGTGAGTATTCTATTTATGAATTATTGTTCATTTTTTTTTTTTTTGGTTTGGGTGGTTTCCTATTTCTACAGACTTCTTTAATGAGGGTTTTTAGATTCCTGCCTTGAGTGCTTGTGTACTATAATTCCTGCCATTTATTGTCAATGAGGGTTTTAGATATGCTATTGAGTTCGCATATGCTATAATCTAGGTTGATGTGAGTGGTTTCGTTTAGTTTTTGTTTAGCTGTTATATCTGCCATATCGTTACCTGGTATGTTAATATGGGATGGTATCCACATAAATTCTACTTGTAAGTTATTATTGTTCAGTTTTTTAACAATAAATTGGTTTGCCTAAGATAGTTTTCTCTTGATTTAGTGTTGTTATTAAGTATTGAGTTTATGACGCTTAGCGAGTCACTTATTATTACCGCTTGGGGCATTTTGTTCTCTTTGATCCATTTGAGTGCTTCAAGTATGGCCCAGAATTCAGCTGTGTATATGGAGCAGAGGTTAGGTAGTCTTCGTCCTACTTTAATGTTAAGTTCGGGGATTACGTAAGTTGCTGCTGTTCTGGGTGGTTATGTTATTTTGGATCCATCAATGTAAATCTTAATGTAGTTGCAATATTTTGAGTTGATTTCTTCTGTACAGAGTGTGTTTAGTTTGAGTTCCTGTTCGTTTTTATTGCCATATTTAGTAATGAGGGTGTTAACTGAGGGGTTGATATTTATCCATGATTCTTTGTCATAGTGATTTGCAATTTCTGCTTGGAGGTTGTCTATAGGAAGTTGTTCAACTAATTGATGGACTAATTTCCCTGCTGGCATGTTTTGTGTTAATTTAGTTCTAAAAGGTATGTTGCATTTATTTATAGCTAGCCGGGTGGGGTGTGTGTCGGGGTGTGTTGTTAGCCTGGCTGCATATCTGAGGGTGAGTTCTTGTCTTCTAAGGTGGAGCGGCAGTTCTCCAGTTAAGATTTGAAGCTCCACTAGTGATGTGGATGGTAGTGCTCCAGTACAAATAATTAGGGCCTTTCTTTGTATGCTATCTAGTTTCTTGAGGTTTTTTGGGGGGTGCCGAGTTGTAAATTTGGCATCCGTAATCTAGTCTAGATCTAATTAACGATTTATATAATGCTAGTAAGGTTTCTTGATTGGATCCCCAGGTGGTTCCTTTAAAGTTTATAAGGAGGTTAAGGTCTTTATTGCACCTTTTGACTGGTTCGTTTATGTGGTGTCCCCAGTTAAGCTTGGAGTCATAATGCATTCCTAAAAATCGTGCTACTTTTACGAATTTAATTTCTTGATTTTGGATGGTGAGTTTTGGAAACTGATTTTGTAATTTACTTTTGGTGGTGAATAATACTGCTATGGTTTCTTCATGGGATAATTTGAAACCCCATTTATCAGCCCATTTCCCTATTTTGTTTAAACTTGTTTGAATATCGCTGATTACTTTGTGGTTGGAGGGGTTTCCTGCTCTCCATAATCCACTATCATCAGCAAATTGTGAGAGTTCAATTAGTTTTGATCTTAAGTTGGTGTCCAAGTCATTAATCATGATGTTGAAAAGGGTTGGGCTGCGTTAGCTCCCTTGTGGTGTACCGTTTTCAAGTGTGTGTGGTTCAGAGTAGGTGTCTCCAACTCTGGTTGATATTATACGGTCAGCGAGGAAGTTTTCAATGAATTTAAACATTCGACCTGTGATGGCGTAGTGGTTGAGTTTGGCTAATAAGCCTTTGGTCCATACAAGGTCGAATGCCTTTTCGAGGTCAATAAATACTGCAATTAAATTCCTATCAGCTTTGCGTTTGGAGTTGAACGCTAATTTGATTGCGGTTTCCAATCGTATTAGTTGATCCTTGGTGGATCTTTTGTTTCTAAATCCGCATTGATTATCGGAGATTAAATTATTGGTCTCTAGGTGGTGTTTGAGTCGGTAGGTGACTATGATTTCCATGATCTTACAAATGTTGTTTGTTAGGGAAATGGGTCTGGAGGAGCTAATATCGTTAGGGTCTTTTACTTGCTTGGGTATTGGAATTACTATTGCGTGCTTCCATTTATCGGGTAGTTTGCCTGAGGTCCATATTTGGTTTAGTAATTTAATAATTGTTTGTTTAATGTTATTTGGGATATTTTTGTATATTGCGTATCCTATTTGATCTTCCCCTGGGCTAGTTTCGTTTTTGGTTTTCAATGCTAGGTCCCATTCGTAAGTTGTGATGTCTTTATTTAGGTTCGAGACTTTGGGACCGAGGTCTTTAAAGAGAATAATATGGGTTCTTTCTACTTTGTCCCTATGTAATTGAAATGCTGGGGTGTGGTTGGTGTTGCTACTCATATGTGAGAAATGCTGAGCTAGTCGGTCAGCTTTTTCTTTATTAGTAATGGCTCCAGATATTTTTGGGGTGGTGTTAGTTGTCTTCCCTCTAATTGATCTAATCTTATCCATGACTTGTTTGGTACTAGTTATGATATTGATATTCGTGCAGTAATTATGCCAAGTTGATTCCTTTGCCTGTTTAATTATGTTTTTAAGGTTTTTCTCCTTTTGTTTATATATAGTGAAATCAGTAGAGTTTTTAGTGCGTTTGAATTTATTGAGGGCTTTTTTCTTATCAATGATGGCTTGTTTGCATTCATCATTCCACCATGGGACTGCTTGTTTATTTGGGTTACCACTAGTTTTGGGTATGTTGGTGGTGGCTGCATTTAGTATGGTATCAATCAGGTTCTCGTAATATTTATTAATATTATCATTTTCTAGGTTTGTTGGTGTCTACTTTGCTTAGTGCTTCATTAAATGTGGTCAATCTGCTTTTGAATATATCCATCTAGGGGTTCTTTTTAGCGAGTTGTATTGGACCGTCATCTGCAGGGTGACTATTACTGGAAAGTGGTCACTGCCCAAGGGGACAGTTTGATCCACTCTCCAGTCCGCCACCTGGGTTATTGATGGCGAGCAAATGGTGAGGTCGATGGCGGACATGAGACCGTTTTCTGGGTTGAGGCGTGTTTTTGTACCGTCATTTAAAATGGTTAAGTTAGATTCTGCGGTCCATTCTTCAATCAATTTGCCTCTTTTGTCCGTCACACCGCCCCCCACCTCCCCAGCTCGTTATGTGTATTGAAATCTCCACAGATGACGATCTGATCTACTCGTTTGTGATCATTTATTTGTTTGTAAGTAATTAAGATGGCTGTGCCTGATGTTCCCCCTGGGTCATAAATGTTGAATATTTGTTTTTGACCCTTGCCTGTATGAATTATGAGGGATTGAATTTCGAATGCTTCGTTGCTACTTGGGGTTGGTGTTATGGTTATTGTTGTTACATTCGGGATGTTATCTGCTATATAGATGGCTAAACCCGCACCTCCTTGTCCCGTGGTTCGATTTTTGAAGTGACCTGGGGCATATCCTGGGAGTTTGGGTATTTGTTTGGTTCTACTTGTTATTTTTGTTTCTTGAATGCATATAATATCTGGTTTGTGTTCCAAGTTTTGTAATTTGGCTTTGAGTTCACTGATATTACTTATTAGCCCTCTAGCATTCCATTGCCATATTATAATGTTGCGGTTTGTTGAATAATCCATTATTGGGGTGGCCCTTTATTGATTGTTTTGTGTTGAGGGTTATGTGTTAACTTTAAATTTGATTCGATTTTGCTTATTATCTGTGTTATTTTATCCACGATGGAGTGGTGGTTGTTGATAAGTTCGGCTTTGATCTCTATGAGTAACTTTTCTATTGTCGGGTCTGACAGTGATTTGTTTTTGGTGTTAGTGTTATCTGATTATTCAGGGTGGAGTTGTGAGTCTTTGTGGGATTTGATTAAGAATGTATCTTGTTTATTTAATCTTGTTTGATCTTGGTTGACCTTGTTTGACCTTGGTTGGTTGGGTGTTTGGGCTGTGGTTGCTTCAGTTGCTGGTTTGTTTGGTGTCATGATATGGTGGTGATTTTTAATATTGGGGGTTAGTTTTTTCGCCGTATGATACGGGATTTGCTTGTTGTTCATGATATCTATGGCTTGATATTCCTTGATAGTGTTGGGGCATTCGTGGGATTTAGGTAGGTGGGGGCCCCTGCAGTTGGTACATTTGGGTGTGGTTCTACGACATACACATTTGTGGTTTCCCCCGCATTTGTAGCATAGTTGGGTATATCTACATCTGTTAGAGAAATGTCCCCAGTGTTGGCAGTTGCTGCAGAACCTGGGTTTTGCTTATGTAGGTCTCAAGGCGGTGGCGTGCCCCAGAGTGACCTAGTCTTATCATGGTTGAGAGTGGAGAGTTTGATTCTAGTATCGCTGTATTGGTTTCCTGTCCTAAATGATTTTTGAGTTTATAGGCCCTATTTATGGGGGTACCACTGTCTTTGAGTTTGGCAGTGAGGGTTTCGTTGTTTATCTCTTTATTTTGTCCTGTGTGTTTTAGAACTGCTTTAAATGTGGGGTTGTTCGTGCGGGTGTGTGTCACTAAGTCATTTGTTCGTGTGTTATTATTTATTGCTATGAGGGTCTGGTTGCTATTGTGTGTTTTGGTTATTATGTTCTTTGTTCCTATTTGTTTGTGTCTTTCGACTTTAACCCTAATGTTGTTAATAATTTCAATTTCTAGGAATTTGGTCATTTGACTGCGAGTGCTGCAGTGTACTATTATCTATCTTGTGTTTGGCCTAAATATTTTGAATTGTCCTTGATGAACCCTAAGAAGGGCCTGTGTGAGACTGTTAACAGTTATGTTTATCAGTTTATTGTAGTTGCTACTGATATAAAGTGTGTGTTCTATGGGGTGGTATGAAAATTTGGCCTGTTTCTTTGGTTCTTTGGGGGTGGGTGAGTTTGAATTATTTTGGGGGGCAAGTTTGTTCTTGGTAAACATGGGTCCCTTCCCTTTACCCATGCCATCCCACACGTTAGGTTTTGATTTAGTGGTTGGGGTGGTTGGGTTAGCTTGTGTTTTGTTTTGGCTGCTGAGTAATTGTTCTCCAGTTAAGGGTTTTGATGGTCCAGGGGTCTGACTGTTATGATATTTCGGTTTGTTGTTACTGATATGAATGGGTGGGAGTGTCATCACCAAGTGTTTGACTCCTGGTGTGGATTGCTCGCTATATGTTGATGATTTTCTAATATGTTATCGATCAAAGCACATGCATACAATTTAAAGACAACTACAGCAAAATATAAACAAGATTCAAGATTGGGCTAGTACGAAAGGCTTCAAATTCTCGAAATCAAAAACGGTATGTATGCATTGCTATCAGTGACGACGAAACCACGATGAACCTAAACTCACGCTGGACGGAACACCTATTCAAGTTGTTGATGAAACAAAAATTTTTAGGCATTATCTTTGACAGAAAACTGACTTTTATTCCACACCTAAAGAACTTGACAGCTAAATGGTTAAAAGCACTTGACCTACTTAAAGTAGTAGCGCATACTGACTGGGGTGCTGATAGAAAAGTCATCCTGAATTTATATACAACGTTTATTCGCTCCAAACTGGATTATGGATGCGTTGTGTATGGTTCAGCCAGAAAGTCATATCTTAAAATGCTTGATCCAATTCATCATCAGGGAATAAGACTGGCTCTGGGAGCATTTAAAACATCCCCGTGTGAAAGCCTTCTAGCGGAAGCGAACGAACCACCGTTATCACATCGTAGAGAAATGCTTTCCGTACAGTATGCTCTCAAATTAAAATCAAACCCTCTGAATCCCGCTTTTTCGGCTGTTTTTCAACCCAAATACAAAACCTTATACGAAAATAAAACAAACGCCATACCTTCCTTTGGCATTAGAATATCATCCAGCCTTGACAGTACAAAAATTGATCTTTCTAAAATTCAGAAAACGTCCATCTCCGAAACACGACCCTGGCTACTTAAACAACCAAAAGTACTTTTTACGCTACACGATGGAAGAAAATCCGGGACAAACCCTTCTGTATTCCACAACTTTTGCCATGAACTCCTCACCGAATTTAAAAACTACACAAGAATTTACACCGATGGATCAAAGGATGAGGAAAAGGCTGCGGCAGCCTTCGTTTATGGAAATCACACAACGGAAGTTCGCTTACCAAATGGAACATGGAATGATGCAGTGAATAACAAACTTCATGCAATCAAGCCAACTCTAGGAGAATGGATTCCTTCCTACAGAACCATGCCTAGAGAGGAGGTAGTCATTGCAAGAATCCGAATTGGTCATACTTATATCACCCACTCCCACATACTAAAAGGTGAAGACCCACCAGAGTGCGTTTCTTGCAATGAACCTTTCACTGTTAAGCACTTTATGATAGTGTTTTGACCTGCAACCTACGCGCGATCAGTATTGCAATGTGCATGACATGAAGGAACTGTTTGATACAATACACATCACTTATATTATAGAGCAAATGAAAGCAGTGAATATTTAGTCTAAACTCTAACTTTTATGCTATCACCTAGTGCAGTTTTATGCAATATATATACCGTTTCTTTTTAAATATCTTTTCATCATTCTTTATTAACATACACCATTTACATCCCCCGTTGATCGGGAAGCTTTATTTTTCCACCGTTACCATCTTATCGTTTTAATTTTAACTATTTGGTTTTGATATCGCTGGTCGAGATGAGACTTTTTATAAATTTTAAAATATTATACATACAACATTTTGTTTGGCGCTAAATAGCCTAACAGTGCTGATGCGCCGTTAAAATACAATCAGTCAATCAATTTTCATGAGTTTGAGATATTTATGTACGTGGCAATTAGTTCCTGTTCTTTGAGAAGATTTTTTTTTTGCAAATCCCAGTTGTGTAAATGTAAAAGAGTTCGCCTTGTCGTCAGGATACATTGCAGTTAGAAAACTTTGTTTAGGTGATCATTGGTGACGTTTTCTCGCCACATATAGCCCTGTTCTAGTTAATCGTGTGTGGTTATTGAATGAGTTCAATTTCTCTTCAGATATCACACTTTTGCTAATATTAATTGTGCGTGGTCATTGAATGAGCTTCTTTTCTCTTCACATACCACGCTTTTACAAGTATACATTGTGTGATTATTGGATGAAAATAATTATCTCCTCATATCACACTTATTCAGTTCTGTAAATGTATGCGTGATCATTGAATGTATATATCTATCTTCAAACATCACACTTTCTTAGACTAAAACTCTCTAACTGATGAACGTACATGCATTCGTCGTGCAGACATAATCCCCCTCCACCACATCCAACTTCAAGTAGTCGTCAGTTCGAACGCTGTCTAAGGGAACCAACTCTTTTCTGTCGATGCAGTTGTCTCCCTTGATCTACTGCAGTCCCGTTGATTCAAGTCAACACTATCTACTAGAATCCTAAGTGAAAAAAGTCGTTTTCTTCCCAAGATTGTCTATTATATGAATAAAGACAATCTTCTCAATAGTAACCCACCCCCCTTTTTCACAGGCAGTAAGTAATAATAAGCTGAGTAGGAGTCAAGTCACACAGATAAAGTTGGTGATATTTTCCCCTGTGTACCAGTGACTGCAAGCAATGATAAAGGTCAACGGGATGGGAAGGATACCCGAATGCTAGACCTGATGCCAAAATTTTCATCTTCATCATTGCAACGCGATTCCAGGAATCTACGTGATTGTTGGATATTCATTATAATTGCTATATAATGTGTTTGAATCTTATTACATCTTGAATAAATATGTGTAGTATGCATACAAAAGTCTGACTCTGTCGTGCTTTTAATCAAGTTTATTGCATAAGGTGTCTTTACCAAATAAAGTGACAGTGGTGCATAGGGGTTGTCGTATAAAAAAAGTTATTTGAGAAATAAAGTACTTAACGACCAAAAACCGTTACAATATAGTATGTGCCATGGTATTTCTTAATGTGTAATAAACGTCTCATGAAAAATTCTTCTACATCCATTTGATCCCAACTTAAACCCTGTTTTTTATTATTATTGTAGCCAGACACACACCCCTCTGATATCTTCATTAATGTAGTAATTACAGATAACTACTGCATTTAATTTGTCATGTAAGAGGTATTTTAATTCCGGTCTAATGCCATTATAAGTTTATTGTAGCAAAATCTCGTCAAAATTCATTTCTTTGGTTATTTTTCCTATCTTTTTTATCTACCCTATTGCTATTGATGGTCGCAATTGGGACGATTATTCCCTCCATTTTTGGTTACACTGTACCAGGTGCCGCATCATTTAATTGTTATTTTCCTATTTAAAATTGTGTTAAAATGTATTTAGGTTATTCTTGTATTTTTTAAAGGCTCTGGTCTATTTTCAGAGCCTCTTTTAATTTCTGGATTTCCTCCTACGTTTATTCTTCAATATCTGACTTAGAATCGTAATTTGTGTTTGTTTCGTTCGTGTTTTCCATTTCCGAGTCCGTGTCATCGTCCGTTTCCATTTCCAAATCGTCTTCTGCTTCCAATTATTTTGTATTTTATATCAGAAGGTTTGGTAACAATCTTTTCAACAAAATCCTCGTACATACGAAACGTATACCTATGATCAGTCCAGCAAAATCATGCTTGTACTTTCCGTTTATGTTCCAGAAAATACTAAGTGAACATAAAGTGATCAAGTAAATTAAGACCTCCTAGGGCTTGGCGTGACCAGCCGATTTGTCGAGACCGGGCCCTCCCGACCACCCGTCCAGAAGAAATAGAGGCCAAAGTAGTATATTGCATCGGAAAGCCTCTGCTCAACTACCAGGATCCTTTCCTCCCCCGACACGGGTTGCAACCCACGGCAAACAGGTTGCCTCTACTTAGTCGCCTCTTACGACACGTAGTGAGGACCCGTCCGGCCAATTCTACAACCCCGGACCCGCAGGGGGAGGTCTTTTGAAAATGAAGCACATATAAAGATATCAAACAATGTTTCACTATTAAATTGTCTATATCGTTGACATTTGTTTCGTACAGATACAACTGAATAATAATAATATGAAAATAATAATGCTAATAATACAGCTGTTGGTAGGACGAATGTGTGTGAAGTTTCAGAGACCCTGCCCATGCCCCTACAAAGGATGTAACGAGTATCTCTATTCATAAGGCATGTAGACGTAAAGCCTGTCGCCATCCCACTTCATCAACGAGATATTACATCCCCGTCATTTTTCAATGATCATACACATAATCATGTCTATGGCGCTAAATAGCCTAACAGTGCTGTGCGCCGTGAAAATAGTAATCACTCAATCCCATGTATTCCTTGGATATTCATAATACATTCTAAACAGTTTTCAACCGTCTCATGTTTTACAAAATCACCACGTATAAGCTGCCCAAAGCTACATATTTACCTCTCTAACTTCCTCCACAAGCCGTCCTAACTATCACACCAGGATTTTGAGGTTTCTGACTGTGGTGTATTGATAGCCGCAATAAAAGCGGTTGTATATAACAAGCTTTTTTCAGACCACTCGGTATAAATAATTCCTTGATTTGCGGGACAGTATCTGAAACAGGTAGGCTTATAAAGGTAGATATACTGCCGTTTAAGTTCTATAAAGTAAAGATATTTTATTTTCGAGATATTAAGTACGTTTTATTTTCGAATGTTTGTTAGATGGAAAAACATATCTTTCATTTTTTCCGATATATGCATCTTCCAAAAATATACAATGTATACTTGTAAGAATCTCATCACATAAACTCATGATATCCGTTGCAGCTTTTCGTAACTGCTTTTCAAAAACGCGATTATTACTAAAAGACAAAGCCTAAACTAGGACATATCTTTGACTGCAGTGCGATAGTATTTAACTTTATTTTTAACTTCTTTGTGATTTTCGTGCAGACAAAAATACAACGTAATTATTTTCCTCAATTTGTACAATACTGCAATTATACATTTATACTCCACTCTATTTCTCCGTTCAAAAGAATATTTGCGTTAATTACAGTCAGGTTCTTGATTCCCTTTCCTCTGCCCTTAGCATGTAAAAAGTATTCTTTATGACGCATCTGGTTTCTATTATCAGAAATATCCTGATCATTTGATAATCATTTTATCAATTAAATGTTTTTAACTGAGAATTACTATTTTATATGGAACACTGAATACATATTATCTTCAGTCGCTAATGACCATATAGTGCCAATGAAACAATTTGTTCTATTCATTTTAACATTATCTGAAATTATGAAAATAAAGAATTCACTATTCAAACAGTGTATATGCAATATAAAATTTGCTTACATTTTTGTCACGCGTAAAAGGGGAAAGTGATATAAGGAAATATCTACAGCATTTCGGCCTTGGACTAACCTACTCCATCGAAATTACAGATGTATATTAAATGCCGCATGTCTACATACCCTTGCGACAGAAATGCTGTATGCAGCTATTACAAATGATAATTGTTGTGTGTATTCTAAAAGATGATTCATACATTTTATATTTTATTTCAGAATGAAATTCGTCATTGTACTAATGATATTAGTATATGTGGCCTATGCTCAAAGTAGGTGTATCTTATATTATCTTATGTTTTTTAATCACATTGCAATCAAAAAGGCATTGACCTGAAATGCATAATGTATATAATTCACTTAGAGAGCTCTAGATATATAATGTGTGTTTCAGGCTTTGAATAATGTTGTAATACGACTTCACTTTTTATATTTTGTTTATATTATCATTCTAAGTATTTTGTCAAGTGTGGCCACTAGCCAAACTTTTCATTGCAACCAGTAACAATGATATTTATGTAGCATACACAGTTTCCGCTTGATCACAGTTTGGTATGTGCGAGTTTACTATTTGCGTAGATGGGCTAAAGTCCCACATAAAGTGTAGTAAATTCAATAAAAATAGTAAGATGATGGTGTGTGATTGATTGATTGATTGAGTGATTGCATTTTAACGGCGCATCAGCACTGCTAGGCTATTTAGCGCCAGACAAAATGTTATATGTATAATCTTTTGAAAATTATAAAAAGTCTCATATCGACCAGAATATCAAAACCAAACAGTTGAAATTAAAACGATAAGATGGTAACGGTGAAAAATAAAGCTTCCCGATCAACGGGGGATGTAAATGGTGTATGTTAATGAAGAATGATGAAAAGGTTTTAAAAAAGGGACGGTGTATATATTGCATAAAACTGCACTAGGTGATAGCATAAAAGTTAGAGTTTAGAGTAAATATTCATTGCTTTCAGGAACTCTATAATACGAGTCATGTTTATAGTATCAAACAGTTCCTTCATGTCATGCACATTGTAATACTGATCGACCGTAGGTTGCAGGTCAAAACACTATCATAAAGTGCTTAACAGTGAATAGTTCATTGCAAGAAACGCACTCTGGTAGGTCTTCACCTTTTAGTATGTGGGAGTGGGTGATATAAGTATGACCAATTCGGATTCTTGCAATGACTACCTCCTCCCTAGGCATGGTTCTGTAGGAAGCAGTCCATTCTCCTAGAGTTGGCTTGATTGCATGAAGTTTGTTATTCACTGCATCATTCCATGATGCCTGCCACTTCTGACGCGAGGAACCTCTGACACTAGGTTTAAAATCAGTATACGGTATTTTAAAATCAGATGGTTTTTGAAGTAAGGGCCATTTTAGCAACGGATTATGGTTGCGTTGTGTATGGTTCAGCCCGAAAGATATATCTTTAAATGCTTGATCGAATTGATCATCAGGTAATAAGACTGGCTCTGGTTGTATTTAAAACATCATCGTGTGAAAGCCTTTTAGCTGAAGCGAACGAACCACCATTATCACATCATAGAGAAATGCTTTCCGCACCGTATGGTCTCAGACACCTTTCTCTCAGACAGAGAATTCAAAGTACGAGTGGGCCATACCCTCTCAGATTTGCACGAGCAAGAGATGGGTGTGACACAGGGCAGTATTTTATCTGTGACGCTTTTCAACATCAAAATTAATAGCATCACCAAGTGTTTGGCTCCTGGTGTGGATTGCTCGCTATCCGTTGATGATTTTCTAATATGTTATCGACCAAAGCACATGCATACAATTGAAAGACAAATACATCAAAATATAAACAAGATTCAAATATGGGCCAGTGCTAACGGTTTCAAATTCTTGAAATCAAAAACGGTATCTATGAATTTCTGTCAGTTACGAAGACATCACGGAACACCTATTCCAGTTGTTGAGGAAACAAAGTTTTTAGGTATTATCTTTGACAGAAAAACTGACTTTTATTCTACACCTAAAGAACTTGAAAGCTAAATGCTTAAAATCTCTAGATCTGCTTAAAGTAGTAGTGCACACTGGTTGGGGTGCTGGTTGAAAAGTCATCCTGAATTTATATACAACGTTTATTCGCTCCAAACTGGACTATGGTTGCGTTGTGTATGGTTTATCCAGAAACTCATATTTGAAAATGCTTGATCCAATTCATCATCAGAGAATAAGACTGGCTCTGGGAGCATTTAAGACATCCTCGTGTGAAAGCCTTCTAGCTGAAACGAACGAACCACCGTTATCACATCGTAGAGAAATGTTTTCCGCACAGTATGCTCTCAGATTAAAATCAAACCCTCTGAACACTGCTTTTTCGGCTGTTTTTCAACCCAAATACAAAACCTTATACGAAAATAAAACAAACGCCATACCTTCCTTTGGCATTAGAATATCATCCAGCCTTGACAGTACAAAAATTGATCTTTCTAAAATTCAGAAAACGTCCATCTCCGAAACACGACCCTGGCTACTTAAACAACCAAAAGTACTTTTTATGCTACATGATGGGAAGAAATCCCAGACAAACCCTTCCGTCTTCCACAACTTTTATCATGAACTCCTCACCGAATTTAAAAACTACACAAGAATTTATACCGACGGATCAAAGAATTTAGGAAAAGGCTGTTGCAGCCTTTGTTAGAGGAAATCACACAACGTAAGTTCGCTTACCAAATGACACATCTAATTTTGCAGCCGAAATCAGAGCAATAGACCTTGCTTTGCAATATTTCGAAAACAAACATATTTTAAAAAGCATCATCTTCTCTGACTCACCATCAGTACTTCAGTCATTACACAATAGAAAACTGAAGAATCCATTATTGAAAAACATACTCGTCAAAAATATCGAGCTAAGTGTCTCCCACAATATAATATACTGCTGGTTACCTAGCCAATTGGTATTAAAGGTAGCGAAAAAGCGGATCGAACTGCTAAAATGGCTCTTACTCAAGAACCATCTGATTTTAAGTAACGTATATTGATTTTAAACCTGGTGTCAGAAGGTCATTACGTCAGAAGTGGCAGGCATCATGGAATGATGCAGTAAAAAACATACTTCGTGCAATCAATTCAACTCTAGGAGAATGGACTCCTTCCTACAGAATCATCCGTAGAGAGGAGGTAGTCATTGCAAGAATTCGAATTGGACATACTTGTATAACCCACTCCCACATACTAAAAGGTGAAGACCCACCAGAGTGCGTTTCTTGCAATGAACTATTCACTGTTAAGCACATAATGACAGAGTGTTTCGGCCTGCAACCTACGCGCGATCAGGACTACAATGTGCATGACATGAAGGAACTTTTTGATACAATAAACGTAAGTTGTATTCTAGAATTCCTAAAAGAAGTAAATATTTCTTCTAAACTATAACATTTATGCCATCAAGTTGTGAAGTTTTATGTAATGTATATACCGTCCCTTACATTCAATACCTTTTCATTTGTCATCCTTAAGATACACCATTTACATTCCCCGTTGATCGGGAAGCTTTATTTATTACTTTTTCCATCTTGTCGTTTCACATTCAACTCCTTGGTTTTATATCGCTGGTCGATACAAAACCTTTTATCACTTTTAAATAACCCAACATATGACCTTTTGTTTGGCGCTAAAGAGCCTAATCGTGCTGATGCGCCGTAAAAATATATAATCAATCAATCAATCAATCAATCTGATATTTATTTATTCACTTCCTTAATTTGACAGTCGGTCATGTGAGGCGGAAATTAAACTGTCAATCGGACGGTATGAACTTTCCACGAGTTACATGTTAGCAGACCTAAAAATTTACAAGTTGAGTGTTGTAGCAGCAGAGGGGGCGAATCGGACATTTTGTCCAATCGTTATTTTGCTTAATTATTACTTTCTGCACTCAACGATCTAGTGTCGTCAGCGCCTGGTAAAAAAAAAACGACGACGTCGTTGGGGGATCGTCGCGTCGTCATTTGGTTTAATTAACACCTTCTGCGCGTCGATCCCCAGCGTCGTCAGCGTCCGGTAAGCACATCGACGACCGCGTCGATGTCATCGCCCCCTCTGCTGCTAAGAAGTTATTTACAATGAAAATTATTTACAACTAACCGAATATTTGGTCAAGTCCGATACGATATCGTGTCCGAGGATCATGTAAATTTATCGTTATGAATCCATGTGGGGTCGACTGAGCATGACTAAAAAAGTTTCGAAAAACATTAAAGTCCATGTCACCGCCGCACCATGTCTGCCAAATATTTCGTAGCGTGTGTGTATCAACGCCGTTGAATACAGCAAGAATATTGCAGTTATCTCTGATTACTTTTGGAATCTGAGTGTATCGTTGAGTGACATATATCACGTCAGTGTTTTTATGCCTGCCTCTGGAAAATATCCTAGCTGGGTTCTTTTGATTGTCTAACATAACATCATCGTACACGACTAGATTGTTAACGTCGCCATCAATATCATCAATACCCGGTGCATCATTGATATCCGTAATAAACTCAATGACATTTTTTTTAGCGATCGCTGATGCATTCTCGTTGAAATCTTTCAACACCTCGTAGCATCGTTGATCATCTACGCTAGGAGCAACCAAATACAACTTATCCCACTTCATCCATCTCATTATTAAATTAAGTAATAATTGCGTCTTGCCGGATCCAGATGGTCCGATGATAATCATCCGGATCGAGTTTGGTAACGCTGCAACATGCTTAACTGGTTCTCTCGTTTTAGTCGCCGAAAAATCAATTATATTCATATCTCTATACATAAATTATGGATCTATATTGTGTGAAGTGTAGAGTGCGTACTGGCACAAATGATATGACAACCGTTACAACAAGAAATAACAGATCGGCGCTTACTGGTAAGTGTGTACAATGCGGTACAAAGAAATTTAGATTTATTTCTATTAGACCCGGAGATGTTTTAAAAAAAAGCGAGGAGGTGACATCGCAGCCAAATTGGCAAAACTCCCCGGAACACCGTGGGCAAAGTATCCAGGAGAAAAACACCTCCCAGGATATAACTACTGTGGCCCCGGAACACGATTAGATATTAGACTCGATGATCAAAATCAGCCCAAACCCGGTGAGTATCCAATAAACGCTATCGATAAGGCGTGTCATGCTCATGATGTTGCTTACAAAAGTAGCGATCTGCAACAGCGTCATATCGCGGACGTAAAATTAATTCACGCGCTAAATGCTATTCCTGATAAATCCTTCAAAGAAAAATTGGCCTCATGGTTGGTAAAATCGGCTATGAAAGGTAAATTAATGATTGGCGCTGGTAATTAATAACAATCATCCAAGAAAAACGATGGATTCCATCTATTATTCCCCGAGAGGATACTGGAAGGGGAAGGCCGCAATTGGTAAACTCGCAAGCGCTGCAAAGGTAACAAAGACCACTGCGGCTAATTGGTTATCCAAACAGGCTATATGGCAAATCTATCTACCACCGCCTAAACAAATCAACTTCTCGCGCTTTGATGTCAGCGTACCTAATGAAGTTCATCAGGCTGATATACTATTTCTGCCGCATGACAACGGTTACAAATACGCGCTAACCGTAGTTGATGTTGCGAGTCGATACAAACAAGCGGAACCGTTGAAAACAAAGTCAGCAACTGAAGTAGCCGATGCGTTTGAGCGGATTTATCGAAGAGGTCCTCTGCGCTGGCCAAATCTATTACAAGTTGATCCCGGTAGTGAATTTCGCGGCGCTGTTTTATCAACGCTAAAACATCATAGCGTCGCGATACGACGAGGTCATACTGCGCTACATCGTGATCAGGCAATTGTTGAACGATTCAATCGGACTCTTGCTGAACGGTTATTTGGATATCAGTACGCGAAGGAATTCATTCAGGAAAAACGATCTCGTGAATGGGTCAAAAGGTTGCCAGGTGTAATTGCAGCGTTAAATAACGAGATTACCCGAGCAATCAACATGAAGCCCAGCGACGCGATTAAATACGAGTATATACCCGGAAAATTAAAAATAAATAGCGTTTCTAAGCCGATTCTTGGCGATGTCACTGTTAGATATCTGTATGAACCAGGAGAGCTTGAAGGCGGTAAAAAAAGGGCTACTGATCCTATTTGGAGTGTTACCACACATAACATATCAACGATAACACGATCAACTGGTAGATCACCGATCTATAGGCTGGATTCAACTGCTCCTCGGCGTGGATTTACACGCGAGCAACTACAAGTGATACCTAACGATACTCAATTGCCCCCACGTGGTCTTAACTAGCGCCGTTGCGTCTATTGCACTCAAGACAAGTCAACCTCACATTGTTTTTGACATGACCGAGACTGTTATCGATCCTGTCCACGGTAAATTGGCGAGCGTCTTTATCCGAATAACGCCAACTCATTATACAATTGCAACTCGCGCAGTGATTATTCTGTTGTTGTCGTAACGCAATTATTAATTCGGCATCAATATCAAAACGCCGCTGTTTTTTTTTATCCTGTTGGCGGTAACCCGAGAGTTTTCTATCAATGACGCTTGCATCGATGGTGACTTTGTCGCCGGCTTCGTCAGTGACTCCGTCACCGGCTCCGTCAATAACAATTCTTCGAAGCTGATTTATCCTTCGTACTCTGGACACTGCAAGATAGACTAGATTCGACCATTCGATGCGATTATCAACCATCCAAACAATTGTGTCCGTGATGGTCAGTCCCTGCGAGGAATGTATTGTTGTTGCGTATCCTAGCGTCCACGGGGATTTATCAGCACGTAGCGCGTCCTCGACGACACCGATATCAACGAGCACGATATCATTCAGCACGAGAATTTGTTTTTTTGTCCCTGACGCTGTCGGGCCCGGGATTTCAACTTCAATGTTCTGCCGCCGTGTGTCCGCGGGTCTATAACATAACGGCACTGGACGCGTTGGAAACTTTTCCTTATGCAACGCAAACAACCTCCGCTGAAGTGTGTCTCTGACTATCTTTCTGCTCGCTACAATTAAATCGTTTGGTCTCCATGTTTCCCAGAATTCATTTAACGGCGTTTCCGGAATCACCTCGCGGATTATTTCACATTGAATTCTATCCGGCTGTAATCTGATTAATTTTTTAACCTCGCGCAGTTGTTCATCAAGTGCTCGGTAATCAGTATCGGTTTCTTCATAATAGTCCACAAAACCCTTTAACCAATCATGTGGACCCTCGCCGACAAATGGTGGTGGTTGGCCATGGTCCCCACACATGATTACTGCTGTATTCGCGCGCAGCAACCACTCAAGAAACATTTGTAAAGTATCTAACGAAACAGTACATATCTCATCCCAGATGATAATGTCGGGAATAAATTTTTCCCCCATTCGATCAGGAGTCCACTCACCGCCGCTGTATCGAAAAAAGCTGTGATAAGTAACGGCGTCAACATTTCGTTGTTTTATCTCTCGCGCTAGTCTATGGGTCGGTGTAAGCACGATTATACTTGCCCGCGTTTGAAATAATTCAATTGCCCGAGTCGTCTTTCCTGACCCGCCACAGCCGCTTAAATAAACTGTTTTATGTCTACAAATTGGATCAGAACACGATGGTGCATTAGACCATTCTGACAATTTATCACCGCGTAGGTAATTGTTCTCAACGATGACATTTGCTGACGGGGAATAATCGCGTCGTATTTCATTTTTAATTCTCCATGTACCCCAACTCTCGTCCGGACTAGTAAACTCGGCTACGTTTTTCTTGTACTTTACGTCTATATAAAATGAATCAACGGCTACTCTAACCGCGGTGTCAGGAAATCTATTTATCATCGAGAATAAATTGATAGCGGCGTAACCCAGCATAGACGCCCTCAAATGCGGGTATGCCGGGCTGTCTCCATCGCTGTAGGTAACAACTGTACCCAACCTTGTTCCATTGGACAAGAAAGCTGTTTTACAGTTCACGTATTTATTTTTCGCCACTGCGTCCTTGATTACGAAATCATATTCTGCGTCATCTATAATCAGCCGTGAGCAATATCGTTTGTAGTCGCAGTTTTTTCCACCTTGTGTGAACTTACCAATTATTCTTCTACCGAGATCTTTTGCCTCGTGGTTTCGTTGGTTGAATATCCTCCTGGACCATTCGATGATATATTCCTCGTCGGCATCAATGTGTTTTCTGGATTCATCAATTATGCTATCTAGACGCTCTGGTTCTGGTAACCAGACTTCAGTCTGCGCCCGGTATGATATAATCGCGTCACTGACAATCAACGAAACTAGCATGCTACAATCAATCATATACCGTAGCAGCGCTATTGGCAACCACTTCTTTTCAGCTATGTGTCTACCGATCCAAATATAGCAACAGCGATGGAGTCCTGCCGCGAATTCAAATGATACTATGCGAGCGAATCCCGTTAAATCAAAATCAGGCAGTGGTCCATTAATAGCAACACGAGTCATTTCATGTCTGGGGTGTCCAAATCGTTTGAAATACTCAGCGGCGGATCCATACCCGAGAAAACTCGCTGGATAACAGGCAACCATGTCAACCGAGATCATAGTGTCGCGGTTGTATTCAGTGTTCCATAGTCCACCGTGATAGTATTCCAAACAACTGGATTGTACATCTGGTAAAAATTCCTTGCGCGTTGGTCTCCACGCATTTTTCCTTGCTGCAACATGAGCTACAACCGATGGAATCGTAAAACAATTTGTTAGCAGTTGTTCATCATGCTCCTCAAATTCTATGGCAGTTTTTTTCATCTTGTTGTGAAACGCTTCAGTGCGGTATAATTCACCGTTTGGTCTTACAAACTGATCAAAGGTATCCGCATCGTTTTCAGCGCTGCGAAGTAACCACACTGATACAGGGTCGTTTTTACACAAACAAGCAATAGCATCAAATAGTTTCCTCTCCGCGAGAAAACCGTCCTTGGAGAATTGTTCTCCCAGGAATTCTTCGGGTATATACTTTACTGTTCTATCCCGTGGAAATATTGTGATCGCGGGCGTCCATGCGTGTTCGTTATGATCAATAATTTTGATTGGGGCTCCCTTCGATTTATACTTTGATTCGTATAATACTTCACCGGTTATCGTTGTAACGGTTATTGGAAATCTCAGCGATGTTTCTAATCTCGCTATGTCGCTGATGGTCGCTCCACGCTCTTTTACGGTTAGTTCCCACTGGTTGATTTTGCTACGTCGTAAATCAGTCAATTTGTTTCCTCGACACGCATTTGTAAAATGCTCTATTATTCGTTCTGCTACACAATTTATCCCGGTTGACTGTTTCATCGGTTTCAGTTTTCCGATATCAGGTTTCTTATTTAACGGGTATATTCCATAAACAACTGCTGTTTCAGGATACGCTCGTTCATAGTATGGTCTGTCAATTCCGGTTAACAACCCCGGCTTGGAGTCGCGGCTGACAGTGACTGTTTTCATGTCGCTGAGAACTGGTTCAAATTTATCACGTATGATCCAATCACCTGATTCCACCCGGACAATGAATTTTACTCTGAAGAAATACCTTTTACCGTCAAGTTGTGATATTATCGTTGCTGCGCGGTTGTCGTTCATGATAGCATCAACAACACCATCAATTCGAAATGTTGACCAACTATGAGATGCACCATCACGCTTGAATTCATTGATACAATCGCGTATTTTACTCAACAGGGTTCTATCGTTTATTAACGCTTTTGGTGTGTCCTTGAGGACTCTATCGAGATTGAACTTAATATTTTTCCGGGGCTTAATTGCTGCCAATCTCTCAAACTCATCCATATAATTAAAACAAGTATTTAAATGAAAGAATATAGTATAATGAATCACTGCAAATGGTTGATGATTGGATCGACAACCCCGTGCAATAAATCATGTAGAGGAGAATTCTGCGGGTATCATTTACAAAGCGTTCGTAATGGTTCTCTTGGCCCCCTCCCGTGCTTGGTTTGTCACGTCGGTGTAAGAGGAAAATCGCAGTTGTGTATTAATTGTGGCGGAAAGCGATACAGGGAACTAAAACGCTATTATGACAAGCGAATTAAAAACGCCGTCATTGATCCCACCGCAGACTTCGTCATCAAAACCCCCCAAGACTACGTTGAAAGATTCATAATTAAACCAAATAATAAATTAGACAAATAGTATTATTATACAAATGGACCAAGAATTTCAGCCGCATCCTGTGTTCGTCAGTTACGAGGCGTCTCGCGACGGCATTGTTAGAAACCGCAAACTGAAGAAGCCGGTTGGTACCGTAAATAATCACGGGTATTTAATGTTTGGTGCCGGAAAGAAGAAATATCTCTGTCACAGAATCATCTATGAATGTTTTCACGGATTAATCGAGAATGGGCTTGTTATTGATCATATTAATAATAATAAGACTGATAATTCTCTTACAAACTTGCAAGCCATCTCTCAGAGTGAAAATAGTAAAAAAGGCCAAACCGGTAAATACCCAAAGAAAGCAAAACCCGTAAAGTCATTTGATACAACAACTCACGAGGAAAAAATATTTCAGTCGATGAATGAAGCCAGTAGATACTTTGACATTTGTATCGCCTCAATACGAAAAGTAGCAGAACGAGTATATCAAACAGCAATCTCAAAAAAGACCGGGCATAGAATTCGATTTTCATATGTAGATACGAAGTCACCGGCGCCTATGGCGCTGACGAGGTCACGTCTAACGAATTATTAAACACCTCGGGATTGATACGCGGGGTTTCATTTTTTTTTATTTAAAAACAAGATGTTTTATAAGAATAATGAATATCGAAGACATCAATAATATATTAGCCGAGATTTCAAAATTAAAAAATCAAGGAATTGAATTATCTGATGGTCTCGACAGTGAAAAAATATTATCCGATTATGAGATTATTAACGAACAGTCGAAACGGGGACGTTTTACCCTGGCCCGCGAGTACTTTTTTATAAAACGATTACAACATACGATCAATGAAAACTTGTACCACAATGACGCAAATGCATTCATTGGACTATTCACTGCCGTTGAAATAATACGAAAAAAACTCGGACGTGTTTATGAACGACGCCGGGAGATTTCTAGTAAGATCAAAAACATTAGAAGGATTATAGACGAAAACTCCGGCGAGAAATTAGAAATTGCTTCGCAATTGCAATAATGGTAGGCGAATCACTTACTACTCGGCTAGCCAGAGAGCGGCTAGCAGCGCTTAAAAAGTTTATACCGTTACGAGACAGGGTCCGAGAACAACTTCAAACGCGGCAGCAAATGCAAACTGATTTTGCTGTTGGAAGCGAACAACTCTTTGCCCCGGTAACTAAAGCGACCAAAGATGTTACGGCGGCAACTGTGCCCGTCCTCGATGCGCTTGAAAAGATAGCGGCAGAGACAAAACAAACAAAAAGGTCCTTAGAAACACTCCCTGCGAAAATAGCGGCTGCTACAACACGGAGGCCACCACCACTCGCTATAACCGAACCACAAGAACCTTATGTTACAATGGCCGACGAGGAAGAACTAGGCGCCACCGCAAGAGAACCAGAAGAAGAAATACCAGAAGAAGAAATACCGGAAGAAGAAATACCGGAAGAAAAAGAGGGGAATATACCCCGTATTGTACTCAAGAAGAGCACAATAGATCAAATTAGAGGCTTCAGCAACAGGGAAGAATTAATTAATTTTGCTGCCAACAATTTTGCTAAGAGCATACGAGATAAGAAGCATATCAATAGCGGTTACGAGAAAAATATAAAGTCGTTAAAGGACTGGGCAAGAATAGTGTATTTAGCGAGTAAACATAAAGAAGCATTACCACATCGTAGTAAATCCGATTACGACGCATTCCACAAGGAAGTTAAGAGTATAACACCAAAAAAAGGAAAAGGATACTCTGTTGGTAAAGAATCCTACGGCGTTACCTGTCCTGGTAGTGTTCTCAGTGATATATCACGGCTAGAGGTACTAATTGGAGGAAAACGAGCCGGAAATAACTCTCCGGAAATAATCAATGAGGCCGCTGATATTTGCAAGCGGTTATTTGCAGGCGGTATTATGGACATTAATGCATATCGAACGCTCATAGACGAACTCGTGGATGATTAATTGGAAAACTGGTGTTTTTAATAAGGATGATCATACACTACAACCATGATAAACCAGTACTCGTCTACGTGGTAAACTCGCGATTGCCTGTTTACCGCGCGTACTATGGAGATGGTCTCGGTAGCACCATTGCGGGGTTATTTACAAGAATGGCTCCAAAAGTAGCGCCGTTAGCCAAACAATTAGGGATGAAGGCTATTGATGTTATTCGTGATAAGGGAATTAGTGCTATTGGAGATGTTGCCGGAAAGGCGCTTTCAGCCGCGCGGGACAAACTAATGTCGTTGGTGAAATCCAAGAGAAAAAAACAGAAACCACCGGTGATGCCATCAACGACGGTGATGCCTGCAAATGTCAGTAAAGTAATAAATAACGCCGTGGAAGAAAAACTAGAGTCGTTGGCGGCTGAGTCATCCACTAACGCGCTCATGAACGCGATAGCGGGAAGTGGTCTACGACGAAAAAATCGCAATTGAAAACATCAACATGATAAATAATAAAATGTTTGCGCGTACCGCTGATCCCGCGTTTGATATGGACGCCCCAGTGCACAGGGATGATTCTGTCCGTGATTATCAATATTATTCTTATCATGCAGCGCAACCTGACCTACGATCGCGAATTGAACTTCAAGTCCAAGATACCAGTAAATATTTTTTGCCGTGTGAAGCGTTTATCGAAATCGAGGGAGAACTCGTGACAAATGCCGCCGATAATGCACCATACGCAGATGACAATCGTGTTCGAGTTGGCTTTGTCAACAACGGTATCATGGCGTTATTTGAGAGCGCCAGATATCTTATTGACGGGCGAGAAATTGAATCAATAGAACGCGAGGTTGATGTTGCAACAACGATAATTGGGTTAGCGAGATACTCGGATGATTATACAAGATCGGCGGGCCCATCTATGATGTTCGCAAAGGATATCACTAATAACGCTGACCATCTTCAGTACATCAACGTGCTAATAAAAGAAAATACCACAATTGACCAGGATGAAGCAACCAATCCAGATCGCAGAGCAAAACCAGGCGCTAATTTCAATATTATAAAAAGTACTAATGATAATTTTAATCTAGGATTCGCAACACGAGTAGGGATGTTGCAAGGAATACGCCGAAAGTTTTCATGCGCGATTCCACTCCATCACATATTTGGATTCTGCAGAAATGTCAGAAAAGTTGTCTATGGGGCTAAGCATACAATCGCGCTAACGCGAAGGGGCGATGATAACAATGCAATATGGCATGCTGCTGGCGTCGCTGCCGGTAAAGTCATTTTAACTAAAATGGCATTGTGGATGCCGGTGCTGACTCCATCAGTTACCACGGAAGCACGATTGTTAGCATTTATGGAACAGGGAGGGAAATCGCTGTTGAGTTGGCTAGCGGTAACAACTGATGCTAAAGAGGATAACGTCGCCGATACGTTTACATGGCACCTAGCATCAAAACAAGGTGTTTCAGCCCCGCGTCATATATTCATAGCGCTGCAGAATAGGGAACGATTGGGCAGTCAAGAACGCAGCCATATGATATTTGATCAATTAGGAGTCAGGGATGTTTCGCTGAGAATAAACGGACAACAGGAACCATCCGAGGATATACAGTTTAATTACGACAACAACCATATCGCACGTGTGTATCATCGATTGCTGTCATATATGGGTCGTGATCAAAACGTCGACACTGGTTTGCAAATATCACAACTTGATTTTAAAAACCTGTATCCGATTTATTACTTTTCGTTGGAACATCTTGATTTAACGAGACAATCCGTCGTTGATATACACTTCAGAGCTCGTATAGCCCCGGGTGGTGCCGATTATAGAGCGGTTGCTGTCATTCTCAGCGATAAATCAATGCTGCTAGAAGGCGTTGGTGGACGAATGAGAATCGTTGATGCGCCAGTGGAAAACATGTAATTGAAAGCACAAAACGCGTTTACAATAAATGTCGTATAGTGTCGTCAGTGTAGAGTTGACTGATGGTCAAGTCAAGAAATTACGATCAAAGTCGGCTAAACAATGCGGGACCACAATAACGCTGAAGCCGTCGCAGATGGCAGGTGGTAATCATAAGATATCGTTGACGGCGCGTCAAATAAAACATTTCAATGATGCGATGAAGAATAAAAAGGGTGCTCAAATAGATTTTTCCGCCGCAGCAATTAAAAACATGGAAAAGACCGGTGGGATATTTCCGCTGTTAGCTGCGATTCCAGCGTTGATTGCCGCGGCCGCACCAGCAGTGGCTAAGGCGGCGGCGTTAGGAGCCGTTGGTACCGCGGCGGGAATGGCATTGAAGAAGGCAACCGGGAAAGGCTACAAAAAAAAACGACCCGTGGCCGGAAAGGGTCTAAGACTACCGGGAACCCCGTATTCATGGTATTCGGGAAAGGGTCTAAGACTACCGGGAACCGTTTAATGACTCCAATGTCTAATTTTGATTTAATAGACGCCGCAAACGCGTTAGCGATAAAAAACTTCAGAGGTGTTTTTATGAGGGATCAATTACCGGCGGCACCAAGGAATATTGAAACCGGCATAATTAACCTCGATGGGTCCTCCGGAGCGGGAACTCATTGGGTTGCGTACGCGATTGATCCGCGTGCAATCGTCTATTTTGATTCATACGGGTTAGCTCCGCCGAAAGAGTTCATGCGGTATGTCCGGGCGTGTTCAGCCCGGGCGTGTTCAGCCCGGGTTTTTTATTCCACGCTGCCAACACAGCGATTAAGCGACCCACCGATATGTGGCCGTGAGGTATTGAACGTACTCGCGGCGATTTCATCATCGCGGAAACCACCTCATGTGGTTGTAAACGAATACACTAGTGGGGTCGTAGAAGCTCAACGGATTTTAGAGAATAACATTTACAATAATAATGATTGATACCTGGGGGCGACCGGTTTCGGCGCTGAAAGAATCCACGGAAACGACCGCCGCCGACATAAAAAAACTAATTGAGGATGAAATCGCTGATATGTTGAATTTAACCAGTGTTGACCCGGGCGAAATAGTTGTATTTCAAGACCGCCAGGGTAAATTGAAATCCAGTAATGTGTCACTGAATGACGTTTTAATACGACAGCGTGATGCCGCCGAGGACACTATCGCGCTGTATACCAGCGACGGACGACTCAAACCGGGTGAATCCATCTTGACGATAAATGGAAAAATAAGTACACTTGGCGACAATTATATAACCATGTCGGATTCGTTAAAAAATTTGTATAATAAATTTAACATACAAGCAATTCAGTTCGAGGGGGTACAAGTATCTGTCGTCGGTATGCAATTAATTATCAATAGTTTTTTTGGAACCACGACGATAACCGAACCAAATCTTGAAACAATAAGAAATGCTATTTTGGAGTTTACGGCGATGTCGGCCAATTTATCCTCGTTACGAAAAAATGTTAACAAGATTGATAGCGCCGTTGATAAATTCTTTGGTAAAAAAAATATCAAACCGGATGAAATCACAATAACTATAAATGATATCACTGCGTATAGACAGGAAATAGAAAAAATCAAAATTATTGTTGAAGCGTTTAGACAATCACTATTGAAAACAGATCAATACGAAAAAATAAAAATCCCTCATGAGAATATCATCAACACAGTATACACAATTCAGCATGGATCATTCGATTGGACTCCTACACAGAATACAGTAGATATCACCGCAACTGTTAAGGGTATTTATCGATTGACATTGATTTCGGCGATGCAGTTTAGTATATCATCGTCGAGTTCATCCGGGTTTAACAATACAATATCAACAATTATAGACAAGGACGCAACTGAACGGTTTATGATTAAGGTCGTTAATAGCAGTATATTTAGGGCAGACATTACATGGTATGTGGAATTTGTAGCGAATCTAAGTAATTAAAAACACTAGCTCTTTTAAAATAAAAATGACCACCAAGGAAATTGAATCAGAGGTATCACCGACGTCACATCAATATCGATTCGATACCGCAAAAGAATTTTCCGCGAATTTGAAAACGCTTTCCGAACAATACCGTGCAAAAATAAAAAAATACCGTCGTAAAATAACCGTCATCGACGCAGTCGTGTACTCGGTGTCGGGTATAGTAGCTGGCGCCGGTGTTATTTTATCCACGGTGACCACGATAACCCCGATCGCTGTTCCAATCGCTGTCTCCGCGATGACAACAGTTGCTGGAGTTGCCAACGCAATCACTAGGAAGATATCATCGTGTTTTCAGAAAAAACTCAACGAGTATACAGTAAAACATCAAATAGTATCCGACGCATACTCGAAATTATCCGGGTTGATCTCGTTATCGATTGATAATTTGTTCGTATCCGATGTTGAATTCTCCACGATGGTCCAGTTGTATAGCTCCGCGATGTCAAAAATCGAGGATTTTCAACTGGAAGCCGAAACCACCTGGTTGTTGAAATTAGACACTAAAGAAAACGAATAATAATAATGTCGCTGAACCCCGAAGGGTCTCAATTACTTCAGCGGATCGCGGAGAACACCACTCCGGTACAAACAAATATGATATCGATAACATCAACGAAACCCGAATTCAGTGTGAACTTCCCGTCGCCGGTTCCAGTGAAGGAAATAGCGCTGGCAAAATTGCGAGTATATCACAGTTGGCCTAATATTCGAGCAGACGCATTTAACGGACAACAACCTAATAACTCGCTGGTTTTTGCATGGACAAATAAGCCCGATGGGACCCCAGACTGGAATGAGGTTACAATACCAACTGGGTCATACCAAATAGAACAAATCAATAAAGAATTTCAACGCAGGATAAAATCGATCACAGGAAAGGAATCAAAAATCGCTATTACGGTTCATGAACCGACGTTATCGTCAACGATTGAAATAAACACACCGGGGTATATGGTTGATATTTATAACAGTTCAATAAGAACCATACTAGGTTGGCCTGAGAATCCACCCGCGGACTTGCACACGAATGAGAAATCGTATCATGAGATTAATCCCGGGTATCGAGATAATTTGTCTATTATGAAAAACACGTCATTACCCAGCAGGTTTATATTTCAAGACATGGACACCATGCAGTGGTATTTTCAGTATGACAAAACCCCTGAATCGATCGTCGTATTAACAGTTAATTTAGATGATATCACTAATGCGTTTGCCGAGATTAATTATATTTACCATTCACAACTAGAACAGCTACGGCAAACAAAAGCACGAAAACACGTTGAGGTGTTAAATCAACTCATATCAGACATGGAATATATCAATGAACGAATCGTTAAAACAATATCCGATAACAGCGATGGTAATAAACAAAAACTCCTAACCGAGTATAATATCACAGAAGCCGATTTACCCGATTTAAAGTTTTCAGGATACAACGCACCAGAACTAAGAAAATCTCTTAATGATTTTCTCGGTCCATCAACTAATATCCTCAAACACGATAACGGAGATGGTGGTAGGCATATCGCCCCGTACAACGTAAATATCGCATCGGTGATAGCGATTAATCTAGTGTGTGATGTTATCGAAGGGAGTTACCAGGTAAATACCAAGCAATCAAATCAAGCTCAACAGGGGTATATCCTTTATTCGTTTTCACCAACAGCCCCTCCCGGATTTTTAATCGTTGAGAGTCCAATTAATCCAGTCTATATGAGATGCCATAATCGGTTTTTAACGAGAATTAATTTTAGAATTACCGATCAGTCAAATAACCTAATTGATCTACAGGAGGAGGAGTTAGTGATCACTCTGTTTGTAAGATCATTGTAAATAACCACTTAGCAGCAGAGGGGGCAATGACATCGACGCGGTCGTCGATGTGCTTACCGGACGCTGACGACGCTGGGGATCGACGCGCAGAAGGTGTTAATTAAACCAAATGACGACGCGACGATCCCCCAACGACGTCGTCGTTTTTTTTTTACCAGGCGCTGACGACACTAGATCGTTGAGTGCAGAAAGTAATAATTAAGCAAAATAACGATTGGACAAAATGTCCGATTCGCCCCCTCTGCTGCTGTTGTCCATTACAAGTTATTACACCAGTCTCTTGAGTATGCCTAATCCACTGCAAAAGACGTTTCAAGATAGTATGGTCCATTGGACAGTATGGAGAAAATTTGTGTCTCAAGCTTGAAAGCTGAAGCATCCGCTCAAGTTAGAAATTATGTGCATTTTATTTAGAGTATAACCAAAATAATTTTCAAAAGAAAGAGCCACGCCCTTCTCAGTTTAGAACGGCACATTTCATATCTTCTTATCTTTATATCTTCATATTTTATTATGGTTGCATAAGACATTGTTTATTTTAAATGGAAATTTGTTTGATGCTGGATCATGAAATCTTCCCAAACGTCAGTATTTTATTTTCTGTGTACGAATGTTTTCCAAAGGGTCATTATAGCGATGTATCGTCATTTGCAAAGTAACAAGAACATGTCTATTTGACCATTTCGTTGAAAGAATAAATGTAATATTACATGTTTAAAATGAAAAGAGATTATGATGTGATCAGAACGATGAGGGCTAAGCATATCCTATAGTTGAGAGAATAGGTAATACTATTCTCATTTATATCGGTTAAATGGAACATCGATACAATGATTTAAGTAACTTCCTCCACTTCATAGTTTTCGTTTTCTTCCATGAATGTTAAGGTTTTATTCATTTTTGTTACAGACAATACCTTTACGATGGGTGATTTGTCCATGGCAGACGATTCTTGTAAGTTGTTTATTGCTATAAATAATTGTATTGCTAATAACATTTATATTAATATTTTGGGAGAAGTCATTTGCTAAGTTTTGATATTTCCAAATAATGAGGGACAAACGAACGAGCTGTGATATCTATGAACAAAATTATGTGGCATGGAAAAATATTTATAATGCCAACAATAGAAGATACTTTCACGGAAGCTCATCCCATTAAAGGCTACATAAACACTTGATTTTCATTACTTTTGATAGAAATGTAATAACAATCAAATTACAGGATTTATCAAAAGTGACATCTTAATGATCAAGTGTAACTTTTATATTTCTCATGCTCAAAGAATTAATCGAATTTGGGAATACTATTTTGTTGAAATAAGTACCTTTCATTTTTACATTTGTCAACAAACAAGTGGACAAATAAAGGAATGAATGAAATCATAATTAAAATGACAAACGGTCAAATGCATGAACATTAAATTTTAGCTGTATTTTTTTGTTTTCTCCTAGGTTAGCTTGTTCATGTATGATATTATAATTGATTTATTGATATGTCACTGCTCTAGTTAGAGTGAAATTGGATGACCTAAAGTATGCATTGGACAATATCCCACCCGCCATGAAGAACCAAGTCCAGTCCCTACTTACGTGTACGTATATCATAATGCATACCTTCCCTCTTTGTTCCTCGTACTCTGATTAATATATGACAGCGGTAAACTCAGTCCATATAAAATAAGGACCGTTTACGGACGAAGATTCCTTTCTAAATTGACATGCGTTTCATTAATGTCAAGCATAGAAGTGTGGCAAACACTACTTGCGATTTGTACATGTGACCAGCAATGACAGTACCGTCAAGGAAAATACCAAAAATACTACTGCAAAGTTATAATAAAACTAAACATAAAATTTTACAGGCAGTAGACGTTAGTAACCAAAAAACACGATTTCATTATTATTGAACACAAACATTTGTGGTCGATATTATTTTATCAAATGCAAGGCGCTGTGAAGGTTCTGATTATCTAAACTAAGAACGATACAATCAAGTATTTGTAATTAACTTAAGTTCGCTCTCATTTTTGTTGCTTTTCTTTCCATACCTCTTCGTGCCTATTATTACACTAACTCTCTCTCTCTCTCTCTCTCTCTCTCTCTCTCTGCCAATGGACTGATTAAATATAGCATTTGTTGAAAACTTTGTTTATATATACATACATACATACTTATCTATCCCGCCATCGATCCATCCATCCATCCATTTATCCTTACCTACCTACCTACATCCATCCATCCATCATACATACATATATACCTATATACTGAATAGCGATGAGGATCAAATTTGTGGATGCCTTTCCACAATGGTATATTTATTACTGTTTAATATATATATATATATATATATATATATATATATATATATATATATATATATATATATATATATATATATATATATATATATATATATATATATATATATATATATATATATATATATAATGCTGTCTATCAACATGACTCGTTCATTTGTAATTTTTTTGTCATTATTTCTTTTTCCAGCATTAGGAATGAATATGTATGATCTTGAGCAGGCCTTGAACAATCCGTCAGAAGAAGTTAAGGAGATATTTGGGCGTAAGAACAAATTATACGTTTCTCCTATCAAAAAATGGGGCTATAAGTAGTCCTAATATCCACAAACATTGTCATAATATCCACAAACAAGGATGTTAGTTTAATGCCAGTCCTGTGGACACATTTATGCCGATGTTGAATATAATTTTATCGTTTTCTTAAGATGGATTAGGAGCCATTCACATGCTCCCACTATGACGGTGTCATGGTTAATTTATTAGTATCTTGAGGCACTCAACAAGTTAGAAAAAGTCAGCCATAAGAAGAGAGAATAAGCTACGCACAATTGAGAGAATGGTTAACTGAATGACCTAAATTGACTTTGCTCAAGCAAAAGTGTCAAAGAGATATTGACTGAGAAATATACATATTACCTGTAATCAATGTATTTTCCTAATGTGTATGCTCTAGGAGTCGCCTTTGCATAAATCCTTAAGAAAATTGGCAATGAACAGTTTCTTGTGGACAGAGGGTTTTAAGACAGAAGATTCGATGATCTGGTTAAAAACACACATGAGAGCACTTTTCAGCGTATTCACCCAAAATGTCATTTATATTTGAAAGATTTTACAGATCGCACAAGACTAGACTGTATAATTATCTGTATTCATCACGGGACGAGAGGGCAAGAAACAACATCCACGAGCATTCGAAATAGATTGCTCCGTTTTAATACATGATAGAATGCAGCAATCAAATAGTTTTCAACAAAACGATTTTCGTTCATCTCGCTCTCTCTCTTCATGCACAAACAAACAAACAAATACGCGGAACTGGAATCAACCAAAAGTAGATAACTTTATAAATACATACTTAAACAAATACACATCAAGAGAAGATGAGTAGTAAATGACTCCACATGCTAGCATATTTTATCCTGCTTAACATCTCTATTTTTATCACATATTTATTTTGTAATTTTGTTGTTTATTTAATTAATGATGTTGTCTGCGAACATGCCTCGAATATATTATGTTTATTCGTCTTTTGCAGTTTCCGGAATGAGCATTAGTGATATGAAAGCAGTCCTGAACAATCTACCACAATCAGTAAAACAGATATTTGAGAATAAGATGGAATTATAAATCGATTCTGGCAAGAAAAAATAGTTACATCTGTGTCATATCACATCAAATTGAAAATGTTAATCTAACGTAAATCGTTTCGATAAATGAACGTAAGTGTTGAAGATGCGAGTATCTATATTTTTAATTTAGTCTTTTACGCTTCACGTCACTGTCACTACTTGTTTCTGAAACTAGATGCTGTATAATAAGAAACACACGGCAAATAAAATATATATTAAAAACGTTTGTAATGTATTCAAATCAAGTGTTCGAAGTATCGAGCTTATTTGGGTCTCTTTATTTCCATAGTAATCTGTACAAACTGGCAATTATATATTGTCAAACATTATATTCTGTCACAGCGATTACATTTATGTGCTGGCCTAAAAGTCAATTTGTTTGATTTTATTAAATTGCAGTGAGGAAAGCAATTTATCAAACAATTGAAAATTCGTGCTGGTTAAATAAGTTGCAAAACGTTTAGATTAATCATAGCTTCGATCTGTAATTTGGTTTTAAAACAGCTTTGTATCAAAACTGTTTCATACATTTGGTCCATTATCAGATGAAATCCTACAAGTGTAGTGGTTCACAGGTTGACTTTTCAGTGAAGCTGAAAACAATGTTCTTCAATTCTTGCATATTAATTGCCGTATATGTGTCATTAGCACATGCTTCTTTCTGAATGTAGCGGGGAATACTTCCACGTATTTCACAAATAATCCGAAAGTTACCAGCAAATCTTTATCAAATTGTCATTAAATCTGTTCTATTCTTTTGCTGGCCTATAATTTACAGTTTGCAAATAATAATCTAATGTAGGAATTCCATGTATGAGGTTCAATCATTTGCTAATGTTTACCTCATCAATGATGTTGAAACCAAAATCAGCGTGCATCATGCTAGTGACAGTATTAGTAGCGTATGGGGGCCACCATACCTGGTATGACCACAAGAGGAAATGAATATTAAAAACGTCCTTAGGGCTAATATTGTGTGATATTATGGCAACAAGAAGAAGGTTAAATTGTGGTGGCTGTACTATGGTTATCATGGGTTATAACACCCTGTACCCGGGGACCTTTTATAATTTTTAAAAGATTATACATATAACATTTTGTTTGGCGCTAAATAGCTTAACAGTGCTGATTCGCCGTTAAAATACAACCAATCAATCAATCAACACCCGGTACACTTGACGAAATTTACATCAAATCGTCATTTTGGTTTCGGCTGATATGGTAGCAAGGTGAGTTTGATGTTGACAACGTCTACAGGATCATGATTACTGCGGGGGATTGAGATGGGGAGAAAGTATGGGGTTTATGAGGATTTGGCATTAGGAAGACGCTTTGGGGTTCTACAGGATATTAATGTTTAAACGGCAGTAAGTTTAACATTGGACGAGAATCTATGGGGAGCTAACACATTTAAGAACAATACGTCACTACTAGCATCAGAATATAAAGCAAGGCTGTCGTCTATAGTCTTAATATGTGAAAATCAATGACTTGTTAAATTAATTCGAGATACCCACTGTATTTTAGGTCTAAAATTAAATGAAGACTATGTCCTTGCTCGTGACAAACAGATTTGTATGTTTCCAGGACTTTCTGCTTTTTTGGGATAATGGGCTTCTGTTCTTTGACATCTCTTGACACGTATAACTTCCATAATTACGTTCAATTGAAAAGCAGTACCAAGTTGTACTTTGTATATATATATATATATATATATATATATATATATATATATATATATATATATATATACATGTGTGTGTGCAATAAACTATGAACATTTCCTAACAAAAAATACAAGAATCCACGTGAATCCATGACGACAATTTGTATTTTGATCCGTATGCATCAATACTGTGACCGACAGAAGTAATATTGTTTAGGAGAGAAAATTAATAAAGAACACATTGCATGTGCGTGTTTGTATATGTGTATATCTGAAATAAGCACAACACGGTGATATTCGTACATAGTGTTCGTTTAGAACATGGGATTGGCTCAAGAAAATATGTTATATGGTTGAACTATGTATGCATAGCTTGGTCTTTTGGGACAGGTCACAGCTTTAGGCGGCTACAGGGTAACATGAAACGCGTAACATTGTTAGATGAACCTAAGAATCGTTCAAGCCTTCCAAGACTACCCTCTATAAACACGTTTGTAACACGTGATGTGTTCAAATCCTGCATGCTACCAGGGACCTATGTTATGCCTACAAGAACTTTGATATTATAGCCAGATACGTGTATTAGAAGACTTGTGATTGACTTGTTTTCATTTTCCTTTGGTATTTAAAAGGCAGATCTTACTGTACATCACAGCGCCAAAATGCAAAGAATATATACCATGGATTGAAGAAATCTATATACGGAAAGGCAACGGTCAGAAGTCTTGAAAAATATATAATTTTCTCTAAGTGTTTGTAAAAGTTACAAAAAGATGTTTAGCTCTTTATTCTCCAATATACATTTGAACGCCTTCCTAGTATCATCGAAACTTTCCCATGTATCCTAAGTTCTTGGAATTTCTCCATTTTGAAACACCCACCATAAGACTCATCACATGGTGTGTGCATCTTGTCCACTCGTCAGCCTCTGTAATACCAATTTGATTTTCGCGCAATGCTTCGAGTTATCCACCATCTACAGTTATCAAACGTTGTAGATAGTTTGTACATGGGATAGGGAAAAGGCTTGGTATTTTCAGAGCGAAATGATAAAAGTCCTGGTCACTGTGGCTGTAAGAAGAAAGTTAGTTTCCGCACATAATTTTCAATTAATCACCAAGTACCTTAAACAGCGTTTGTAGGTGACTGTCACGTAGGCAAAGATATAACTGAATTATGGATCAAGATATTTAAGGTCAAAATTACTGAGAGTAAAATAAACACGTATATACATCATAGCTTCATTTCCAGATTAAGTACCCTGACTAAATATTATACTGAGGTACAGCGGCTTGTTGATATATTGGTCAGAAAGTTAACTTTAATGACCACTGTATGTCAGATAGATACTGGTTTTGAAGAATAACGTTTGTTCTTGCGCACAGTCCTTTACCAATTTTGTGAATGACTTGCTCCCATTTTAATTTTAGAATCTATTGATTTAGGGGCCTAAAAGTAGATGTCGTGGCATGATATGTTCGATAAAACATCTTCTGCGGAAGAGGTTTAGTTGAAGGCTGCATACCATAGGTTCTTGAGCCTGCATAAAATACAATTAGAGGCGGGATGGGCATATATTGTACTCTTAAAGGTTTTCTTATTGTAAAAAATGTCGAACAATTCCCAAAAGTATGGCGCTAAATAGCCTAACAGTGCTGATGAGCCGTTAAAATGCAATCAATCAATTCCCAAAAGGTCAACGATCTAGGTTTGAAAAGACGTTTAGCATAAATGGACAGAGACAACACAGAGATTATAACATTAACGAATAGCATATATGTTGTTATAATTTAATTCTAAATCTACAGAATAGACCAGACAAGGAAAATGCCTACAGTGGCTCGAAAATGCGTTTGAGGTGTGTACTTGAACAAGGCATTTTTATTTCAATTTCCTCGGGACTAAATTCGTATTACTCTGCGGAAAACACTAAACCAACATAAATGCTGAAGGCGAATAAACTGGAATCAAAACATTTAGTATACTTTAAATATATAAATACAACATGTAGATATACATTGTTGACAAAAATACACTTGTGTATAATTTTTTCTGAACGAAGATCAAAACGCTGATTATAACATCTATCAATGATTATTAAATTGGCACTTCACCGTTGTGTTTGTTAACTGTAATGTCAGTCAAAGTAGTTTATGCAAGCAAATAGTAAAACTATAAACCCACCAAGAAGGCTATTACACCAGAGGGAATAGTTTGTGACTCATCAAGGATTGGCTTACGTGTATGTGTTTGAAGTTGCGAAGAAAAAATAAAACTCAAGAGAAATGTAAATCTTTAAGAAGTAAGATTTCAAGATAATGCAGAAGAAAAAAAAATTGCGCATTTGAAGCCTATTAATCTGGTTAATAAAAAGTTCTAAACTGATATCTTTACCATACGTAAATCTAATGTAACCTAAGTGTATTTGATTATTATTTGAAAAAAGTTGTATATTTTATGCTCCGTCGATAGTAATATCTTAACATGAATTTTGCAATAATAACGGCATAGATATAATGACTATACAAATGTTGTTAATGATGATGTTGATGATGATGATGATAACAACATCATCATCAACAACAATAGTAATAATAAGAAGAACGACAAGTAGAAAAACAAGAAGAATACGGGTGTAAATACATATGTTCATTTATGGATTATAATTTGTTGACTTGAACGATTCAGAATTACATCCACCCTCTCCCCAAATACTGGAGAGAAAAGTGGAGTAACTAAAGTGTAGTTTTAATAAATAAAATTGGAAATTCAAACACAAACATGTGTTCGTTATCAAGTAATTATCATAATTATTGTATGTGTTCACGCGCTAAAACGGTGATGACAAAGTCCAATAGTATCAAACTACATGAGAGGTGTGTTAACAAATTTAAGCATTAGAAGTGTTTGAGATTTATTATCTATTCACTTCCGTATTTTAGTTGACCGTGATTGGTCAGTTGAGGCGGAAATCGAAATGCTAAGCGGACGGTGATGAAACTCCTGCAGGCTATTGCTGTATGTTAGTAACCTTAAACGTGTACATATATACCAACTTGAGTGGTGACCTTTTCGTGTACATATTTAACGAATCCGCACTTTTTAGGACGTCGATTTTGTCAATTTTGCCCAATTAATCATTTATTTGATTCCTTGTTCTGCTTATCTCGTTGAAGGGAAAGCTATGCTATGTACACCTTTATTAAAGTTAAGGTGGCAACTGTACGATAGTTGTTATTTTGTGCATACCGAAGGAGTATGTAAAATATGACATTTCTAGATTAGTCGGTCAGTTATAGATAGGTAGTCTTTTGTGTGTGGAACTGGAGCTGTGAATAAGCAAAACAAATAACACAAAATGCTTCTTGGATTAATTCAATTGTCAGCCCCTTGATATAAAGCCTACTTATTACTGGATCAATTTCCTTACCACTACAAAACACATAACCCTATACTGGAAATCAAATATGTTAACCTCACCTTTACGCATTTATATAGTCTTTATATCATCCCAGGGTTGATATTTCTACGCCAAGGATGTATTTGCGGAGTATGAGAAAAATCCGTGTTTAAGGAACCCGTAGTACGATTCCAGAAGTACAATGACTTTAGTAGACATCAATCAATTGTGCGAACAAATTAAATATCACTGATAGAGATTACACTATTATAAATCGATTGAATGTTTAAAAGAACAGCCTATTCACAAATTAAAAGAACAGCCTATTCACAAATTAAAAGAACAGCCTATTCACAAATTACACAAGCATGCATAACAAAATGCAACGCTAGTACAGTATTATTGGTCACAGTTTTCATCTGGAAAGTGTTGTCTTTGTTGCCAAAATACGATACGAAAGATACAGTGAACAATTTAATGAATGGAACTGTTTTAAGACAAGGGAATCAATAATCTGTTGCAAAAACGAAGATTGGACAAATAATGTATCTGTAAATGACAGCATTTGTATTGATAGCGAGACCAGAATTGAAAACATAAACAACGTAAATACGATTAAGACACAACTGTGGTCTTATCAAGATGTAACTAACCATTCTCTGCAATATATATATATATATATATATATATATATATATATATATATATATATATATCCGCTGCTTGTTTTCCTACATCTATGCATCTGTATTGTTTCTCTCCCACCCTCTTGCCCCCAGTTTTCGCTCTCTACATATATGCAGATATAATTATTATGTATCTTTCTCTCACAATTTCAAACCAGCCAGTTACAAATATCTGCATACTTATATTGTTATGCATAATTAGTTTGTATTTTGAGCTTGAATTTTGTCCGTCACTGAAGATAGAATGTTAGCTTGCACTTGGTTTGTGTCTTGTTCATAAGTTATAAGTATATGGGTTCTTGAAATTGAGCTTGAGATCTAGCCTTCATTAGCTTTGATGTAATAGATACATGGACGGTTCTACAAGAGAATTTGTTTATGAATCTGATGGGAAAGTGATCCATAATTTTATCCTCTTATTGTGTCTAGCTTTATATCTAAATTTTGTCATCAACACAATTATTAATTAATATCTTAACGTTTGTCTTTGCGGATAAATTTTAGTTTTGTTCGGGTATAAGTTAATATTAATTATTTAAATTATTCATTGGAATTAACAAAGTTTTAATTGACATTTGGGACTAAAACATTTTGGGATTTTTGTGAATTACATTCTAGATTATATCAATGTGTCACAGCAACACTGTTGGTACATGAAACTATCCAAGCTATTGTTAAATCAGCACATTCTTGATTGGGCTTTGTTCGGAATATTCTATACGTAAAGATTTGTGATAGATCCTTTAGGATTATTTGGGATTTAATTCTCAATAATGTATGTTTCTCTGAAATTTGATCTCTGTATCTTCGAGATACATATATACATACATGCATGCATACATACATACATACATACATACATACATACATACATACATCTCTTAGATGCTTTCAGGGGCGAGCTCATTTCATACAGATATACATCTCAATGTGTTTCCTAATGTTTAGACAATATTGTCTGCGAACATGATATTGAGATTTTATTTGTTTTCTCGTTATTTCAATATTTCGGAATGAACATTGTACAGCATAGATAATATAGGAACAAGGAAAAGTCATAACTTGGAACAAAATGCGGAGCACATATTTAAGAAATAAACATTTTAAAAGACAGAAAGTAAAAATACATTTCACAAATAAAAGAACATTTAAGAATTTTCAAAATGCAGACTTTAAAACAAAGCTTTGAAAATTGAGGAACACCATACTAAAATGGAATTGTCGAGGACTTAAAACCAACTACAATGATATTCCTCTGCCTCAAAGAGAACATGATGCTGCAGTACTATGTCTGCATAAAAACGTTTTGAAAGATACGGACAACAACACACCTAAACATAACTCCTTTCTCAACATGTACTCTAAAATGTTGACTGACAGAACCTCAGGAGGTACATCCTCTTTTGACTCCCCCTGCGGGTAAGGGGTTGTAGAATTAGGGTGCTGATAGAAAAGTCATCCTCAATTTATATAGAACGTTTATTCGTTCCAAACTGGACAATGGTTGCGTTGTGTATGGTTCAGCCAGAAACTCATATTTAAAAATGCTTGATCCAATTCATCATCAAGGAATAAGACTCGCTCTGGGAGCATTTAAGACATCCCCGTGTGAAAGTCTTGTAGCTGAAGCGAACGAACCACCGTTATCACATCGTAGAGAAATGCTTTCCGCACTGTATGCTCTCAAATTAAAGTCAAACCCTCTGAACCCTGCTTTTTCGGCTGCTTTTAAACCCAAATACAAAACCTTATACGAAAATAAACCAGACGCCATGCCTTCCTTTGGCATTAGAATAGCATCCAGCCTTGACAGTACAAAAATTGATCTTTTTAAAATTCAGAAAACGTCCATCTCCGAAACACCACCCTGGCTACTTAAACAATCAAAAGTACTTTTTACGCTACACGATGGAGAAAAAAATCTGAGACCAACCCTTCCGTCTCCCACAACTCTTATAATGAACTCCTCACCGAATTTAAAAACTACACAATAATTTATACCAATGGATCAAAGGATGAGGAAAAGCCTGCTGCAGCCTTCAATTGTGGAAATCACACAACGCAAGTTCGCTTACCAAATGGCACATCTATTTCTTCAGCCGAAATCAGATCAATGTACCTTGTTCTGCAATATATCGAAAACAAACGTATTTTAAACAGCATCATCTTCTCCGACTCCCTATCAGTACTCCAGTCACTACACAATATAAAACTGGAGAACCCATTGTTGACCAATGTTCTCGTCAAAAATACTAAGCTGAGTACCTCCCACAACATCGTATACTGCTGGCTACGTAGCCATGATGGTATTAAAGATAATGAAAAAGCAGATCGCGCTGCTAAAATGGCCCTATCTCAACAACTATCTGATTTTAAAATACAGTATACTGATTTTAAACCTAGTATCAAAGAGACTTTACGTCAGAAGTGACAGGTATCATGGAATGATGCAGTCAATAATAAACTTCACACCAAAGCCAATCCTAGGAGAGTGGACTCCTTCCTACAGAACCATGCGTAGGGAGGAGGTAGTCATTGCAAGAATCCGAATTGGTCATACTTATATAACCCACTCCCACATACTAAAAGGTGAAGACCCACCAGAGTGCGTTTCTTGCAATGAACCATTCACTGTTAAGCACTTAATGATAGAGTGTTTTGACCTGCAACCTACGCGCGATCAGTATTACAATGTGCATGACATGAAGGAACTGTTTGATACTATAAACATCACTTGTATTATAGAGTTCCTGAAAGCAGTGAATATTTACTCTAAACTCTAACTTGTATGCTATCACCGTTACCATCTTATCGTTTTAATTTCAACTATTTGGTTTTTATATCGCTGCTCGATATGAGACGTTTTATAATTTTTAAACAATTATACATATAACATTTTTATGGCGATAAATAGCCTAACATTGCTAATGCGCCCTTAAAATACAATCAATCAATCAATCAATCAATCCTTTTTTGACAATAGGTCCCCTTACCATGTAATTCAAATAAATATAAATATACAGACCATTGCTGTAAGCGTTACTCTTCATAGAGTGATATATTTTTTTTTCACTGATATACCACCAAACACCAACTTACTACCAAATCAATTACACGATATTGTTCAACAGCTACCTTCTCCATTTGATTTACTTGAGTTCAATGCCCATAACATTTTACGGGGATCGGGTTACACAAATGAAAGAGGCAAAACAGAATAATATTTGATTTCTAGACACGATTTATGTCTATACAACACCAACTCTCCGACTTATTCACATGCTGGAATGGGTTCATATATGTGATTGGACAATGTTTTCTTCTTTGCTGCTTTTTGATTATGCTTGGAAGGTCACTGATGATTTCCACACCAGTGAATCATCCCATTCTCTGTAGATAACATTAACTCTGACCACATCTCAGTCGCTCTTAAGACCATTTACTCTATCATCGATGAGCAGGGTCTATAAGGCCGTCTGCCCTATTTCATATCAAACTTTCTCTCAAACGGAATTCAAGGTACGAGTGGATTCTACCCTCTCATATATGTGCGAGCAAGAGATGGGTGTGCAGTAATTTCTCTTTAACGCTTTTCAACATCAACATTAATGGCATCACCAATTGTCTAGCTCGTGGTGTGAATTGTGCTTTATCTTTTGACGATTTCTTAATATGTTGTCGATCAAAGCACAAGCATATAATTGAAAAACAACTACAACAAAATATAAACAATATTCAAAATTGGGCAAATACCAACGGTGTCAATTTGTCAAAGTCAAAAACAGTATGCACACATTTATGTCAGTTACGAAGACACCATGGCGAAACTAAACTCACGCTGAACCGAAAATCTGTACCAATTGATGAGGAAGCAAACATTTTAGGTATTCGACAAAAACCTGCCCTTCAATCCGCACATAAAGAAATTGAAAGCTAAATACTTGAAATCTCTAGATTTACTTAAAGTAGTAGCGCACACTGACTCGGGTGCTTATAGAAAAAAAAAAAAAAAACATTAAATTTATATAGAACGTGTATTCGCTCCAAACTGGACTATGGCAGCCCTGTTAAATGTTCGTGTTATAAATTCAATTATTTGTTAAGTTTTGCACAAGCTTCTTAGTTTTGCTTCATTCTGTTTCTTAGTTTAGGACCATAGAATCGTTTTACTAACAAAGAGGCGAGAGCAATTTACTTCATGGATATGCTCATCTTCGGGTCATGCCCCGATTATTTACTAATTTAAATGACATTCCGTCCAACTTCAGGAACGATATGTGCTACATAGATTACAAAACATCAGCTAAAACTGAAAAAGGGCAACAACCTGACAAATACTGCGCAAGAAAAGCAATTTGTGAAAAGCCGTTTCCTTTGCTGATGACGATGATATTTACTAATTCCCTAAAATTTAATTAAATCTTGCAGAACTAGTTGAGCTAAACTGAGTGTTGCGTTCTGCAACAAAGCTGAAATATGAACTTGAGTTCTCGTTATGTACCACACCAGGTATTGCTTTTACTGTATTGCAAGTTTCATGTCAGTCCATCAAAAACTACGGCTCTAGTTGAACTACAAATGATGCGTTAGATGGAAACACAAATGGCCAAATGGATTACTGTCTACGTTCGTATCTATATAAATAAAGGTATAAATACATAAATAGATGCATAACGATGAATTTTTTAATGATTTCTTTCGGATAAGAGGAAAAACAAAATCATATAAACTCCAGTTTCGTGTAAAAATATTAACAACATTTTCATTAACACAACACAATTTCTGTAATAGATCCATTATGAACTCTTTCAAGTAGCTTGACCACATATTGAAGAAACTTGAAACTGGCCATAAATTCAGACAGGATAATATTCACATCGCCTGTAATAATATACAGAGAAATAAGTAAATAAACTCAATATTATTACAAATATAACCAAAGCTACATCCTCGTATGCTTAACATAATATTCGAATTTGAGTGAAGACATTTTGAATTCACATCGACAGTGCTGTTTTTAACCATAACGGAGCTCTACTGTATTAGCGTTCAAAACATAAAGTTGCTTTCATTTTCTCTGATTCGAAATGTTGAAAACGTTTTAAATTATGCTTATGTTAAGTCTAACAAGGCTGAAAATCGCATTTAAAAAAAAAAAATTAGACGTACGTAGGTGATTGCACGACTAAAAATATAACTTGACTAGACGAATGATCACGTATCAAATAAAATCTACCTTGTAGCAAGCGTGAGAGTGGATGTTGAGGGTTTGACATTAATTTGTGTGATAATAAAATACTGTATACTCGCGTCGCCGATGGGATGGACTAGGTTTAATAAAAAGGTACTGTGCTCTCCTTTGAGAATAGCAATGTTAGTATGCAGTTTCAGAGCGGCGTATCAAGAAATTATTATTTTTTTTTTTTTTTAAATGGGATCGAGGGACCGTCTCAAAGAGTTGCCATTTGAAAGCTTACTTTGTAAGTTCTCACCCTCTCTCTCGTAAGATAATAAAAGGGTGAGTGTTTTTATATGATACACTTACATACTCATCCCAAATTCACACAGATTACAGGTTTTTAGGGTATTCATCAATGTAATAGAAGCTAAAGGATATTGCATCTATTTCTAAAGATTGACTTAATTTGTCATTATAGATTTTGTTTGAAAGCCATTAAACCCCGTTTCTACCTGCCTGATGTAAAAGATGCTTGCTTGATACTAAGGCACAGGAAACATCATTTACTAAAACGTGTCACACTTGAACATTTCTTGAAGGGTTATCGACATAAAGTGGTTCTGAAGATGCAAAATTTTGATTTCACACCTGGTTGTCATTGTGACCAAGATATACAAAATTTTGTTTGCAGATTTTGATAAAATAATTATTTCATCCATTTGTTTAATGAAAATGTTACCTGTGTATATTTTGGAATATGTCTAAACATGTATTCTCTACATGGCTGCTACGGAGATTTAATGGTTGCTAAGAAGCTGTAAAAAATACAACATGGCTAACAAAGTACTCCACGAATGCTTAAATAAAGGTTTACTTGTCATGACTGGAAAGAATGGTTGTGAGGTACATACAAGTAGTGAACAGGAAATAATAAACGAATATAGAAACCGCAGTTCGTCATCCGTTCAAATACGAATCAATTGGTCTGAAATCAATAAATCCGAATGTCAATCATGTTGTCAATTTTTGTCATAGATTTAATTTCTCCATGATGACACCCATCTCCTGTGCCGACATGAGGCCATCTTCTAGAAATGAAGAAAAAATATTGACATGTTTGTATCCATCAACCATGCTAAGAAGTTAATTATTTATCGTCATTGGTGCATCGTGAGCCTGTGCGCCGTGAGCCTGTGGGCCGTCTATCGACACTTTGATATTCTTATTCAGTACTTTCAAATACAGTTCAAGTATGTTTCATAGTTGGCACTCTGGTGCAAGTTTCTCTCAAGTTCATAAAAATGATTTCAATTAAGCCGTCAAGAACGACTGTTACAATTGATAATAGACGAAAAATTTAAATAACGCCTTCTCCAAACCCACTCAACATAATTCGACTAAATTTATTAGAAAACATCTATTTATTAAGGCTTTCCTCTTGCAAACGTGTGCAATGATGCCTATCCGTATTCGAATAAGGCTATCTTATTAAAAAATGAAAGAACCCTTTACACAAGTTCTACACAAGTTCTACTCAAAACCGATCATTATCAATTCGGCTACAATTTATATAAAGTATCCTGGCATAAAGAGCATTTACAATTGTAAATGATGCTGATGAGAGAGAGAGAGAGAGAGAGAGAGAGAGAGAGAGAGAGATGCATTGAATAATTGTAACGAAGATGATAAAGAGGCATCACAATGTTATGGAGAGGGACATAGACAGACAGACAGACAAGACAGACAGACAGACATACAGAGACAGAGATGGAGTGATACTAACTGTTGCTATCATATTGCAATAACGACTGCTTGAATTCCTGGTATGTGATCTTATTGTCCTGTCGGATTATACCATCCATCAAGGAAAACACGGTTTGGACATTTTGTTGGAAAGGTCGACTCGTAATGGTTGATTGCGTGCAGGATGTTGTACTGGTATGAGTCCATCCAAAACTGTCAAAGAAAAAGAACGACAAATTACATTCCTTTTTTTAACTTGCACATGCTCAAAAAGATAATAGTTTATTTTTATCGAAGCTATCATTGTTATAAGTTTAGAAAAAGTATTGAACCGAAACGATTTTAATTTGTGTTTTTACAGATTTATATGTATCACTACTGGCTCTTTTCTCGAATTCCTCAGTATATTGTCAGGTAATACTATCTTGTTTGAAAGATATGTAAAATAATTCACCAAAATACGAAGAGAAATGTTTTAGAGCTAAAAGAGTAGCGTAAACGACACTGCCGATTCGAACCTTACGATCGTGGTGATTCGAAACCCGAAAAACGTTCAGAACAGAATGATAAAAATAAATCTATCGCAACATAACACAATGTCTTTTCTAAAAACAAAGATTCAGACAAACATGCATACATTCTTATACAAATCTGAAATTCGCGTAACTTTGTGTTTAATTGGTAAATACCTAAATGCATAAGACAAGGAGTAATATTTTCTTTCATAACATCGAAGGAGTGAGTCATGACTAGATTTATAAATGTCGTGAAAATGCAAACAAATGACGATACGCTAGAGGAGAACCATACAATGAGGCCTTGCTGTTAACACATTAGCATGCGCCTTTCTGACGTCATTGGTAGCCATATCGGCATTAATGTGAGTTATATACTACTGCTATTTTATGCTGTCTGGCGGTTGAAAGAGATTGCTTGAATCTCAATAAAATATATTACAATATATACAAGGAAGGAAAGCAAGAAGGCTTAATATCAGTATATTTACTATCCGATTCGATGATCATAACAAAGACACTTCCATCCCATGTTGAAATGGGTAGAAAATCGACTGCTAGTGACTGTAAGCGGAACGAATCTCCATCGGGTATACATTTTGATTATAGAAGACGTCCAAACTCCAAAACAATATCTTTGCACCAAAAGGTCTTTTGTGGCGGTCCTCTGCTATAAAATGGTATTTCGAACTGTTTTATAAGGCAATAATGGATAAGCAAATGCGTACGTCATTATGTTTTATTTTATTCTATGGGCCCTTTAATATCCAAAAGATGAAAAATAAAAACATAACTTAGATCTTTATTAAAGCTATTGATTCAATTCATGATTATACATACGTGAGATGGATAGCATTAATAAACACAAAATTCAAAGTACACACCAAGATTGCGTCATATCGCATGCAATTATCGTATTTTAAAAATGACTTGTTTGACAATATGTTTATTTATAAAGGACTCTGGAGGCAATACAAATATATTTTCTAGACATTTAGGACTAGTAGAGCGATTATGTGTGGTTTGATAGATGCCATCTATGTAGCTTGACACTTTCTTTGTCTTCAATCACAAGAAATCACATAATCTACGCTTGCATGTGAATCCTTGGAGTGTAATTAGCGGACGTTACCAATAGGTTCCATTAGAAGAGGATTATAGCACTAATTGTATACACGTCTTTTGTATTTTGACCTGACAAATACAATACATGTTGCTTGTTTTTCGTATTTATAAAATGTTTCTTTTCGACGTTTTATGTCTGCAAATCAACTATCCCGCGTTCCGTATTTGTTCTAAACTTTGCTTTGATTTTCCTGTTCCGCGAAGACGGTTTGGAATACAGCCATGCAAATTAGTTTTTCCTCCATAGCCACCTAGCACAGTTTCCTGGTCGTACTAAGAGCATTTTGTGAGGATGCGAATGGTCTAAATAGTCAAGTTTTTCGCGAATGCAGTCCTATTGAAATTATTTTCGGACAAAAGGCAGAATGACTCTCCAGGTGTGGAGTGCTCTGCACTTACAGCAAGCGGCAAAATTTATCAAACAGAAGACAAAATAAAAGATAATGAAATATATTATACCCGAAAAGAACTTATCGCCGGGACAAGTAAAAGAAACTAGCACAGCCTATCGCCAAACGACAGTCTGTTTCGTTGAAGATATATTTCTAAACGCAAAGTAGCGGAACGCAAAGCTTTCTGCCAGCAATATTGTTATATACAAAAAGACAAATCAATACATTACAACAAAGAAAGCGAGTTATTTTGAATTTACCAGCAGCAAACTTTATGGAACGGCGCGAAGTGAAGGAGTTATGGAAACTGCACTAGCAACTATTGCAAAAACGGAACTACCGAAATTATTCCCGATACTAGAAACATTAGGTATAGCTGCAGCGTCAGGTGCAATATCTAGTGCAACTAAAAGGGCTGTGTACAGTGATGGAATATAACACTAATCTAGTGATTTTGTCTAACGATTATAATAAACACTACCTGAAATACGAAGGGTTCGGAAACGGAAAACAACTAAAAAAATGATAACCGCAGCGCGGTCAACGACAAAATCAAGGCGGATTCACAAGGATTTTGCTAGCAGGAATAGCAGGAAGTTTACGTCCGAATCTACCTGGGATAGGGCGGGAAATTCAAACGAGAAAGCAAAAACGAGACTAAAAGGCCTGATGCTAACTGGTACCCGCCGTTAATTCACTTTGAGATTCTAGATAATCTAAATGATGTTAACGGATTCATCGAAGAATTTTCAAAAGATGAGTTATCATGACAAACGCCGCTAACATCAGCTTCTAGTTGTCGAAATTGTGTAATTAATATCCAAAGTCTTAGCGAATGTATACATTCGGTAACACTTTACAAAAACAATTATTTTCATTCGTTTGGTCTACTTCCGAGTGATGTTATCAAACGGTACGTTTTTGCATCTAACAATACAAAAAATACTCCTGTAATCAGCTGCAGCATGCTGGTATTGCTGCTTGCGGATATTACTGTGTTATACTTGTGAAACAAATGTCTGGAACGGAAGAGTCCATCGGTGATTTTCTAAAATTTGTATTACAGTTTGCACAGTGACCTAGTGAAGAAAACAATGATACAGCTATTACAATCTTTATCTAGCATAGCAGTATAAAAATGACTACGTATTGCCTCAAGTGCAGAAATAACACAGAAAATACAAGCGAAACTGCAGAAAGAACTAAAAATAAATGACTTATTTTACAAGTTGTTTGTGCTACCAGTGGCAGAAAAAAAGAGTATGTCTCTAAAAACTAAACTCAGTGACTCTGTCACCGGCGATGGAATCGCCCGAATTCCACTACCTGGAGATCATGGAATGCAAAGGTTCCTATTGTTATTTAGTCGATGATGAACTTATAAAATGAGTTGCAAAGGTTAAGCTAACCACGATCTGTGTATATAGCAGGACAAAATGATAAATTACTGTCGGCATTGTAATCACAGAGCAGTAATCGGATCCGGATTAGATATTTACAACCTTATTGGCAAATTACCAAAACCTCGTCGAAGATGGACATTGCCACGTCACAAATACACTAGACCTTGGAATCCACTCAGTCAACAGCTTGATGAAACTGACAACCCAATACCAGGACAAGAGCCTTATAAACAGGTTGCCTCATATACAATGCTTCGTGACGAAAGTTACCGGGACAGCGAACACGACAAAACCTGGTTGTGATGGTCACGGAATTGTATAAATCCCTTTTTTATTTATTAACTACATGTACTCCGGCTTAGTTGTTTGTGTACAATATTTTGAAACAGTAATTTGATTCATCCTATGCCGCACGTGCAAAGTACTCTCGATGGGAAAAACCGTTATTCATCAAGCACACATATAGTGTAGGGCTACATCGTCTGTGCATAAATACCTCACCGTAGGACGAACACATTACACTACAGAAACGTTTTGTCAGTGAGCATTCTACTTAAGGACTTGCAGATCTCCAGTTGTAGAGGTGAGCTATTTATTAATTTCGTATGTATTTTGTCGGTTATAACTATTGTACCACCACGTTTAGTTTTTTATATTTTCTATGTAGCTCCGGCTTGCGTAGTATAATGTAAATATTTTCTATTATTGTATGTGACTTAACAGGAGATCTATAGTAGCAATAAAGTTTAATTTTTTAAAGAAACGTTTAGTACCATAGGGCTCTTATCGGACACTTGTAGGTTCACTTCTGAACCTGTTTATTGCTTGGTAACGTTACGCTGATAATGTAATTTGTATAGCCTACAATATATAACGTCATTACGTGTAATCGTATATGCCCGTATCATTCGTAGTACACGGTGTTAGATTTATTTTCAGCTGATCAGAAGTGACGGGGTAGCAGTTGTGGAGATGACCATAAATCTAACCATATCAGCTGAAGAGCTGAGTACAGTGTTCAGAGTTGACGGGGTAGCAGCGGTAGAGGTGACCATAGCAGCTGTAGAACTGGCGATATTGATTAGAGTTGAAGGGTAGAGCTAACCACAAAGCTGACCATAGCAGCTGTAGAGCTGGTTGAACAGTGTTTTGCTGGTTGAGTAGCAGGTGGTTAGATGTTGCTGACCGATTGATATTATTGAATGATGGTCGGTGATTACCTATAAAGCTGACTGCTTGATTGACCATTGAGACTGGTAGCCAAGTATTCTAGTGATGGAGTGTTTTGCTTAACTCCGTACAGGTATTATTTTAGCCGTGAGCTAATTTTGCGGTTTCTTATACCCAGTGTTTTGAAACTGTAAAGATATATTATATGAAATCTGTCCCATTTTTTCATCGTTTCACTATCTGATTAAGTACATCGTTTTTCATTATTTCAGTGAATTCATTATTTTTACAATATGAGTAAAGCACATCATTTTTACTATTTTTGTAAAAGTATACCAAACTTATCGTCATGTGGAATTACCGTGAATCAAATAACCTTTGTCCTTGTATTGTGTAAGGTCATTTACTTGTATTAACATTTATTTTACATTGTAAGGTTCATGCGTTTAGTGTTAATTTGTCCAATAATTGGATCTTATACAGGCACGTATTAATCATAATTCTTTTTTTCGTTTGAGTCATTTATCAATAAACATTGTTTTGTTTGTCACCATCAAAAGTGTTGTTATAAATCCGAACCCAACCGGGTTATCTTGTAACTCTGATCGTGATATGCTTGACGAATTATGAGATATGCAACCGAATACCAGAGCGAATTGATCTCATACCTAGTGAAAGATATTACTGGAGCAAATATAAACTCGGTCTCGGTAAGGCTCATGCGCCATAGCCCCATCTCGGTGAAAATATTCTTTATGACAATTTGACACATCAACTGCACAAACCAAAAAAGGTTTCCTCGACGAAAGGTAATCACAAACGCAGTTGAAGATATTTGAGCAATAGAAATTGCTGATATGTCAATCATTGCACAGTTCAACAACAACGAAGGATACCGGGTGAAGGTAGTTAATATTTTCTTTAGTAAATATGCTTTTAGTGTATCATTTGCAGATAAAACAGGAAACGCTGTAACTAACGCGTTAAGAGATATTATTGTCAACACGGCGTCTAGCGACACACCGAGAAAACTATAAAAAAACTGTTGAACTACTCGCTGAGTGGAGGTTTTGATACAAGCATTTCGAGCAGTTTCTAGAACAAAATAACATCAGAAAGTACGTAATTTGAAATGAAGGAGAAACTGATATGTACATAGATTTATTCGCATGTTACAAGAGAAGATCTATAAGCATCTCAGAACTAAAAACACTAATAGGTATGTTGATAAATCTGCCATTGATTGTATCGGATTACAATAATACTAAACATGAAACGCTTGGAATGTCACCAGCAAGCGCTGCTATTAATCCAATACTGGTGAATGAGAATATGTACCGAAGACTTAAGTTTGCAATAGAAGATATAGTTAGAATTTCGTTAGTAACGAAAATATTTGAAAAGGATTTAATCAAAATTGGTCTAAGGAAGTATTTGTTTTGGATAAAATTCTTAGAACAGTACCTGTTACGTATAAGGTGACAGAGCAGAATATATTCTCATCGAGCGAGTAATAGCAAGCAAAGATAAGCGAAGTTTGGTCAGATGGAGAGGTTATAGTGACAGTTTTAATAGTTGGATATCAACTAGTGATATAAAAAATATTTGATTAGATCGCTATCTATCCGATCTCAGAAGGCGTTTCATCCAACGATTCACAGTAAATCCTTTCGTATTTCAAAGCGAAAGACTGACATTTTACTGGCCTGCATAATTATATCAAATGTTGTCTTCGCGTTGTTGTTAGATCCGTCATCAGGTTTAAATTCTTATCAAGCAGAAAGTCAAATTGTAAAATTTGTGACGACCATAAATTTCTAGCTGTTCACGAATTGTAAAAGTTTTAACTTTTCCCAGAATATCTATTGCTCAGAGATAGCAAAAATTAGAATTTTTAATCTTTTAAGCAAGATCATATGTTATATTATACCGTGATTGCGTTGCGACCTAAACTTGTTCATACTGAGGTATTAATAACTGTCGCATCATCAAATTTATTGTCGATGACAGGAAAAACCAATGTTTCTAGATCACACTTTGAACTGTTAACAGTATTTTTAAGCACTAGTAGCATTGGGATTCGAAGAATCCTGATGCATTGCATTCTGATGTAATTCACACTCCATGTGTTTGTACTCTGCAGTATTACACTCGAGATCAGAGTAGAAATCTGACATCCTTTTCATCAGAGATATCTCGTATAAAAAATAGCTTTTGTCTAATTACTGTACTAAAGCGCCAGACGAAATTAGAAGCATTGTCAGAGCTAAATTCTTAAACATGAACGTGCTATTCGACACTGTCACGATATGTTCTTAGCAATGAACAAACAGAAAAAAAACATGTGAACGTACTAATTGAAACTGATCCTTGATCGGTGTTTAGCGTGCTACTGACAAATTCTGAGGTATTAGAATTAAATGAATATAAAAACAAATCTTTGTTAGGAACGACAGAGACAGCGTGAGGAAGTGGGCGCACTGTTGTTTGATAAGGGACGATATCATAAACTTTCATAGGATAGATCTGTGAACAGCAATTTTGTGCTCATTATTAAACAACATGTAGAGCTTTGTTACTCGAACCTCAACCAGCTAAACAACAATGGTGTGGCTCATTTCGAAGTAAAACAAAAAAATAATCTTATCTTGCTCAACAGCGTCGGAGTCGATCACGGCAAGATCTTTGTCGAATACGATGCGAAAAGTCTAAACAAATATATTAATTTATGTTTGACAAGCAACGATATCGCAAACATTTTAAACAGCGGGTGATTCGTAATGAAAGAAGATTATATCCTCACTTGGTTTTGAGAAGGTGGATTTTATAATACCATCAGCAATATATTTTATTGATGTTGGATTGATATTCAAATATTGAAGAAAATCCCTTTCTTTGCCTATGATAGAGTTTGTTGCTATAACAGGTCTGCCAGAGTATCTAAAATTAACACCAAAACATCTGCCACGTTTAATATTTTCTTTATAAATGACAAGTTCCAAATTCTCAAGTCGATTATCAGTTTCAATACCGTTGATGTTGTCGATGACAAACCATTTGAGATAGGCACACGAATAACCTCATAAACAAATGTGTTTGAGTAATAATTAGTATAATCGGTTTGTGTACGTAGTACTGCCACCTTAAAATAACCCATATTACCAATACAACCAACAACTTTCCTTATTTTAATATTTCTGATAATTCCTCTATCGTTCGATTCGTCAAAATCATAAACTGAATGTAGTTGAAACTCATCTTGCAAAGACCAAATTTCAATGCTGTTGTCGGTGACCTGATCATTCACATGAGAAACTTGCATCCTCGTTGGAATCTCATCACAGAACACCGTATAGATAAATTCCTGTAACAAATATTTTAATTATGTCATTCGTCATCTTTCGCGTTCGTTCGAATTTTATAACTAGCTGCAGATAAAACTCCAATCAAATTTTTTGATTTTATATTTATCACATTGCCAAGCTCGTTATCAGAAAACAAGTTATACCTAGGTTGAACCCAGAACATTTCTTGATATCTCGCGAGATAACACGAATTGATAGGCATCTCATATAAATTTTGTGTCATTATCTGATTGTGTTTTTCAAATCTTTAATTGAGAGTTTTCCTATCAAACTCAATTTTAAAAAAATGTAAAACAACATAATATACCAATGCTGAAAGCTTTTGATATAGCAAAACGACGTTTGATGCGGATAGCACGCTATCCATCTAACTATCTTGCAACGGCTTTTGCTGGGTTAGATAACATCTGCAGATTTTGATAATAAACTTGTTCTAGCTCATTTTCTGCCAGAAACTTGTATCATCTGTTTCTGCAAGCTGTAACATCTGAGCTTGCTAAACACAGAAGACTAAAGATCATTGTGCTGTTTCATGTTATGTTCTCAAAGCTAAGAATCCCAACAAAAGCAACGCGAGAAATTTTCTAATCCTTATATCACATCAAAATCTCATCGCATTTAACTGGGACAAATTTGATAACGTTGTCAGATAATATGTTTCAGGAAGTATGGAATAAATACAACGAGTACACAACATCGTGATTGAGATGAAGATTTGAGTCGATCTCAGAAATATTATTCCACACTATTGTAATGTAACTCATATGTTGTGTGAATATCAACAAATGCTTTCAGTGACCTATGATATTAGCGTTATTTCCAGCACGAGATCATCCTTATCAAGTATCTCATTTTATTTGTAATTTGAACAATCTAAACTTTAGTAAGATTGATTTTCCTTAGGCTGAGAATCAAATTCCAAAATTTAAAAAATAAGGTATTAACGTGTATGGTGTTGACGATGAACCACTAAAGAAATATCCAAGATATATCAGCGATCAAGTATCACAAATAACACTACATTTATTGTTTTATACAAATTACTACGCGTGGATAAAAAACTTTAACGGGATAGTCGAAGGTCAGTACAACAAGCATAACGAAAAGAAACATTTATGTATCAGATGCAAGTACAGCTGCAAGTCTCAGTATTGCTATGACGTACGCCGGATATCTATGCCTGGCGATGATGAAAAAATATTACAATTTATACACTACATGCACAATATTTAGAGTCTGTTTTACTTCCAGTGCAAGGAGTACAATATAATCACGATAAACCTTCGACAACAAAAATTCAAGAACAAATCCCTTTTGGAACAGCATATCAAATTGACTGTGTGGTTAATAAACATTTATTAAAATCAATAAACATTTGTCGTGGAACAGATCCTGCTGTTTGGTTTCTGAAGAAACAAAACTTATCAGCGAGGTCGATCTCATCATGATGTTGCTCAGTAAGACAACAACGATGAAACCGCTGACAATAAAACACAAAGCTGATTTTCTGCAGCAGCAATACGTCACATCTGAGAGCGGGTGCTTGCGCCTTAAGATCGTTTAAAAGATAACTGTCTTATTACTGATAAGTATCGCGCTCTAGCACATGGCAAATGTAATATAAAATATACCGCATCATATTGTGTTCCTGTTGTCTTTCACAAGTTTCGTGGTTACGATTTTCATTATTGTTGAGGTGTTCGGCAACAAAGTTATAATAAACGGTCTGAAAATTAACAACGATAAAATATAATGTATTCCTACTAACACTGAAAAGTATATGTCAGTGACACTCAGCAAGTTAAGATTTATTGATAGTTTGCAATTAATGGATAATTTGCAATTTATGGATAGTTTGCAATTTATGGCAGCATCGTTGGATGAACTTGTAAAAGGCAGCGGTAAGTTTGATAATTTGACTGAGCAGTTCGGCAAGAAATAAAATTCACTGACATGTACATGTATTTTTCCATAGGAAGATCTTGATGATTCGAGCAGATTTGATGAAACATATTTACCTGACAAAGATAATTTTCATTATCGGTTAAATATTGAGAGTGTCAGCAATGATGATCATGCTTATGCTAAATTGATATGGGACTCGTTCATCTGTAAAAAAAAACGTTAGTGATGATCATGACTTGTATCTTATCATAATTGTGCTGTTGCTCACATATACATCTGAGAATCTTAGATATGTCAACGCTGATAACAACACACTTGGTCCATCTTGGTATTATTCGGCATTAGGACTCAGCTGCCATTCGTTTTTAAAGCACGGCAAAGTAAAACTAGAACTGTGAACATATCCTGACATGTTCTGTTTCATCGAGAGAGGAATCAGAGGCGGAATAAGAGTTATAACAAAACAAAATGCAAAGGTCAATAATAAATATTTTCAAGACTATGATAATACAGCGCCATCAACTTGTATAACCTATCTTGATGTATGCAATTTTCGAGCCTATGCCATATGGTAGTTTCAGATGGATCAGTGAAAAACTGGTTTTTGATGAAACTAATAAAATCGTACCGGACGATATTAGTTATTGGGTTGAAGTTGATTTTGACCATCTTGCTTCATGATAACCATTATGATTATCCATTTTGTCCATAATCAATGGTAATCGGCTGCAGTTTATTATCAGAAAAACAACAAATTTCTTCACTGTGTAAATCTATTGTTCATAAATTAGTTCCTAATATGATTAACAAGCAAAGATACGTTTTGCATTACAATAATCTGAAACAGGCACTTGATCATGGCCTGGTGTTAAGAAAAGTTCATTAAGTTTTACAATTTAATTAGTAATGTTGTATGAAGGATTATAACAGAAGAGAAGTTGGAAAAACAAAATTCGCCAAAACATTTTCAAGCCCATGAACAACTGAGTCTTCGGCAAGACTATGGGAAATATCAGAAAGCAAGTCAATAATGAGATCGTTAAATACGTGGAACGTCGTAATAAACTTGCTGCATCTGATGGTTGTGTGAATATGAAATATTTAATGTAAATATGGCAGCCGTTCATAAACGAAATAAAAACCTGATGTTAAATAAGCTAGTTTATGTCGGTATGGCAGTACCTGAGATATCAAAGAAATTCATGTAATGCTTCCATTATGTTTTCTTACGGTTAAGTGGCCTAATACAGAACTGTTATTTACAGACACTGACTCGCTAATTCATAAGCTAGAATCTGATGGTATTTTTCAAGAGGTGTAAAATAGCTGATAATTATTTGGTCTTTCAGATTTTCAAAAAATACCGAATCTTACTGTGACAATAACAAAAACGTAATAGAAAAGTTTAAGGATAAAACGAAGTTTGTTCCTATCTTTGAGTTTATTGGATTACGGAGTAAAATATACTGTCTTAAACTGGTAGATGGCGCACAAAAAGGCGCCGTTTGTACAAATGATAAAGGACTGGATGGCGCCGTATATTCCAGGGTCACAAATAAGTTTGAGAAAGAGTTATTCAAACAAACGGTGTTGTGTATGGCACAATTATGAAGAATCTTCACAATTGCATATGAGTAAACCTTGCACTTGATAGAGAACAAGTCAAACTCAACTGATTAAATAAGGACCGACCATTTCAGTCACGCAACAATATTTAACAGCTAGCTGCGTCAAGACCGTCAAGAGCAAGAAAGCCATGCTGAAGTTGTTAAAATGATACATGTTTGCGTGTTTGTGCTGGACTTGTCAAATGTTTTACTATGATAAGATTAAGCCTTGGTACGGGCTCGTTGTTCATACACATTACCAATGATGGAATATCCTCGGACAGGCTGCAATTAAAGATGATTCACCATTTATTATCAAGTACACTTAGGTTGTTGGACAGTTCAAGGATGTGTGTTCAAGTAAACGTATGGAGGTACGAAAGGACCTGCATCTTACAATTACCAGACGTTTTACCCTTGCTCGTTAAGACAATAGACAGGTATAAGGATTTTTCATGTATTGTTTTCGCAAAAGATCTCAAACACATATTGCATGTGGCATATTTACGTGAGCGACACGAATTCGCACCGCAGCAAATCTAATTGAAACAAAGAAGCTTTGCATGGGAAAGTTTGTCAACACTGGACACCATGATTGATATTCCCGGACGGAATTACCAGTTATGCACCAAGACACTACACGTTAGTTGATTAAGTTATTAGTAATACATTAATGCATTGAATATATTTGGTGGTTGTAATGATTCTGCTTGAATAACTTGCAATTCTCCTCATACATATGCCCGGTTTGTTATCCGTTCACCAGCGTGCTAAATAATAATACGCTACCATCCCCGAAAATCCTATCCGTTTTTGTAAATGTATTAATAGGCCACATCTGGTCACTAGCATGACTTTGCCTGCCTTTATGCTTACCGCTTTGCACATGTCATCTTTACATGTTTCCACAATAGCTTGATTATTGTATGCATTAAAGAGCAATCATAGACGATCGCTTTATGTTTTGCGAACAAACCAGAAACATCTCCAATGAATTATTTGGATCGATGATCAAGATACGTATCCATATCATTACTGAACGGGCATATACACGTGTAATCACATCAGATAAACTTATGAAATCTTTAGACTTCGTTCTCTCCCACGTCTTATATGTGCTAGCAAAATCTACAATGGGTGACAAGTCCTTGTATATCCGCCCCTAGTCGCGATTATGTGCAAGAAAAAATAACAATCAGTCTGATTAACTTCATTAGGTATTCTCACATTATACTATACGCGATGAATTTTTATTCTCTCGAGTATGTAAATTTTGCACAGCACCTGCTCGGCCAAGCATGCTCGAGAGATCCCATAGATGAATTTTGCCAGTTGTTAAGTTTCAAACAGTAACTTTATCGTTGAGATTAATACGCTTTTCTTGTACGAATTTGCTTGTTTGCGTATTATTGTCAATAAAGGTTACATACAATAAGCGGATGTTGTTCACCTAATGAAAAAGAAGAGGCATCATTGCCTTCATGCCATCTTTTGATGATCCATCTAGCACTACTTTCTCCGAGTGCAGGATTAATTGCACTAAAGTCCATGGTGAAATCTCTGAGAACATTAATGCGCGTATATATCACGGGGAGTTTTGTACGCAACACCATGCGTGTAAAATGATCCGTTACTTCTCCAGACTTTGGTTAGTTGTTAGAATAAAGTTGTATATCCAGCCGTGTTCCATGCTTACTGTTTCCAAAGATGTACCTTTCACCAAGGTATTTGCTCCATAACGTCCCAGTGAGCTTCGTTACTGTAACAGTTACATTAGTTTTTGAGAAAAGCTCGATAAATGTGAATTTATTTACTCCACACCAAATACAAATTCGGTGCTTGAACTAGGGTTCCATTTGTAGTGTTTATATTCATGCGGCATTGCAAACAATATAAAGCCATGATTCTGCTATGCAGCTATTGACATTTGAAAGAAAGGCCATACGTGCTGTTAATGCTAGAGAAAAAGTAATGTTTACCTGACGTATTACGGAAATGGGATTCGTGATATGTTTTCAGGAGCTTTGACAGGCAGATCAAAGTTGCAACAATAAAAGTGACATTAAAAGTGACAATAAAAGTAACAATAAATACAAAAGGCAGGTGGAATATTTATATTATATCATTGTCAGCTCCTTCCTGTAGACAAGCGGTTGTTTTAGGGCCTGTCTGACCTGCATCTGGAATGGTTCTCAAAAAGCAGTTGGGGGAAGCATAGCGTCCGATGAATGAATAAAATCGAAAAAGGTCTTCGATTCTCCAATTGGGCTCAAGAGCTGATTTGGGGTCAAGGTCTTCCGTTAAGGTCCCGCCTTTTACTCGTCCATTGTCTAAGTTTGATTTACTAGCGATGACAAAGATTTTCTAGCATTTCTGACTTGTCTTTATGCGAGATCAATTTGAATGTATGTTTCCTCGCCAGTTGGAAGCTGTCCTACTCGACATTGGTTCTTCAAAAGGACCTGCGATATATTTGGCTTCATACGTGGAAACACCGAAATATCTGTTTTGTATTTTGGGCCTGCACTGCCGCGTGATGATGCTGATTATGTTTCCAAGGGCAGTCGAAGACAACCATTATTCTATTCAACAATGGCGTTGCAAACTATGCAAGGCAAGCAAAGATGCAGACATCTTGGTGCTTCAGCGTTTCATGCACTACCGGCGTCTTCACCATGAATACAACGCGCCGTTATTGATATCACCATCATATTCAGAAAGAACGCTTATTAGACTAAAATAAACTATTGATATTTAACGATGACCAACTGCCCGTCCTCATGGCCCTCATGTATATCTGACTAAGGTTGCTCCGAAAACGGGTTAGATTGAGTTCACCAACCCGGTCACGTCAACCCGAGTTAGCTGGATATTTTTGTTGATTGAACTGCAAAACTGCGAACACCTAACGCAGGATTTTATGTTCTTGTTATCAATCTGTGGAACGCTGTTCCAACGTTTCTTGTTAAAATCAATGGCATCGGCAGAATCAGCGTCGCTGGTATGTCGATTTCGTTATCAATGCTGACCGTGCTACAAGGTCGCGAGTTTATTTGCAACCACGCGATGTAAGTTCATGTGTAACATTTAGGGGAACATATCAACCACCGAATGAGAAAAAAATACAGCAAATAGTCAACGTGTATTGTCAGGAATGAGTTTGATAAACGTTAACTTCACGTCTTAAATGTAGAATAGTCCGTGTCGTACTTACTTATTTTAAAGCGGGTGAATTGCAATGACATAAATTATTAAATGACTACCAGCGTGGTAAGCATCAAAATTATCAGTTGCTAAAGATAAAATTCGACTCAAAGGACTATACGTCTTTCTATAGGGTCAATTACTCGTCCTTAGCATTTGTCTTTTAGTTTTATCAATACACATATGTGCTGGATTCTGACCATGGTGATGAGGTTGTGCAATTGTTGACAGGGTGTTGTACAGGTTTACAGAGATGCTAAAATTGGCGATGAATGTGTAACATTTGTTGACGTATATCTACGTTGCTAGCAATCCCTGGCATACACTGAAATGTCGTCTTGGTAAGGGTCAAATTTAATTAGATAGTTGGGACAACTCAGAAATAACAATGCCGATTTGTAGAAATGATGATGCTATTGCATTGAAAAGAGGAAACCCTCCGGGAATTTATTTACAACGAGGGATTAGAATTCACTGACAATTCCTGCCCGGTTGCGTTCTCGCTGACGAGTATTCCTTAGCTCATAAACTTCCTTTTGTAAATAAGACTTCCACTCAACATTCTTCTGGCAGAAAAGTATTTCAGCCTAATACAAGTCATTCTAAATTTTAGTCTGGCAAAACTTTTAAAGATAAAGCTTCTGAAAGATCATTGTCTCTTCATACGTGTACCTATTGCAAGAAGAAAGGACACGTTATTTCTGATTGCCACAAATTGAAAAACAAGCATCAGAATCAAGACAGACATATTCCAAATGCTCTTGTTTCTAAGAGGTCAAGGTCACAGTAATGTTTTGAAAACAATACATTTGTTGGGTCTAATAAACCCCAATCTGATTTTATTATGGAAACTTATGAACCATTCATGTCGAAGGGTTCTATATCACTCTTTGGAGATTAGGCCAATCCCATCCCTATTATGATTTTAAGGGACACATGAGCTTCTCAGAGTCTTTTATTGTCAGGTACTTTGCCTTTTTCTGGTTTGCTTTCCTACAATGAAAGTGTTCTTACTCAGGGAATGGAATGCGGCTTTGTTAATGTTCCTCTCCATTGTGTAAATTTGTAATCAAAATTAGTCTCATGACCCGCGATAGGCGGAATAGTGTATGCTTTACCCGTAGAGTGCATACATATATTACTAGAGACAACAATCTAACTGAAGATAAGGTTGTGATTAATCAACTTATAACTGACAAGTCTTGTTTGGACCAGAGCGTTAATCATATTGAAAAAGAATTCCATGATTTATACCCAGCCTGTGCAGTTACTAGCGCTATGGCAAAGAAAGCTATTGAGAGTGATGTTGATAAGGAAAGTTTTCTTTAGCTAACACATGTATTGGTCAGGCTTTTGATGAGGTCAATTTTACTCCTTGTTTCGATCAATCAAAGGGTGTTGATCACATTGATCTTCTTTTAACAAATCAATCTCTATATTCTAATCAGGGTGCTAAACGACAATCACGTGTCGTGGAACTTGAAAATATTAGGAGAGTTTCTTTCAAAGAGCCATTAGTGAAACTGAAGCCACTGAAGTACCTGTCTGTTATTTTATTCAAAATGGAATTCTTGTGAAAACCTTAGTCCTCTTGAGGTACCTGCTGGTGGCGAATGGTTAGTGAATAATCAGATTGTAGTTCCAAAATGTTACAGACAGGAATACTTAGTCGCCCAGGAAACTCCTTTGGCTGGTCATTTAGGGATTAATAAGACATATCACAAGATCTTGACTTACTTGTATTAGTCCAATAATTAAAAGTGATGTTTTTAAATACTGCAGATCTTGTCATACTTGTCAAATCAAAGGAATACACATTCAAAAGATACACGAGGCTCATATGTAATCTAATGCTGCATGTCACGAACCATTTAGCAGAATGATGATAGATTGTGTCGTTCCCTTACATAAGACCTAATCAGGTAACCAATAGTTGTTGACCATTATTTGTGAGTCAGCAAGGTTTTGAGCGGCAAGTCCTTCGAGGAATACTAAATCGAAAACAATAGTAAAGACATTGATACAAAATTTGCTCAGCTTGGAGTTCCCAAATCTATCCAATCTGATCAAGGGTCAAAAGTAATGTCTGGAATTTTCCAGCAAATTGTGATTGAAATTGTGAACCTGCAATTCAAGTCAAAAGGGAAATTATGGTTGGACAGAACTACAATGGAGGGAACGTTTGAGTCTGGTAATAGAGTTCTTTCTCTTTTGCTTATTCTTCATAGTTTTCTTCAGATTAGATATTATGTTCCTAATAAAGTTAGGAAGAAGATGAATGAGTTAAATTATAGTGATATTACTCCTGAGATCTAAATCAATTAAAGAAGTGCCAGTATATTGAGAGAGATATCAAGGTTAATCATGCAATTAATTTAGTATTACCGATCCCACTCAGTGAAGTTTTAAGTAAAGGAATATCATCGGACTGTTTTTGCAGTGACAAATCATCGGAATTAAAAAACTATGAATGATCGGACCAGAAACTTTCACATTTGCAACAGCAAGAAAAGAATGCACTTAAGCAGGTAATATTTGAATATGAGCACTTGTTCCTAGATAGTATTACAAGAACTAACACAAATTTCAGTGAAGTTGAAATTTTAAGTTTCAAACCTGTGAAACAACACCCGTACAGGATGAACCCTCTCAAACAAGAATACTCGAAAAAAGAAATTCAATATTTGCTGGATAATGATTTTTATAGAGCCCAGTTAAAGTGATTGGAGTTCAACATGTATATTTGTTCCGAAACCAGATAAAACTTTCCGTATGTGCACTCATTATAGAAACGTGTACAGTGTGACTAAAACAGATTCATTTCCAGCAGCAAGAATCGATGATTGCATTTATAAAATCGGACATAACAAGTACGTCACCAAATTCGACCTTCTGAAAGAAATTTGGCAAATTTCTCTAACGGAAAGAGCGAAGGAAATTTCGGCATTAGTGGTTATAGGTGGACTTTATTAAAATAAAGCTATGCCGTTTGGGATGAAGGCTTCGACAGGTACTTTTCAAAGTTTTATGATTACATCTGGTTTAGATAATTGTGATGATGTCATCATCTATAAAGACACCTGGAAAGAACATTTAGCGACAATTCGGAAGTTCTTTGACAGACTCACTGATGCTAGCTTGACATTTAATTTATCCAAAGGTGCGCTCTATCGTGCTTATGTGACATTTCTAGGTCATATGGTAGGACACGGACAAGTTAAACATATAGATGCTAAGGTCAAGGCTATCTCTGAATTCCCTGTGCCTGTCAGTAAAAAGAAAATGATGCAATTTTCGGGTATGGCTGGATGCTATCGGAAATTTTGTTATAATTTTTCCATAATTGCTGAATCTCGGACAAATGTATTGAAGAAGAAAAACAAGTTTCTTATGACTGAAACATGTCAAGAAGTTTTTGATAAGTTATAAACAAATTTACATTTACCGGCTTAAGGACAGACTAGTTAACAATACTTTATCTCTTGGTATCTAGACGTTGAAAGTAGTGTATTATAAACAAGATGCATTGAAACCTCAATATATTACTAGCTTTTCTACCTTAAATGTATTGTGATATATCGAGGTGTGATGCAAACGAGTGTCTACATTGAATGACGACTTCCATAATAGTTTTCTCCAATTTTCGTACATGCTTTGCTTTCTTGAACTCAACAATGCAATAACTCTCGACGCGTCTTCAAGATTTACTCACGCCTGACAGGACAACCTTGATGTAACCAAACACACAGGTTTAAATACAGGAATCTGTTTTATTCTTCACATAATAAGAAACAACCAGAGGGGGTGTACTTTACTGTCATAAATCATCAACCGAAGGGCTCATTCAATATATTGCTACCCTATGAATAGTAAAATGAGTATATTTCAAAATATCATTGCAAAAATGGCATGAATAAGTTTAATTTACAAATACTCAAATGTTACAAAATTTACGAAGGGGCTACGTACACACTGATGTAAGCACAGAAATATAATGCAGACGGATATAGAGACATAAACAGGGATAGATAGATAGATAGATAGATAGATAGACAGACAGATAGAGGGACAGACAGACAGACAGACAGATAGATAGATAGATAGATAGATAGATAGATAGATAGATAGATACGTTATAAAGATAGACACTGGTAGATGCTTGTTAACCACATTTATTTATTTTGTCCTGTCATTCAAATTAGGATCATCGTGAATGCCCCAATAATATAAAGTACTTCTCCAAACTTAGCGCTGTGCTGTCCTTGTAGGTACATATATATATTCTTTCCAAAGCAACAGTTGTCCCACATCCTATCACTGTCCCATAATGGAAATGGTGTTTGTATGCAGGAATACGTGATAACACTTTGTGAATTACGTCACAACTATTTGTCATTATGCATATGATTTCATAATTAACATAATATATGCCAAGTTCCAGAGCAACAAACAAAATGCTATAGTAGTTGCATTCATAAAATTGTATCGCGCACTGCATTCAGCTTTAAGGCAGTAAGGACAATAACATAAAGAGGTCAGATGCATTTGTCAAATTGTGTATCTTTAATGCTGACTATACATGCACCAACTTTTAGAATCTGAAATCAATGTGCGTTTAAATGATTCTTCCCTACAGTTAATGACAAAAATGGGCATATCTCCAGAAACATTTCGGTAGAAAGCTGATTTAACGAGAGGCATATCCACTGGTGATGACTTAACAATTTCCAACTTTATGAATATACGTAAAAAACTGGGGGACCAGTTACACTACTGATATTCTCATGCACTGCGTTAAGCTAAAGCGAACAACGGGACATAAATCTATCAAAAATGCGGAACCAAAGCACAATGAATTAAAACCCGCAGGACTAGTTGCGCTAAACCGATTCCTGTAGTGCTGCAAGTCAAACATTACAATAATTGTCACAAAATGTTTGGGGATCTACAATATATGCGGTACATCATGTTGCTCAGAGTATTAGCCAACGAGTAGTCACGCTAACAATGGAAGATGGAAGATCAAACGGATAAATGGGTTTGCAATACACATTCACGTTGGTATAAATACCTAGATAGATGCATGAAGATGAATTTTACTGTCATCTTTGGGAGAGAAAAAATTAAATCATCTCACATAGTCTTGTTTGGTACACAAATACCACATTCAATTTCGCTAGGATAACAGAAAATTTCTTCAACAGTTGAAAACGAATTCTTATCCAAATAGCTTGATCAAAGATTGAAGAGAATTGAAACTGGCCATAAATTCAGACAAGACAATATTCCCATCGCCTGAAAAATAAAGATATGTAGCTATTTATTTATTTATTTACTTATTTATTTATTTACAGACACTCAAATAAATCAGTATATAAAACAATATAGTGTTATTACAAACAAGTCAAATTATGTCACAGATATTTCCGACCTATGGTATACTTCCATTAGAACATTTTGAATTGAAATTAACGGAGATGTTATTTTAATATTAACAATAGCTATGCACCATACAAATGGCTATTTAAAACTTTTGATACATATTTGGTTTTCACGGAGAAGAATCAATCAGAAGATATATTTCGGCCATATCTGTAATAAAATAGTATGCGTTTGCAAGTAAGCATACGCAGAGAGAGAGAGAGAGAGAGAGAGAGAGAGAGAGATTATGTACTGAACTTACTGTTTGAATCAAAAAGACCGAAAAGAGACTGCAGTTCAGCTTTGTTCAAATAAGAATCAGTTGGTCTGACATCAATAAATCCGAATATCGTTGTTGCCATGGAGCTTGGTCCAAGTTTTAATTTTTCCAAGACGACACCGATCTCCTGTACCGATATGAGGCCATCCTCTAGAAATGCAGAAACATCACTGATATTTTTGCATCTATCAAATATACTGAAAAGCATATTCTACCGTTGTTTGTTCGTCCGTCATATATCGTCATCTTGTGTGTCGTTCGTCAACACTTTCATCATTTCGTCAGTACTGACCATTATAATTCAAGCATGTTTCGTAGTTAGCGTGCTGGTATATCTTTCGTTTTCATACAAATGCTGTCAGTCTCGCTCAACTGAATTTGACTAAATTTGTTAGAAAGCATCTGGACATTAATGTTTTTGTCTTCAAAATGTTTGTAAATGGCGCCAATTCCTAGTTAAATCAGGCTGCCAAGACCGAAGATGGAAAAACACCTTTACACAACTAGTTTTCAAAACCGATGAATATCAATTAATTTGATACAAAATATCAGAAAATCAAGGGCATATAAATTTGTAAATGATGGTGCTGATGGAGAGAGAGAGAGAGAGAGAGAGAGGGACAGAGACAGAGACATATGTATTGCATGATTGCAAATGAGTTATACAGGCTTTAATGCTGCAGGTCACAAGTATTCGTTGTTGTCCAGTACCGCCGAATGCAGCCCCAGTCTATTTCGGAGCATTATTTCCCCTCTCCTTTGATAGTGGTACCCGAGTTGCATTTCGGCGTTCGTGCTATTAATTTTAACATAATTGTTTATTCTTTAGAATTTGAGAATAATGATGTGGTTGTCTGCGTGTATTTAGGCGATAGTGACAATGAATAATGAGACATTACTTTTGATCTGGAGGTGAAATCTTTGAACCATTACACGGTGCTTCGCATCCAGTCCAGCCTCTCAAAAACATCCCTGATAAGATATACCATGAATATCACCTTGAGATCATCGTTGAAGGTATTTTAGATTAACACATTATTTATTATGATTGAACACAGTGGAAAGTTCAGTACTATGAAACAAATAAAGAGACCATACAGGAAAAATAATTGTGATCTGAACCATGTAAACCTTTGTCCGGAGGCATAGACAGACAGACAGAGAGAGAGAGAAACGGAGATAGAGGGATACGAACTGTTGCTGTCATACTGCAACAAAGCTTGCTCGAATTCAGGGTATGTGATCTTTTGGTCCTGAAGGATCAGACCATCCATGAAAGAAAACACGGCTTGGCCATTTTCTTGTGAAAGAGGACCCGCAGTGGTTGATTCCGTCGATGATGTTGTACCTTTTTGAGTCCACCCAAAACTATAAAACAACAAGAACGACAAAATGATATTACGAAGATCATAACTGAATTTTATGTAGCTACCATTGTTAAAAAGTTGGACAAATGTATTGTATTAAAATGGTATTGAAGTTGCGATTTTACGGAGTCATATATATATATATATATATATATATATATATATATATATATATATATATGTATATATATATATAGTTGTGATTTCGATTTTTAACGTAGATTTAACAATGTCTCAGTCATATCGCTACGATGTGTGCAGTGTGGCAGTTTATAGTGACGTCCAGCACTCATGTAGCATGATGTCCCACTGAATCACTTTATCATGACACCTGGCCGACTACTCCTAACACTAACCTCTTAATGCTGAACGCAATAAAAAAAAAAAAAAAAAAAAAAAAAAAAAAAACAGGCAGCTGTTACTACCATTTTTGTAAGTCTTTGGTATGGCTCGGCCGGGGATCGAAACAACGTCCTACCGCCTCCGAGGCGGACGCGGTATATATGGCTTCCTCCTTCGAATTCTTCCTTAGATTGTCGGGTATGATGTGTCCAGTTGAAAGAAATGTACATTATTTCACGCGTACGAAAGGAAATTTATTAAAACTATAAGAATAGCGTGCACATCACTGCCATGACGAGATAACCTTTTCGATCTTGATGACCCAAAAGCCTCTTAAACGCGGGAAAAGAGATCAGAAAACACATCCCGAGGTAAATCATTTTTCCACAAAGTTTCAGGCGACATTTTTATAAATATCTGAAATACATGCCAGCTGGGTCTAATTGTTAAATTCATAGATATATATTAAAAGGACTAATGCATTACACCATAGAATACAGGAATGATTAATGATTAGAAGATTTATTAACGTCTTTCAAAACGTAAACAAAGGACGATGCGCAAGAACTGAATCATAAAATAGGGTCTATGCTTAACACATTGGATGCACTTGTGACGTCATCGGCAACCATACTGACAGCATGATGACAGATTAGCTACTGAGTTGATATGGTGTCTGCCAATTATACATAAACTATTTGAATCTAAAGGGAAAATATTGCAATTCATACACATAAAGGACACAACACAGAATTCCCCTCTGTATATTTTTCCTTTTCTTCGATAATCCTAACGGAAGACACTGCCAGTTCTTTTACAATCCGTGTTTAATTAGGTAGAAGATAGTCTGCAAGTATCCTTAATGGGATTGAGTGTTCATTAGCTTTAGGGTTTGATTATACAAAGGAAGCGTGATAAATATGAATAAATATTTCGTAAACAATATTTTAAGCTACGTCCAAAACTATTTTGGCCGTCCACTGGGAAGATTTCACATTTAAAACTGTACTTTAAGGCAATCATGGATCAGCACATGCGTACATCGATATTTTATCTTCTCTTTTATGAGATCTTCAATAACCAGAAATTACTAAAATGACCCTAACTTAGATATTTGCTGAATCTATTGTTGCTATTCAAGACTATAACAATGAGGATATTATGTAAACACTAAGATTGTTTCGCATTGTTTAAAATACGCATATGTTAATAAAGATTTTATGACAATACGCTTTTTTTAAATAACCGACTCTGTCGTCAATACATATATATTACTATGGCTTTAGGGAGAATACGTGCATTTATAAAGGAGCCTGGAGTCAATACACATATCATAAGGACTTTTGGGATCGTAATTTTATTTATGAAGGACTATGGAGTCGATGAACATAGGATAAAAGGCCTTTTGAGAGCCGAATCGGGTACTGTCGCACTCATGTATATGTGATTGGATATCTATATGTGTTGGATCGCCCATTCAAAACCACCAAAAGGCAGGTGCTGCATCATTGCTAAACCATACAGATAATTGAAATTGAAATCTGTAAAGATTTGCTTAGGATGGGTGCCATGAGACACCCCAAAAGATACCATCTATCAAAACCATGTCTGTTCTCGGTTACATACAGTGACAAGGCACCCATTTGTACATAGCCGAACGCAAACTAAACGTTTCTCCCCTGCTCGTAATCTTTTTCTGAAAACTCCCTCTCGAGAAAATGATCAGTAAAAGGCTCTTATGGGTAGCAACTGTGTCCATCAAACTTGTCACCTCTCTCGCATAATCGTAAGGATGCACTCCTTTGTGAATGAGTAAACCGACTGTTTCATCACTTGCACCACCGTATGAATTGAGCATTAGCATCACCTGCCAGGTTATTACTTCGTTTAGGCAGGCTGAAATTCACAAACTGTGTCGAGTCGATGAATTACAGCTGGCAAACCCTCAATGTCGTATTTGTTTCCATATTAATTGTAATGACACGTATTCGTGGTTTTGATCGTGTTGCTAATTATTGCATTATTATATGGCTACACTGCCTACGAAGTTTATGAAACACTTCAATTTTGTTAATTACATTTGGTTTAATTTGAAGCCGCAAGTTGCAGGCGTTGTGTGCAGCTCTTGAGCTATCGCACCAGTAATGTGACAGTAAATACGTACATTGAAATTAGTGGATATAAAGTCGCCATAACGGATTCAGCAATAAGTGGTTTCAGAAAACGTATTACTATAATTACGAGTCATGATCATGTATGCAAATGAATAGAGCTGTGGGCTGATGTATGTTTCCATGCCCTCGAGCGTTTTACATAACACATCTAATGTTTTGGGCCTCTAGCGCCTTGGGCGCGATGTAATATTGGCGGCTAAGTTTTCCCATTTCATTTGAAAACAGTGTAACCAAGCCCGTATGGGACGTATTTCACAACTTGGGCTGTGTTTGTTTGGCTCTTATAATCTTCCACTGGACCGTTTGAACAGTTTACGTTGGCACAGATGATATATGGTAATTTCATGTTTTGATACACCGATGTAAAGGTTGGAAATTTTTTTTACCACGTTATGACATAAACGTACGCTGCAGTTTGTCATCAACTCCACCACAGTAAACAATCATGGTATTGAGGCTATTGTTCTGTGCTAAATAAATGCATGCAACATCAGCAGGGAAAATTATACACGTGTGGTTGCTTGGCGGTTAATCAACTTTGAAATGTTTTTTTTTCCATGCATGATGTGATTCGATCTCTGAACCATTCATATTGCGCAGAAACAGCATGTTGATGAGAGTCCTCTCAAGCGCATGTTTGTTTTGTACATGTATAGGTAATGTGAGTGGATCAAACACTTTGTTCAAAGCGAACACATATACAGTGATACCCGTGTTAAGTGCTTCAGACATTTTGAGCGTGGCCGACGTAACATGAATGGGGAATTCTGTGTCGCCAAAATTGAGTTCAACCAAATATTGCTGATATTTCTGTGTCTGATGTGCATTACCACTCTCGGTGTGTAATGTGGTTTAACCATCCATTAAAATATTGTTTATCATCGTTTTTTACATCTATCAATGAATGTGGATGAACAGTCTCTGGTGTTAGTATACATCTTGATGAGCGCATAAGTTCTAACGGAGAAATATGCACTTTAGCTATCACTCATCTTTAAAAAGTCCATCCAGATTCTGTTGGGTTTATCATAAATATCCTCGATATTATTGCAGTTTAATATTATAAGAGGATCACAATAAAGTTACAAGTTGTGTGGTCTTAAACCCTAGTCTGATGACTTTCGATTCAGCGGAATAATCAGACGCACGTAGAAAACAAGATTTACTTTTTAACTCCAGAGATGCATCTTTGTAATAACAATTCTTGTGGATAAACTCCAGAGGTATCTAGGCGCTGTAACGTTGAACAGTTTCCTGCATGCCTCATTGAAAAAAGTTTCAGCAAGTCTTTACCTGACACGTATTCAACTCGACTAATTGTCTAATAGTTTTTTTAAATCACCACGACTCTGGTGAAACTGAAAGTAGGGTACATGTACTTTATGTGGTTTGTGGCAACCTAAACAACGCTGCGCGTAATACGACGGCTGTCGTGTTAAAGAATGTTCTCAGCAGGGTCGGCAGTGATGTTGGCTGAAGTAGTAGTGTTGTTTCACAAAGCGTTCTCACAGTCTGACGCGGTTTAGCTCTCATACCAAATTACGTGAATATATCAGCGTTACTTTCGCATCTTTATATTTATATATCAGTCTCATGCGAAAATTGCTTCGATTGTGATACAGTTGTGGTTGCATTCGTTGATCCTGGGCAACCAGTTGAGATGTATCCAGGGTAAGTGGTTGCACAACCTGTTGTGGTTCTAATAAAGCAAGTACGTCTGCTTTTCGCATGTTCTTTTGGTATTCTTATACCACGCACATGTGCGAGTTGGCTTAGTAGAATCAGATTCGTCATGCTGCTATATCAAGTAATGTCTTTACCTTTATGAAAATTCCGTGAATAATTGTTTTCTCTATCGAAATTGTCAGGTCATAGCGTAACAGTGCTAACACTATTGTCGGGTATGTCTATAACAGCTTCGATAGAGAGTCTTCACCGGCTACTACGATAATATTCGCAAAGAGATATACGTTATCCGCAAAGCTGTTTAAGTTATTTGATTTCGATGCTAATTTAAGACATCAATAGGCATATATACCAACACGTAACACGAGCATATGTGATTTGCAAAATTAATAATGGCAAGTTTTGCCGCAATGTTCCCGTTTTCACGGCATACCCAATGTATTATGTCCAAATGCCATTGAACTTTATATACTTACAAAGTGTATTATTTTATGGAATTTATTTCAATGCCTTGATGTATATCGGACTCAGAAGTAAAGTAATGTGCAAACATGAAAAACAATTGTCTTCATTACTTATTCATCACAAAGTTGCTGAATTAATTAGTCTTAATTAACAGGATGAAAACGAATTAATTTGAATATGTTAAACTTGGATTCATCAGAGAAATGCAGTCGGAATATTAAATACTTTTGTTATAGTTTAATGGTTTGTCGCATATTCAGATTTTGCTAATCCAATAGATACTGCAAGAATGACAGCCAGCCTATCGTCGATTCTGTATAGGAAAATTTATAGCACAATAACAAAATAAAGTTCCTTTTCAGGATTTATCAAAAGGCAAGATTGAGATTGAAATGGATTTTAAAGAGTCTTGAATGACTTAATAAACAGCCCTAATTTATACTGACGTACACTGAGAGAGAGAGAGAGAGAGAGAGAGAGAGAGACTGAAGCCTCACCTCACGAAACACAAGCAAAGTAACGCTATAAGCATCGACGACATCCTCTGCGAAAGAAAAAAAGACGAAGGGAAAAGTTTAACAATAAGCGATAGCAACGTTATTGTTAGTCCAGACACGTATATTTAAAGATATTTGCTAACATGTACAGTGGGGGGATCAAACCGTTGCATGACCTTTTTAATATTTCACGCAGATAATGAATCTACAGATACAAATTTCTGACAAGGAAAATTACCTGATGGGGATTATACTGTATTGATGCATGAATATCTTTACATAACCTGTCATCTTTTACTTATATGAACGTTTAAGAATGTAAAACTTGTTAAATTCTCATTCTTATATCATATATAACATTCCTCTTTTAACGGGTTGGCAGCAAAGCACTGATGTCCAAGGTGCTCGAAATAAGCACATATGGGTAACGGAAAATATGAAGATAGATAAATCGGTAGATAAATATTTTTCATTATATTCCTGAAAAATCAAACTGTGTGCCTTATTGAAGAGGCATCAAATATGTGAATACATTGTATGTAATTAAAGATAACGTATGCTATTAGAAAGAAAAGACATCGATTGTTGAAACGTCATACAGCCGAAAATATTCCAATCAATATACTGAACTGACTAACTAATGAATATGTGTTCTGAAATGAAACGAATGCAACAAAATACATATTGAAAAACTTTTTACAGTCATACACACCGAATATTAGTCACCCAATAACCTATAATTACAACTATAACAATGAAATATCCGGATATAATTTGCGCGTACCTACATTTACATAAAATAACAGATGACGCTATGGCAAATCGATTTCTAGGTCAATATAAAATATCTTTCAGCATCCGCAACAATTCATAGTCATGTAAAGTTTTACAAAGACAACGGTTTGTCTGTTTTATCTGTTTGTCTTGTCTATGTTTTGTATTTGTCTTTGAAAAAGACTCATTAAGAGTCGAAAGCGCTTAGGCAAGCTCGATACTAGTTTTGCACTGTTCGTAGTCTGTTTATTACGTTTATATATATATATATATATATATATATATATATATATATATATATATATATAGAGAGAGAGAGAGAGAGAGAGAGAGAGAGAGAGAGATTATTGTTTTCCAAAGAAAGTGCGTTTGCAAATGTTGCTTACCTGGTGAGATGAACAGTCATTAATGTTAAAAGCCAATGATACTGGTCAGAGCACAGTTTATATAGGGTTTCTTTAACGAAAGATATATGATGAATTTTGATGTGTTTGTCGTATTAGTCCTGTTAGCAGCGCAGCAATTATGTTTGTGCAAGAAAGCTCCTGATCAAGTACATTAATTTCCTAATTGTCTTAAGGCAGGTAAGAGAATTTTGATTCCTTTTTAACGGAGATTCGAACCCGGGTCCCCGGATAAACTTACGCACCCACCCCTATTCCATCTCAACCATGAACACATGACATGCGCACTTATTCTTATTTAGAAGAATTATGTCAGTATTAACAAACATTCTCCTTTTAATCCAGTGATAAGACTTTCCGTTCTCTCTCTTTATCTATCTATCTATCTATCTATCTATCTATCTATATATATATATATATATATATATATATATATATATATATATATATATATATATATATATATATATATATATGAACAAATAAACACATTCATTAATTATTTTTAGCGAACCTAGTGATACCATTGTGCTTCCCACGTACATTGCAAATGCTGTCAGCCGATGTCTTTAGCAGGAGGGAATTTTGGTTTTCGAATTGACAAAGAAACAATTAGTTGTAGTTATTTTTGTGTATCTTGTAAATTTTGTCCTTAACATCAAAGCGTGATATTTGCACTTAATTTGCTGACGACCAACACCGTGTCAGTCTTTGTTTGTGTATTTGACTCGCGGCGGAATGGGTGCGTGTTTTGAAACCTACTAGTGGGTCTGCTAAGATTGCTTACCATGGCGTGTTCTTATGCAAGGCAGTATATTCATGTTAATTCTGCATTAGGTAATCTACATGAATTAAGCTGCCCCAAAAATGTCCAAACCAAACCAAACAAAGTGCACTACGATCTCATTACGTTCATTAAAATGGCTGCTTCCACGTATATCGCAAACTCTAAATACGTTTATCCTCCGAGTAGAGCATGGATATAAAAATCCCATCCAGATAAATTGATTACTCGTCATGTATATTAAATACATAGTGATCTATATAAACTGCGACATGTGGCTTACTACGCAGACTCCAAGAGCTAGCTATTACCATGGTTAATTTACAGATAATGTGTTGTTCAATTGTCAGATACCAGTTAAATATATACTAATTTTTTATTTTTTAAAAATAAGTTTTGGAACCCAAAGCGAGAATGAGACACACTGCATATATATTTGTTTTAGTTTGACGCTTTTGCTTGCTTTTTTCTCTGGTTGGTTACGGTTGGTCTGTTTCCTAAAGATTCTTTAGTCGCCGTGTATTCTTGTTCATCGACACTGGTAGGTACAATACAGTAGCTTTATAACCTTAGGGTTAAATGATTTCCGCCGCACATAATATGAAGTTTAAGATGTTTTTGTTTTGTATGACATTAATAGATATTGATGTACTCTTCAGACATTTTAGTGCCAATCTGCTTTGTTGTCGTCTGATATTAAGATGTCAGCAACATGATGTACACGCATTATAATCTGTCCGCGTTGGTATGTATGCTCATTATTACTCACTGCACAGGTCGCAACAAGTTGACCTATCTTGCTTCAAGACGGGATAACCTTTTCTTAAGACTGCATGATTTAATTTGTGGCCAGAATATGCAAGAAAAAAATGACCATCCATTACACACTGATGATACTAGGCATCCATCTGAACGACCATGTAAAGAACAAACATCGATATTTTGGAGGGTTATGTCGCTCTGACATCATGCAAGACATCACGTCTAGGTTTCAGTGTCATAATCACGTCTAGGTTTCAGTGTCATAACCATGCGTTTGTCATGATATTTTGTTTATTTTATTTGATTTTTTTTATTTACATGGTATGGTAATATCCAAGTAAGAGAGCCCGACGTCAAGGAACGCTGCATTTGATGACGTTGTACAATAAAGCTCAAGACTAATATGGAAAGAGGGAGACAGACATATAATGTTGAAAATAGTATTATTTCCGGAAAAATGATGAATTGGTTTAATTTAATTACAATAGATTTCTCAAAGAATTCCAAGTGTAAGATACGAAGTTTTCTTTAGGCCGATTCCATTTTTCAGGGAAGAACATATCTTGATCTGAATTTATCATTATTGTCAATTCTATGCATTTGGCATGATATGTACGTTTTTTGACTTTCTTCAAATCTAAACTTTTGTTCTCGCTACAAAATTTCAGCTGATTGACAATTCTTAAATCCCTTATTTTTTTAGTTGTTATGGTAACAGTAGTTTGCAATGGAGACAGTATAATGATAGAATCCCAAGTCTTCCTGTCCTAGCATGTGATACAATCTCTTAGGTATGTATACATATTATCGTAGTAATGTGATTTTGTTTGACAAATCTCATGGAGTTGTCAGTATTAGAAAATACGATCGTTACGAGGAGAGAGTCGTTGAGTCATCAAACGAATACGTTTCTGATGCCAGCAATAAGACGTGAACAAGCAAACAAGATCAAATTACTGTGGTAGTAATATTTTTGTATATCTATCAATATTCAACTTTTTTATTTTAACTTCATCTTAAATCATAACCGAATTATCAATTGATCAGCTGGCATGCGCATGAATATTGCTGTTTACAGTTTGTGAACGGAGTGTGTAAAACAACATTCACTCATTTTCACTACGATCTCCGTTAGTAACACGAATTCTTCGACGTGTGGAGGTAGCAGGCCAATACATGTGATTTACAGTTACTGTGCTGGTTGTTCAAGTTTGTATCACGGAAGATTTCACCCACCGATTTAATCTGAAGTCTCTCTCCGAATCTAGGCTAAAAATGGCGTGAGACGTTCTAATGGGGACTTCCATGGGCATGACAGCATCATCATTTTGATAGCTATTTACAACGGGATTAAGCAAATTGTTCCAATTTGATGGTATGTATTTGTTACAGAGAATGAAGCGAAACAACGACATAGATATTCGCGCATTTTAGTTGTAACCGGGAAGGACTGTCATATGGAATCAGAAACGAGTATCCTTTTACTACTTCTAATAAATGGCAGTGAATTCTGATACAATTGGCATGTTTATAATAAATGTGGACAACGGTAATCTCTAATCAGTTTCCATAAGATACAGAGTAGCACGAATACGTGTTCAAGTAGCAGTTACATTCGGATTGCTTATAAAACATACATTGTTTTCCAGAAAATATAAAGGTTTTGACCAGAAAATAAGACCAAGATTGAAATTCATTGGTATCAGCGGGGATCTACGGTGAGTGGGTAGACTCAGTGCCGAATTACCCAATTAAACACACTAAGAATGTGTTTAGGGCACCAGCCCAACAGGAGCACAAGAATAAAAGTCAAATTAATTGTTGACGATAAAACTGAAATGAATTGTTCATGACCATTTCAATCTGCATGTATTAGAACTTTGGTTTGGAATGATGGCAACACTGATATTTTACCACCTTTTTACTTTTAATTTGTTTTTCTTTTCTTATTTTGTTATGTTTCACATTTTTTAGGAGTGGGATGGGGGTGGGGGACACCATCATATTTTCAGTACCCAGGGCTCTTGAAGCCTTAGTCTGGCACTGGGGAGACTGGACGGTGTAGGCGCCTCCCCCGACATTTAAGTGATCACAAGCGAAAGGTTCACTTCTGCAAGTATCATTGAAAGGTGAACAACCAAAGTATGCTCTGAAAACACAAATTGCGCAGGAGATTCCGCGACTTCCCCCACTGGGTCCCAACCAGCGGGTCCTGCTCACATCCACCTTGCCTTCTTATCTAGGCTCAACCCGAACAATAATTATAGATCTGCCCGTGTGCAGGTAATATACTTGTTCAAAACCATGCATCAAAACATGTACTAGATTATGCGCGAACATATTCGCCACCGTTCGATTCAACAATCGTATTCGAAGAATATCCTGAGATATTTTTATATTCATCAAGTCATCATTGACTTTCCTGCGTTGTACCAAACTGAAGTTACGGACTCCGAAACGTAGCATTTTCGCGAATTTTGTCTTTCTGGACAAGTGCGTGCACATGTGAAAACCGGTGAAGAGAGCTACATGTACCATGTTTGCGACTGTACGATGCATCCCTTCTTGAATTAGATAACAGTGGTCGATGCAAAAGTAAGTTTTACTTACCATTAACTCGATTCAACTTTATGAATCCTGTTCCATATAAGAATCAGACATTGTCTTCTTCACTTCACATACATCTGATACATGCGTCTCTATTTTCAAAATAGGCAAACTATGCGGCACACACACCAACGCCGAAATATGATTGGCTCAAAATGTTGTACTTATTATCAAAGGAGCACAGACTTGTCCCAGCAGTAAAAACTAGCAAAAATGACACGTTTCGGAGCCCGTAACTTCATTTTGGTGCAACGCAGAACATTCAATAATGACTTGATGAATATAAAAATATCTCAGAAGTGAAACAAGTCATATAGTATGGTCGTGTGCCTTTAAAGACGGAAATAGCAGAGGGAAATCGAGGGTCATGGGTGGAACGAAGTATTTGAAGTTCCGTACCTTCTCTCTTATATATTATGATAGAGAGGGTCCTATGTCAGAACGGGCCATGGGCGTAATCTAAGGTAGTTTTGTCACTCTGCATGAGAATTTTTAATGTGTATCATTTTTTTCCCTTCAGATTATTGGTTTTTTTTCACTCAATATCAAGATCGCCTCGAGCACCTGTGAAACTAAGAAGGCAAATGTTTATCAAAACTGTATTTAACTTATATCTTGGAATACGCCATTGTAGTATGGGACTGATGCTCGTTGACTGATTCAGCACAATTGGAAGAACTACAGTTCGAAGCGGCTAGAATAGTTACAGGACCTCCATAAAGGAACGGCCTTAGCAAAGGCGGGGCTCGATTTTGGATAATTTTGGCAGGGCCCCCTGGATTTACGCCCCCACCCCACCCCCACCCCGAAGCACGGTATTTGGAAATAAACATTAAAATAAGTTTTATATGATATTAAACTTAACATTTTCTTCGATCGCTTGAAAATTACTTTCTCTTTATAGTAATTTTAAAAAAAAGAACATTACTAACGCGCGGGACCCTTTTGAGAGCGTTGCCAAACCAAATCGGTCCCATCGGCCAATGGCCGGCCTTGCTTCCAAAATACGCTAGTAGGCAATCTCTATATTTGAAACACGGTGGAAAAGTATACAATCTAGAACAAAATGACAAAAATGACGGACACTATACTAGAATAAAATGAGCAAAACGCCAGACTGCATAATTGAATAAATCCCTTCCCCTGTGTCCGAACAAGTCAATTATAACATTCGACGTCCAGACAGCATGGTAATTTGCAGTTTCAGGCTACATTCTACCAAATCATCTTTTATACCTTCAACAGTATTATTGTGGAACAATCTTGAACAGGATTCTCAGTGTAGTATGTCTTACAGTGCTTAGAAAAAGTGTTTATGTCCAAACATTGTATTGAGCGAAATGCCAAGTTTTGTTAATCGAACATTGGATATTATCCATACTAGATACACACAAAGTATGTTGGTTAAAATCTGACTTTTACGGTTCAACTTGCTGACACTCCTTTTTGTTCATGATGTGCGATCGAAACCACCATGAACGTTTAATGTTCTGTCCCAGGTACAGCAGACAACGAGGTGAGTTGATGAGGAATTTACGTTCAATATCACATGCGACTCTTTGCTTAGATTTACTGCTTTGGGTAAAGGGCAATGCAAATGAAAAGCATAGAAGTTTGCATCATGTATGCAAATATGTAACCGCTACTGGACAAATTCAATAACTAATCAAATCTTGATTACTTTCATTGTGCTCCCACCCACTCACCCACCTCTCTCTCTCTCTATCTCTCTCTCCAATAATTTTTAATTATTATGTTGTCACGTTTAATACATTGCAATATTTGTGTCATGTAGGAAGTGGGCTAATTTAAGTTGTTAGAACATTTGCTCAATCCCACTGTACCCCCATGGTGCAATAAAATGTTTAAAACAAAATGGAGCGAGCTTGCGAGGTTTGACGACAATATCCAGCAGTATCAACACATTTTTTATACAACCAAGTTTTCAAAAATCATTTCTAATTGATAACTTGGAATTGTGCAGTGTATTTTACATAGTGATATGAACAGTGTATTCCACAGACTGATATGTACAGTGTATTCCACATAGTCATATATACAGTGTATTCCACAGAGTAATATGTACAGTTTACTCCACATGGTGATATGTACAGTGTATTTCACATATAGATATGTACAGTGTATTCCAGATAGTGATTTGTACAGTGTATTCCACATAGTAATATGTACAGTGTATTCCACAGATTGATATGTACAGTGTATTCCACAGAGTAATATGTACAGTGTATTTCACTGAGTGATATGTACAGTGTATTCCACTGAGTAATATGTACAGTGCATTCCACAGGGTGATATGTACAATGTTTTCCACAGAATGATATGTACATTGTATTCCACAGAGTGCAGAGCTTAATGAGTGCGTTGTGGTCCTGGATCAAAGCAATAAGGACAAATGTATATTTCTACCAATGATGAAGTTTGCTTCATCTATGGTATATAGGATTGGTGCGTATTTTTAAATTAAATAAAAATTTAAATTATTAGCAACAACAACATGGAATAGATATCTAAAACTAGCCTTGGGAAGACCAGTTATGGTGTTGTTCATATTCTGGGTTGTCTCACTCTAATTGATTTTATCACCAAAAAGAGGACACGCAGACAACAACCAAACTGAATAGACACGTCAAACAGTCATTGGGATGTTCCATCTATGTGTCGATGACATTCTTGGTTGCCTCATTGGATTTGCTTTTCTCACCAAGAGAGGTCATGCTGTAGGAACTGGCATATGACATGCACCGTTCATGATATAAAACAAGTAGGGTACATTGTCTAAAAGTCAATGGTTAGGCTCCTGCATTTAATATAGACAAGCAGAAATGTGTTATATTTTAAGAAAACAGTATATGGCAGGTTCTCCACTCATTCTGGGCAACACGTTTATCACATGATATACTCGAGTCGGAACACCAACACCAACAGCCATTTTACACACATTTGGTTTCCTAACAGAGTAGTTTGATTTTGCTACCGTCGATGCGTGCTCAATCTGCAGCCCTTTAATTCAACTGTGCATGTTATCGATCCCACAGCCTTTCAATAATGATATTCATTCATATATGGATTAGATGTCTCGTTATGAACTGGAGTTAGAAACAAGGGATATTCCAGGTTTATCTTTTTCTTGGGGTGATGTTTACAGTGTTCTAAATAAAAGGGAAATGGTCTTCTTTCGTTTGGTCCACCATTTATCACAAATAGTCTAGGTTTAATTTCTCCAAAATAATCAAGCTGTTAACCATTCTATGGTTATAAAATCACTCATTTGATACTCTAGGTATTTTTCAACCGAAGTTATCACAAGCAGATATTTTAAAATATACAGGCGTCATTAATGCCTCCAAACCCACAGATCTTGCTGACGTAGTTAGTAAAGTGTGCATCGGGGGTTGCATGTTCCCAATTGTCCCGAAGTAAGTATTATTCTCGTCTTCAGGTGCAAGACGTCTGACGCATGACGTTTGTTTCCTAGGCCCTTTTCTTTAAGCCCCTTTTAGCCGTAAATGCCTGCATCAGGTTATATAATTGTCGGTCTCTAGCAGATCTTTCATAGTCTATTTCTTTGCAAGAATATTGCATAACCTACTGTGTCTTATGAAAAATTGTTGGTTCTGACTTAGAACTCTCGGTTCGTCGTATACAGATATTCATTTTCGTCAGCAGTTCGTGTAATGGCTTCGAGATAATCATTATTTCGATATGGGTTCTCTTTTAATTTGCCCCAAACCACTTTTAGATATTTTACATATCTCTTAACGTTGTCACATTTATTTTTTTGGTGTGTGTGTCTTTCAATTAAACTATTGACACTAATTTCATCCTCTGGAAAATACATGTTTTGGGTCTTATTTGTAATATTGTTGACAGAGTTGACTCGATTCACCTGCCCAACATGTAGCTTAATCAGGGGAATACCTTCTCTTTTCAAAGTCTAAATTAAGATGTTAAATTTAATAGCCAGTTTGTCAAATGATTTGCGAGCGGATGGACAAACAACTATTTCATCGTGTCAGTTACAAAAGGGTAACGTTTGTCTTCGAGTTACAGATTTTGTCTGCATTGTGATTTGTGACATTATTTGTCGTTTGTACTGCAATGAAATGTCACAACTTGTTGTTCTGTCGTTTACTGGCGTTGGTGATAATTTACCTTTGTTAATGTGACTGGTAAATGTTATAATAAGATTTTATCAGGCAACTTTCCATGCAATGTCACCGGTAAGTGTTACCTGTGTAAATAAATGTGGCCTTTGAGGGTGATATCGTCTGCAACGGCAATAGTAAACGTCACTTGTGACATTCATGGGCATTTGTCACACTTACAGGTGCGACAAGATGCGCACTGGCAGTATGTTGTACGTTAGAACCAAATGTCAATTTAATATACGACTGCCACTCAAGTTCCAGCCAGCATAATTCAAACATTGCTCAACCATTTTCATAAAATCCTTAGTACTCTCTAAAATAACCTAAGATCTATCCACCTGTCACAAGTGTGAAATTAAAATGATTTGATTTTATATAATTGTTTACAGTGCTGGGTATGGTGTGGTTGTATTTGCTATCGCGATTGGCCCAAACATCATCCTTGTGTATTTGCAGCGATGATGCGAACGTATAAATGTAGAATACGTGTATTTTATGTAGGCTGCATCTATGTTATACAACGAAATGTATCAATGTTTGATTTAAAATAAGCAATGCTAGCAGCATTTCCCTTTGATGAAAAATATATAGAACCAGTACTTATGTAGATTTTATATTCATACATACATACATACTATATTTCTACCACATACAATTACACATACTTGCGGTAACAACGGAGTTAATATTAACTACAGGAAACTGTGTCTTGACGGGGGAAATATATATATATATATATATATATATATATATATATATATATATATATATATATATATATATATTTCAGAGTTTCTATTTTCACTTATGTCGATTATATAAACAAAAGAAAAAAACACACATTTAGAATTTAAACATGAAGGTTGGATCAAATGAAGAAAGATCTGTATTGGAAACATTAAATGACTAACTTCTCAAACAACGAACCGACACTCTTTCATTTAAAGTATATAGAAACGAGTGGGGAAAATAGATTCAGCGAAATGACGAACCAACCAAAGGCAAATACAATGTTTTAAATAATATAAGCGATTAGTATGCTTTTTGTACCTTTGCTTCACACCACAGTATTCTTATTGTCATACATCTCTCTCTCTCTCTCTCTCTCTCTCTCACACATTGTCAGTCTTTGTCAGTCTTTGTTGGTCACGTTGTCTGTCAGTTTTGCCATCACATGTCCTGAGACATCGTCGCACGCTACAGGCCAAGATAGGCAACGCTTGTTTTTCACGTATTGTCAGATGAATGGAAAACTGACACGTTGACGGATTATTCAACACATGGACAGAGACATAGAGAGGGTTTGATGCCTTAAGACATTAATGAGATTTCAAATGACTAGTTTACATAAGGTTAACAACAAACGATGCATTCAACAGGTTACATCATGTGAGTGCCGCCTACCCAAGTAATTTACGGTCTCGACAGGTGTTTATAAATTTGTGTCAGTGAACTTTTATAACACTATAGAAAATCCCATGGAAATAGTACACATGCTTTATAATGACTTTTGTTTATTTGCATTACTTGGTGTAAGTTCGACGTTCCCATCCACCTCAATTTCCTATTGCTCTGCCACTCCAGAGCTTTCCACTTAATTTATGTGTCGCTCGTTGATCGATCGATCGAGAGAGATTGAAATATTTTAATGAAAGTGTGTACCATGTTTAATTCATTTGGAAAAAAGGGGTTTATTAATATTTATTATCGTTATTTTCTTTTTTCAATAAATATTAATACATCATATAATTTCATCAATGGTCTAAAGAATATATAAACAATAGTCTGCTGTTGAAATCATTATCACACCATGGGCGCATCACAACTTAACAAGCTAACAGTATTGGCAGATCAAGTTACTTCATACAAGCACTATAAAACTTATATTGATGTAACGCATATGGTATAAATAGATAGATAGCTAGATAAAGATAGATATATAGATAGTGTGCGCGTGTCTGTATTAAGTATCGCAGGTCATCATTGCCCTATGATGCTATATATTAAAATATATTTTTTTTTGTAAAGGCCAATATTTGAATATCCTCATTTAGCAGACGGATCAATCGAGCAAACATTAGTTAATGCTTTTTTTTTTAGATATTGCCGTACATTTAACTATAGAGGCCTATTGGAGTTCTTTCTTAAATGGAACAAGAAATATTTCTTACCTGGTTTGATCTGCAGCCGCAAATGTTTAAATCAAATATTACTGTTCTGAGCACATTTTATATAAGGTTCCCGGTAAGCAAAATCCCATGACGTATTTGATAAAATTGCTGTATTCAACCTGTTAGTGGCGCTACGAGTATGTAGTAACATTACTTGATCACGTAGGTATATTTATTATTCTATTTTAACCATGGGCAGGACCATAATTATACCCACATTGTCTCTAAAATAGTTCTTGATGGGCATAACCATTGTTGAAATGATTTTTCTTTTAAACATATCAAGCGATAGTTTTCAACGTTTTATCAGGACGAATTTTGGTTTCCCCAATTTCAAAAGGCAAAGATTTAGCTTTTCATATTTTGTACATTTCGTTTATAACATCAACGAGTAGTATTTGCATTTAACCTGTTGGAGAGAGCTATACCAGCTACACAAATGGGCACAGAGCTATACCAGCTACACAAATGGGCACATCACGTATTTCTTTGTTTTCGTTCTAAGCTTTTCTACTCTTTGTTTGATTTTTGTGTTTCCTGACTGGGGTAGTTACGTATCTGTTGGTTAGTTGATTTTTCGGTTGCAAACATTATTTTCATAAATATTGGTCGTTGCTCATCATTGGCTTTATATAACGGGCGTTAAATGGTTGTGGCGATACGAAATGTCGCTTTTAATACGACTTAGTAGAATACAATAGCAACAGAAAACCGCTCCGACTTTGATTGATGTACTGGTTGACGTTTCAGCAATGACAGAGGTTTTGTCATCTGATATTAAGCTGTCACACACTACGTGTACATGCACTGTTGGATTCCTTGAAGATATACAGGATGCCTACAATTATCCATTAAGTTTGTCGCACGGATATTTAGAATTTTCCTCCTCTTTTTATCCTACGACATTTATCGCTAATTTTGGATCACTATTTATATCAAAATTGATGATTTTCAGTTTATTTGAAATAAAATTTGTTTTAAAAATAATTCAAATATGATGTTTTAACCGTTTTCATCTCCTAATTCCTTATTTGTTTTGTTTTGTATGGGAGAGTGATGTGAAAGGAAGTGGGAGTCGGGTGGCAAATGCATTGGTAAGCGTTCTAATATATCATCATGGATCACGTGTTCCAGCTGAACTCTATTATGTGCCCGTAATAAAACTGACTGTATTGCGGGTTATTTACTCCCGATTGACAATTCTAGTATGAAATATAGCTGATCATTTATATCATGCGTTTTCATTTCTAAATCTGATTCTGCTAATTTGTTTATTTCTACGACACAAACGTAAATTGGAGCTTATTGTAACCGCTGTTTTATTTATATGCTTTTAAATGATCGTGATCGCTGCCATCATTCTTGTCACTCTATGCAGTTATCTTTATCCTTTTATGCGATCTAATCAGTCAAGATACACAGTTATATTTAGATTAAACAATGTTTAACTTTTTCGGTGTGAAGACTGTCCCTTCTTGGAATAAAATGATGTAGTAGTATATTTAATAGTAGACAAAAACAAAATACTCTTTGGAACTTGTTCATTTGATTTTAGAGATAAAAGGGTTTGTTGCGCAAAACTTTTGAATTTATATGCAATTTCAAAGTCATGCAGATGCTTTTTTTTTGCAATGAATTTATTACTTATCGTGTCCAAAATGAAGACTTTTGAAAATGTACTAAGACTGCAATACAAAGACAAACTACGCAAGTGTTTTGTCAAGAGTAGGCAGAAACAACGACTTGTATACGTAATAGGAATTGGTCGAAGCCGTCAGGCGGAATCGTACAGTCCTACGCCATATTGATCGAGTTATCTCCCCCGAATCGGAGAAAGGTCTTATGTGGTTTTGTATTTATTACCGATCCCCTTTTTAGTCACACATTCTTTTCCATTGTTGAAATGAATACGTTTAGAAACTGAATTAGGCGTTTGGCATTTTATGAAAGATAATGTACAACGTCTAAATACTCCACATGTAACGGTCGTAACCTGTGCTAGGCCTGAATATATACCGTTCAGTTGCATCATCAGATCGGCCTGTCTGCAATGCTGATATGGTGGTTTGGTCTTTAGCTTTCAATTTTTAGAAGATGTTGTATTGGACATATGAGTGGCTTTAAATTACAGTAATAGGCAAGTGGACATTTCCTTATGTCTCAAATAGAACATACGTTTGGGCCAATATGTTACCCTTTCTTGTACACCCTACATACTGAATATATACACTATACTTACCAGCAAATTTTAGGGCGAAATTTACAGAAAAACAGAAATTAAACTATTTAAGTTATACGGAAATCTCATTCATTTAAAATAAACTCTCAAGCTCTATATTTTATTTTCTCATTACAGGATATTATTGATGCATTAAATTTAAGCGTGATAATTTATGCATACATTTTAAATAATACGAAGATTCGGTCTCTTTCTAACATGCAGACAAGATTATCATAGCAATTTGGATGGTTTAAGAAGTTAGTTCAGTACATTGCTGTTCTGTTTTCTTTTCTGTATTGTCTTCTTGAGTACTTGCAAGAATTTAACATGTAAACAAGCATACATTTCCCTGTTTGTGCCCCAGTGATGAAATAGTCTCATTAACCATTGTCACAAGAGATAATTCGTCTTAATTGGCATCATAGACATTAGTCATAACACTGCTGCCATCTGTGATTCGTCTACCTTTATCTTACATATATTTGTCACCTATGCATGCGGCTTAACAAAATATCTTTAAAGAATGCTGCTTAACAAAATATCTTTAAAGAATTCCGTAGAGCACATTTTTGGAAATCTGAAGCTGACGTAATATTTGGATGATTGTGGTAGTTTACGTTGTTTAATGTCTTTTCTCTGTGTCATCATTGATGCAGCTGGGAAAGATGTCAACATGTGCATGGTACATAAGTTTTCTTGTTATATTTCTTGGACATTTCCGCCCAGAATTCAGCACAATCTCATTTGATGATCAAATGCAGTAGCCGGAGGTATTGTCCTTTAAGTACCTGTCTATACCAGTGTTGTAACTATAACGAGCACATGGTTAACGGTCATATCATTCGGTTCCATTGAAGTAACCAGGTATGCACAATTTTAAATGTCTAACTAAACATAGATAAAATTTTATGCGAACGTGGGGCATTTATAAAATGTCTTGAATCCTGGTGTGATTCGCTGAGTCTTTCTTACTTTGCCTGGATGTTCAAAAGCTTCAATACCAGATTTCAGCGGCAAAGTACAGCGTGCCTCCTCTCTTTCATAGTTGTTGTCACTTTGCACACCATCTTCATCCGAGAACTGATTGTGAAACAGTCAGTCTAAAATATTGTTCTCAACCTGCATTAACTCTTATATATCGGTGGTAGATGCCGTGAAATGCCCATGCACTCTTTGTCGCTACTTACGTTACTTCCACATTATCCCCAGAGGTATAAACAACTAAAGTAACCCAAATGTGAGAGCATTTCTTAAACACACACTGTGTGTTAACAAGTTTGAAAAGATTGGAATGAATAGCCAAAAATAATTCCCGATATTTTATCAGGGGACTATTATTGAAATATTTAAGATTGTAAAAATAGTTCCAGGCTGGGTGAGCAATACGGAAATTGTAGATATGCAATAGGTATATAATAAAATGTTAGAAATATTTAACCATTTGGTGCAGCTATTGCGGAGATAAGCGTCAGGGAAATAGGACCAACTTATATACATATAGGAACCTTTACATATAGGGCAGAATGATATAATTTGATGGCGAGGCAATAGGTTGTACACAGATGCAACCAATCAAACAGCTTCGTTACTCTACCAAAAATAGTGTTCCAGCAATCAATTTCGAGACGACAGATAATAAAAGTCAGCGAATAATGTTATAGTGGTACCAGTTACATTATTGTTAAACATGAATCAAGTCCGTGAAGTGTCCTTTCCCTTGCAAGATTGGCCACTCAACGAAGGAAATGATTTGCTTGCGATTTGTAATATCAAAGTCTGCATGTCCTAAGCGCTTAAACCTTAACTAAGAGTGGATTAAACTAATTTACATGTCCCTAGTACAATACATTTCATGAAATGCTTCAAATGTGTTCATCAGAACAAAGAAAAACTATAAAAATTGACCCAAATATAAATCGATTTCTTTAATAGAGGCATATACCAATACAGAAGCAATGAAGAATATAAATATTCCTCTTTATTACTGCTGTTGAGGACATACAATATCTTTCATGGCACATTATATATATATATATATATACAACTTCGTGACAGATCAAATCTGCAAACACCTTATGCTGGGACCAGCTTCTCAAAATATTCATATCTACATGTATCAGTCACATATAAGAATCTTCTAGGATCTAGAAGCAATCAGTCTCTACGTTCACGGCTTTCAAGAATTTTTAAATAGTGAGTCATAACGACAGTAATATGTTATTACAAACGTGATACAGAGCTTTAATTCTGCAAATTAGACAATAAATCAGAAACTGACATGATGAATGCGAATCTTCTCAGAAATTATGTATAACGTAACGACAGTTACCTATGTCGTGACCAAGAACACGCAACACTTTTTTGATGACTGTCGTCACTATAGTAACATTAAAAACCGTGCTATATGAACGTTATCCATTTGAATACAAATATTTATAATATTAATGGAAAAATACCGTGCTCTCTCTTGATGTCAAGGAGGACATAATTGATGCTGCTTACCACTGCACCAGTGCACAAATTATTATAGCGGGTTAAAAAGATGTGCCTAACTTATTTATTCGTTGATATTTACTACTTCCATACGTTTGCGCTATCAACATTCTACCATTATGTACCAAGCGTAATCCAAATGCATTCCTACCTTTCCCCCCTCCCATTTACATCCAATTTCGATGAATGCTGTCAAATAACGTCACTACCCTTCTCACTTACTTATTTGGCTAATATTTTGAAATTGTCTCAGAATCATGTAAAATATAGTGTTACAAAGGTAATGTAAGAAGATTTACCTGTTCATCAGTTCTCATTTTGCGGATGCATTTAGTGAAATATTTATTAACTTTAATATTGTGATACCCAATAAATATTGTTCTATAAGCTAGATAGAGAACGGCCAAATACGACTCCTTTTTGTTTTACTTAGTGGTACATATATAACACGAGATCTGAAAACATAATCATTCCGTTCTCTTTTAGCTTAAGCGTTGGTTTCCCGAACAAAGGAATATTGTAACAAACAGAACGATTTAACTTGATTAAACAAGATAGTTAATTCATTCAGCAACCATACCAATCTTACTGGATTAAGTAAGAAATCTTACATCCCCGTCTTCAACAATTCTCGCCACCTAGCATAATGGACCTAACGCACAGTCCCATTTCACTATTTTCTTTTCTTCCACCACTATTCTTCGCTGATCGAGAAAATAGCTTAACTTTCATGACATTAACTCTATGCATTATCATCCCAGCAATATCTAGGTTTCTTACCTATCAGTTACCCCGAGGGTAAAGTTCTCTGGAACACTTTCTGATACATCTTTCATCACTAATACAAATTGTTTATACTGAGTTTTATTTTCTTACAACTGACATTATCGAAATACACTTGCATAAACACGTTGACTGTTTGTTCTGGAATTTATCTCTGTGGATTTTGCAAACGATGGAGATTTCATTCTGATTTATCAACATGACGCCCAAGAATCTATGAAGAAGACGAAGCAAGATGTAGTCAACGTGTTTCGTCTGTTGCATGATTGAGAGATGTCAAGACTACAAATACTAACCGCAGAGTGGTGAGTCGTTTGTACGTATATCGTATCTAACAGATTTACTCTATTTATTGCAAAATCAAGCCGAAAAGTGATATGTGCATAACTAAATGATGAGAATACGTACATTGCCAAAACTGTGAGTAAGCAGATGAAACGACATAACTGGAAAAATTAATTTGATAAACGAATGCGAGATCAGTCTGGTTTTTCGCTATCCCAACATTTACCTAATGGAAATATATAATGGATGGATATTTTCGAAGAGCACAGTTTTGGCGTTATAAGTATATTCAGATAAATGTCCCAAAGCTCGTTTTTTACTTGTATAATACAATATTTAGTGTAGATCCTGTAGTTATGCGTGCATCTTGAATTAAGGTATAAAGGCAAACTATATACAATGTATATTAGAATGTGGTAAAAGCTATTGAGTAAGAAAGTTATATCGATTTTAACGTTTTCAAAACGGAAGTAGGCAAAGACGAATTTAAAAGGACTCTTTTGAAAATTGATAACAGTACCGTCTTCAGAATATATTGGTACGTACCAAAGGTATATTAATAGTTCGCAGAAAACAACAGTTTTAGAAAACTCAAGCCATGTATTTAGATATGGAATAATTCATTAGTCGACGTTTGTAATCCTCAAAACTTCAATCGCAAACTGACTAATTAGTCGCCATGTGTACTTCGAAATATGCATTGTGAACTTGGTGAACTTACTTATGATGTCACTGTTATTTTATGACAAAAACAGTTGAGGGAAAACATCATTATTTATTACATTCAAAATGAATATCTTGACAGAGATGCGATAAGAATGCATGTTGAATGCGGATGCGCAGGTAAATATCCTTCTAATAGTATAATTTTTATTGTGTAAGAAAAGGGCTTGTCAGTATCATTAATTTATCCTCCAGTCTGTGCACATATGTCCAAAAACGAAATTTATGGTACGTAGAAGGAACGTCTTAAGTAGGAAACCCCCACAAATGTAAAGAATTTGTAAAAGTGATTATTACACTTCATTTAGAAAGAGAAATATAGATTAAACGTAAATACATTGAATACAAAAACGTGAAGATATGATCGATAAAGATAGAAACTGAGGAATTAAAAGATAGAAAGAGAAATAGAGGAGTACAGATGTATCACTAACAGCACGGTATGTAAGATCTATAAAATAGTATTATGATGAAAAATGAGGATGACATAGAAGTGGTGGATAGTACGAGAGAAAACATAATAATAGCATAACTTGTAGCTAATACTAGAGATATACAATGTTCACAATGTGAATTTCAAATTTTTAGAAATTAGTATTGTAGATATTTTACAGACATACAGCCCCCACCCACCCCCACCCCTAAGAAAACAAGAATAAAGAAAAAGTAAAAATATATGGTTTTTAAAATTTTCGTTCTTGGAACATGTTTTAAGCGGTTTTGATTTTGAGAGATAATATTTTCTTATACCATAACATTAAATATGATAAGAAAAAATTAAAAGTAAGAGCAAAACCCGCTAAAGGAGCGTAAAACTTGATGCAAGATGATTTATATGTCCCTAGTACAATACATTTCACGAAATGCTTCAAATGTGTTCATCAGAACAAAGAAAACTATAAAAATGACCCAAATATAAATCGATTTCTTTAATAGAGGCATATACCAATACAGAAGCAATGAAGAATATAAATATTCCTCTTTATTATTGCTGTTGAGGACATACAATATCTTACATGGCACATTATATATATATATATATATATATATATATATATATATATATATATATATATATATATATACAACTTCGTGACAGATCAAATCTGCAAACACCTTATGCTGGGACCAGCTTCTCAAAATATTCATATCTACATGTATCAGTCACATATAAGAATCTTCTAGGATCTAGAAGCAATCAGTCTCTACGTTCACGGCTTTCAAGAATTTTTAAATAGTGAGTCATAACGACAGTAATATGTTATTACAAACGTGATACAGAGCCTTAATTATCCAAACTAGACTGTAACTCAGAAGGTGACATGATGAATGCGAATCTTCTCAGAAATTATGTATGACGTAACGACAGTTACCTATGTCGTGACCAAGAACACGCAACACTTTTTTGACGATTATCGTCACTATATTAACATTAAAAACAGTGCTATATGAACGTTATCCATTGGAATACAAATATTTATAATATTAATGGGAAAATACCGTGCTCTCTCTTGATGTCAAGGAGGATATAATTGACGCTGCTTACCACTGCACCAGTGCACAAATTATTATAGCGGGTTAAAAAGATGTGCCTAACTTATTTATTTGTTGATATTTACTACTTCCATACGTTTGCGCTATCAACATTCTACCATTATGTACCAAGCGTAACGTCCAAATGCATTCCTACCTTTCCCCCCTCCCATTTACATCAATTTCGATGAATGCTGTCAAATAACGTCACTACCCTTCTCACTTACGTATCTGGCTAATATTTTGAAATTGTCTCAGAATCATGTAAAATATAGTGTTACAAAGGTAATGTAAGAAGATTTACCTGTTCATCAGTTCTCATTATGCGGATGTATTTAGTGAAATATTTATTAACTTTAATATTGTGATACCCAATAAATATTGTTCTATAAGCTAGATAGAGAACGGCCAAATACGACCCCTTCTTGTTTTATTTAGTGGTACATATATAACACGAGATCTGAAAACATAATCATCCCGTTCTCTTTTAGCTTAAGCGTTGGTTTCCCGAACAAAGGAATATTGTAACAAACAGGACGATTTAACTCGATTAAACAAGATAGTTAATTCATTCAGCAACCATACCAGTCTTACTGGATTAGGTAAGAAATCTTACATCCCCGTCTTCAGCAATTCTCGCCACCTAGCATAATGGACGTAACGCACAGTCCCGTTTCACTATTTCATTTTCTTCCACAACTATTCTTCGCTGATCGAGAAAATAGCTTAACGTATAGAAGTTCATGACATTAACTCTTTGCATTATCATCCCGATACCCCGAGGTTTCTGACCTATCAGTTACCCCGAGGGTAAAGTTCTCTGGAACACTTTCTGATACATCTTTCATCACTAATACAAATTGTTTATACTGAGTTTTATTTTCTTACAACTGACATTATCGAAATACACTTGCATAAACACGTTGACTGTTTGTTCTGGAATTTATCTCTGTGGATTTTGCAAAAGATGGAGATTTCATTCTGATTTATCAACATGACGCCCAAGAATCCATGAAGAAGACGAAGCAAGATGTAGTCAACGTGTTTCGTCTGTTGCATGATTGAGAGATGTCAAGACTACAAATACTAACCACAGAGTGGTGGGTCGTTTGTATGTATATCGTATCAAACAGAAATACTCCAGTTATTGCGAAATCAGGCCGAAAAGTGATATGTGCATAACTAAATGATGAGAATACGTACATTGCCAAAACTGTGAGTAAGCAGATGAAACGACATAACTGGAAAAATTAATTTGATAAACGAATGCGAGATCAGTCTGGTTTTTCGCTATCCCAACATTTACCTAATGGAAATATATAATGGATGGATATTTTCGAAGAGCACAGTTTTGGCGTTATAAGTATATTCAGATAAATGTCCCAAAGCTCGTTTTTTACTTGTATAATACAATATTTAGTGTAGATCCTGTAGTTATGCGTGCATCTTGAATTAAGGTATAAAGGCAAACTATATACAATGTATATTAGAATGTGGTAAAAGCTATTGAGTAAGAAAGTTATATCGATTTCAACGTTTTCAAAACGGAAGTAGGCAAAGACGAATTTAAAAGGACTCTTTTGAAAATTGATAACAGTACCGTCTTCAGAATATATTGGTACGTACCAAAGGTATATTAATAGTTCGCAGAAAACAACAGTTTTAGAAAACTCAAGCCATGTATTTAGATATGGAATAATTCATTAGTCGACGTTTGTAATCCTCAAAACTTCAATCGCAAACTGACTAATTAGTCGCCATGTGTACTTCGAAATATGCATTGTGAACTTGGTGAACTTACTTATGATGTCACTGTTATTTTATGACAAAAACAGTTGAGGGAAAACATCATTATTTATTACATTCAAAATGAATATCTTGACAGAGATGCGATAAGAATGCATGTTGAATGCGGATGCGCAGGTAAATATCCTTCTAATAGTATAATTTTTATTGTGTAAGAAAAGGGCTTGTCAGTATCATTAATTTATCCTCCAGTCTGTGCACATATGTCCAAAAACGAAATTTATGGTACGTAGAAGGAACGTCTTAAGTAGGAAACCCCCACAAATGTAAAGAATTTGTAAAAGTGATTATTACACTTCATTTAGAAAGAGAAATATAGATTAAACGTAAATACATTGAATACAAAAACGTGAAGATATGATCGATAAAGATAGAAACTGAGGAATTAAAAGATAGAAAGAGAAATAGAGGAGTACAGATGTATCACTAACAGCACGGTATGTAAGATCTATAAAATAGTATTATGATGAAAAATGAGGATGACATAGAAGTGGTGGATAGTACGAGAGAAAACATAATAATAGCATAACTTGTAGCTAATACTAGAGATATACAATGTTCACAATGTGAATTTCAAATTTTTAGAAATTAGTATTGTAGATATTTTACAGACATACAGCCCCCACCCACCCCCACCCCTAAGAAAACAAGAATAAAGAAAAAGTAAAAATATATGGTTTTTAAAATTTTCGTTCTTGGAACGAACGGTTTTGATTTTGAGAGATAATATTTTCTTATACCATAACATTAAATATGATAAGAAAAAATTAAAAGTAAGAGTAAAACCCGCTAAAGGAGCGTAAAACTTGATGCAAGATGATGCTGTGAAAAATTACAGAACTTATTTGGTGTAGAATGTGTGAAATAAATTTAATTCGAAGTGAAAATCACAAACTATACACATTGCTTTTCTGAGTGGTTGGACTATCTGAGCCACAAGATAAAAAATACGTGATGGAGAATGGTATTGAGACTTTATCAAAACTTATTTCATGCAGAAAGATATTATTTAGTGGAAAAATTAGATATGCAGAAACTCGTGTCTTTATATTCTAACAGCAAACACTTTGCAGAATACAAATTAATTTTTTCTAATCAAGTACGATGCCTTACATTTCAACAATTTTGTTCTATTTCTCATCAAGTGCTCCTTTATTTACTTGGCTGGTCGAAGTATTCAGAACAAAAATGATATAGTGCCTCTTATTACCGCAATAAATATTGTTACAAATAAGTGTGGTTATGATAGTAGGATAGCGCTTATAACGTCACTTATAGGTGATACATACACAAGCTCCTAACTATCCCTGTTTCAATTCAATGGAACCGTTTCAGAGCTATCCTGCAAACATACACACATAAAGATACATGTAATGCCAGTACGACAGGAAAAATAAAGTACAATTAAATTCTACTCTACGAAAGCTCCTTTGTATCAGACGCTTTATATTAACGCATGTAACTCCTACTGAATGTACAAGATATTACTCATCGTTGCGATGGGTGAGTTAACGAACATGGGGTAGTTAAAGACCTGATACATGAAACAAAAAGCAGTTATTGAAATAAGTTATAATTGTCTTATACAATAAATGTCGGAAGAACGTGTACCAAATATTTGTTGATGCGTATTAGATGCACTAGCCATTAGCATTGAATCCTATTGATATTTCAATCTGGTCACATGATTACTATTGACAAATGTTTCTTGTCTGCAAATTCAGAGGAAGGTCTGTACTCTATATGCCGACGTAAATGTTCTCAAAGTCAATGTAGAGAATATTACTAGAGGTATATGAATATTGGAAATACTATATTTTACAACTGTATTAAAATAGTTCTGAGTATTAATTCTTCACATTACAATGTAATCTGCAGCACTGCTTCAGTAATTTCCCTCAACTCAAAGTCTGGAAAACAACTTCAGTACGGTTAATACTACGCCAGGTGGAAAGATCCTGTACGAGATCTTTCCAAGACTTAGGGTCTAAGCTAAAGTTTTTGAAGACTTGGTTGAGGGAAGCTTTAAAGCACCTATTCGAATTACACAGAAGTTGCGTTGCCTCCATCAGCTTGTCGTAGAGGATTTGCATTGGGAGTTGCTTGGTTGACAGTCTGTCGACGAAGCGTGTCCATCATATATGTCATTTTATTAGCAGATTGTGGAATACTGGACATCCCAATTGTGTTAGAACCTTAGTGTTTACAACCCCATCCCGTCATCTTATTCTCAACAGTTTTCCTAGGTAGCATATATGAAAATGATTCATCTTTTTTACATGGTGTCCGTATACCATCTCTGATTAACATGCATACTGAAGAGTTGGCAATACAGCGGCTTTATAGACCTTACGTTTTGTTTGCTGACTGATCTATGTAAACTGTACGTGATTATGCCGAGGCAGGTGAACTTGTCCATTACCAGGAGGGTATGATCATAAAGTGTGATGGCATGGCTCTACTTAAACTGATTCTGGTGAAGGTTGATGTATCATCTATTTCAGGCAGATTGTGAGATCGAATTTGTCGCAAGCTAAAGAGAAATTGCTGATACTTTTTTTTAAAGCAAAATTTAGATATGGTATTAAGGGGATAGTAGCCAGAAAATAGGAAATTACAGGGTAACAGTCAGTACGTATGGTAAAAATCGTCATACTGAAAAGATATTGGGCCAACACACATCCTAGCTTGATTCAATTGCATTTGGGAATGATTCAGATGACTCGCCACATTCTACGACACGAGAGAGAATGCCGCTGCAAAATTGAAAACAATTGTTACAATGATTTTCTCCGGACATCCAAATTTGGTATGATCTTCCAGAGACCCAGAGTAGAAGAAAATCTCAGATGGAAGATTATCAATAGACGCATCTTAGGGCAAGATGATTGTCTCACTTAGTAATTGTTAAAGGAACGTAATGCATCCCCTCTTGAGTTCATTTATTCCATGTCAATATTATATTTGATACTGCACAAAAAGCACGTATATCATTTTACTACAAACAAATATTGAGATGCGTTTATCTGGCAAGATTGGATTGACGTCTTAGACACATAAACACAAGTATGTCATGTAATCTAAGTAGGATTCTTCGGGACACACTTCGGTAACTGACCTTTTCTAAAACCAGAATATGATTGTAAGATTAAAAGCAGAATTATTTTTTTCGTCCAGCACGCTATCCACTCAGCCAGAATGGCTGCTGCTCCCACGACATGCAGGAGGGTTCAGCGGCAATATATTACCTCTCAGAGCCCACATGGTGTTCGTGTTGCAAAAGATAAATTGGATTATTTTCTTCTGTTTTCTTTTCCCTTCATGATTCTTTTTTCTTCTGACAAGCCTGTTCGCATGATTGTCGATCTGTTTCAGTTTGTACGACAAGCCGTCTATCCCGCGAAACTCCATATTCAGCCAAATAGTTGCATTTAAGATTAGGATTCAAAATTTAACACCCAACAACCCTTTTTAAATTCCAACTGTACAACCCACTCTGTTCAGTGTGCACGAAAGAAAGCAGTGAATAAGAGAAGTAACTGCTTAAACTCTTATATTCCTTTTTTGTAGCAGCATCATCCCGTATATAAATATAACAACGATGCTTGAATAGACAAACCAGATTTGTTCGACGCATATGTTACAGTAGTGTGGAAGCAAGAATGAATTTAGTTAACTGTTTATTACAATTTTATATCAGAAGCTCAGGCGTACTGCAAGTACACTGTTAAATGTAATTTTGAAGCCTTTAAATGTGCTTTATTTCTCTACGTCTCTCTTAGAATGTAATTTTCAAAGATATGATTATATTTAAAATAGCTCGGCTTGGCAAGGAGCAACTTATTTCAGTCTGTGCACTTTCTACATATTTTTCTCCCTTCTGAAGGTTGAAATAAAACAGGACTACACTATAATCTTTACGTCACCACTCTGATTATTATTATTATTATGTCATTTATCATATGACTATTGTGCTATTTTAAGTTAATATCATAAACGTTTCTATAGCACGTGGGTATAATGGAACTTCGCAACGTCTTCAATAATATTATGACGTCATGAATGGCACGGGCGTAATGACTGTAGGATTCTAGAATCCAGATTTTGTTTTGCTTGTAAATGCACCCACTACTACACGGTTCCGATTCTTTTTTAAACAAATGTCAGTATCTTTCATCATTTGACAAATATTGCATGGTGATCATTCCATAATACAAAATATGAAATGAGTTGTCAAAAACCAAAGATGAGATATAATTACTCACTCATATTGACCATAATCTATTTTATGAAACATGGCATCCGTGGCAATCTTAATGGTACGCCACTGATACACTTGCGCTAGAAAACCAAATTAGTTTCTTATAATCCTACTGTTTGAACAAGTTACAACGTGTATATTGATATCAGCAAACTTTATGAGCTGGCATTGATTCAGTTCCTTCCCTGTTGGTGGGTTTAAATAGATTGATCCCGAACACATGCATTCACAAACACTTACAGGAGTATGACAACAACAGAAACCATGAATACTTCTTTGAACTTTATCTAGAGTATCCAGACAAATTTCACCACATCCAAAACAAATATCCGCTAGCACCTGAAGTGCCGTAGGTTAGTTGTCCCCGTATCAGTGTGCAATCGTGGACGAGTCCAAACTCAAGTTTACAGAATGCACCAAACGTAACCAAAATCTTCAGACAGAAAACAACTATGTCGTCTTCGTACTAAATATTCAGTGGTATTTGCGACTACTAATGCTTGTGAGCAAAGCCAATGTATATTATCCAGTATGACAGGATTGCGCCGTATGTAGAAATGAATACTGAACACAAGGGCCAAGAACATCATTGGTAACGACTTCTTCAAACTGAAAAATGATATGTTTTTCAAAACTCTTGAGTACCTGCGAAAAGAAATATGTGCTGATCTTATACGCGATAGTGATACAAAATTTCAACCGATTAATTGAGGACCTGCCGTTTCAATCACGCCAAATATTTGAGCCGTTCGCAACAAAAACGTCAAACTGAAATAGGCAAAACCCATCTATTCTGGACTTTTCGAAACTACTCACGTACAACTTTTACTATGATAAGTTTAAACCGATGTAAAGTGACAATATCAAGTTGTTGTGCAAGGTTTGGGACTTGTTGTTCATTTTCATTACCAACGAAGAAGTGAACGCTGTCATTGCTGAATCAAATTTAGTAAACAATTTTGGTACCATCAAGTATCCGAATGATCATCCACTGTTTAGTAACATCCATACAAAGGCTGTAGGTAAGTTCACGGATGGGTGCTAGGGTAATCCTTTTGAGTAATTGCGGGGATTGCATCCGAAAATTCGATGAAAAACATAATGGCAAAAGGGGATTCCCAAGGTTATTGTCGCAGAAGATCTCAAACACGAAATTGAATGTTTGCTTGAGTGATTCGAATTAGCACTCACAGCAAATCTAATTTTATGAAAGGAACATCATCGATCTGTATCGTTGGTTCAAGACGAGGTAATCACCGCTTGAACCCAAACGATGAATATTCCTGGAGGAAATCACCATGTATATACATATACACCACGTGGTTGTCAATCGACTTACTATTGATACGTTTGCGTATTGAATCTCTAGTGATTTAAGATATATCTTGGCGATAGTTAGAAAGACTTGCAATCCATCTTGTTCAAGAGCACTCAAAGGAGGCTTTGATACTCGTTCGCCAGTTGGTACTAAATGATAAAGTGTTGATTGTCCCATAAAATCAATCCTATACAGTAATGTTTTAGTGGACCACACCTTGTCATTAGCGTGATTAGCGCGGCCTCGTCCGCCTTTCGACATCCCAGGTGCCTAACGACTTTTTTTTCCTCGAACAAGTCAAAAGGCTTTGGGTGCGAAATCATCCTTCTGTCGAATTCCTTTAACACAATTCCGTGTGTTATTTCAATATATACTGCTTGTATGACTGATTAAAAGTAGTGTTATCCATGACTTAATCCGAGACTCCGTTAACACTGCTTGCGTGCAATGACGTCAGAATAACCGTTCCACAAGCCAAAGTTTACATCACTCTACAACAACTATATTAAATTAAGATTTCCAACATGAACGTTAACAGCCTAGCAACAGCTCTAATACATTCTTTGCGTGGATCTTCATGCAACAAACGAGGCCATGTTAGTGCTGGATGTCCATCCAAATCACTTGCGAAAACTTTGCACGTCGTCTGCTCCGAATCAAGGGTACTGCTAGCAACATATACAATGATTAAAACGAACTAGTACGTTTGCAATCGTATGGAAGAAACAAAAGCTCTGAATAACTGTCTTTGTTAGGACTTTCTCACATCCAAACATCCACTGGAAATCTTTCCAGCTACATTTTCTAGCCGTTTTCAAGACTCACAATAACTGTATACATGGATGTCTTTTCACTAGGGCATTAGCTCCATAGTGTTGCAGACAACTTAGCGGCGACGTTTATCATACCCTGCACCTATACGGCCAAATCGCCTGACAAATGCGAATTTCTTTGCTCCACACCGAACACAAATTGCAGCGATCGCTGTTCTAGCATTATGAGTTTGAACTCGAGTTGGATTTGCAGTGAGTATTGTCATGCGATATTGCACACAATATGAAGACAAGATTGTGTTATACAGAAATTGGCATTTAACATGGATCAATACATATAAAAAATCAACGACGCAATCACCTTTACGAATTTTAGAGCGCATGCAATGCCCACAGTACCTGAGTCTGATGATATATTTCCATTAACGACACAAAGCTGGTCGCAAACGTTTAGAACTCCTTTGTGGTTATACAGATATCCGTGAAGGTATCGAAGATATCTTGCAAGAAAAGATTCCAGAGCAGGCATTGCACAAACATTTGCGCCTCTCAATACATCAACAAAGGAGAATTTATGCAAGATGGTGGATACCGTGGTGATGACAGTAAAAGAAGAACAGAGACCTTGGACACCTGCAGCAGTCAATTGCGGAAATTTAAGAAGACATCTGCGAACATTGAGAAAATGGTAGTGTGGTGGCAAGATACACACATGTACTTGATGAAGACTTGAAAATAATAATTCAGACGTTTACAGTACCACCACAATCCGTGTACAAACGAGTAATGAAAACACCATGTCAACATTTTAATGAATGAGTTGATAGTTGAAAATCCTATACATAACTCTCTTTACGTAGTTCCCGAAAGAGAAAGATTGATGTTAAAAGTACCATACGGATCGTTGGTCAACAGATGACCAAGCTTGGTTTTCACGAAGAATATAAATCAGTCGAGAGACTTAAAGAAAGACGAAGAAATGAATGGAGCATTTATTAAACAATACAGGAGAGAAAACCATCGAAACAAGAAACCAGGCTTCACGCAGGTTCACGCGAACCGGGATCGGAAACCGAACCTTCCAAAACGTCCGCAAGTCATGCCATAAAAGTTGATATATAATCATCTGATTCTCACACACGTTTACATAAATAATAGTACAATTTCTAAAGTCAAAAATTGAATAAAAACAAAAACACAACAGCAAAAAGTAGTAATAGGCATCTTCAAACTGTATGACCCTGAAGACGTTGCAGACTTGCGGGCAACAGTAATGTGATTTTGATACGCGGGTAAAAACACACTCGACATCATTAACGCGCGCTGCAACGATTTATCAGCGGTTACTCACCAATGATATCATAAAGGCGAAGACGTTTTGAACGTTGATGCTTGAACTTGTTAAAGACATCGATTATTTACATAGCAGATCGCTAAGCAAATCGCAAACAACGTTGCTGAGAACCAGTTGAAAACTCGTAAATAGAGAATGGTTAAATCAATTTGACATCGAATACGACTTTTAGAGACTCGAAAATCCAAAGCGGTTGCACTTCCATCGACAAGGATAATGCCAGGCCCGATCAGTAAACTCATTAATGAAGTCCTCAGTAACGTCTCTTGGATTAGGGGTTGCAAATCTGGCAATGGGAAGCGGAATACTGTACAAGCATTGGCTGAATGCAAATATGTATTTCATCCAGGGTTTGATATGGACGCGTCTCTCTAGCGAGATCGAAGCACACGAATGGTCAATATTAGTCATTTGAGGCTAGAGGTCTAAACCAGTAAAAACCATTACAATTTCATTACATATTGGCATTTTCTTCCGTGACGGGCATATTTCGAGGTCCAGGGAAAGGGCTAGGTACTAAAACTTAAAGTTACATTTTATTTTTACAAATTATTTTATATAACGTCATAGGCATGTGCTCTTGACGTCACATTTGGCAGTGAAATAGCTATTTTGTGCTAAATTTTATATATTTTTAAAAAGTTAATTTTGACCTCATGTGGTAACCAAATTCATATTTGCGCAGAATATTAAGGTATTCGTGAATACACGTTTACTATAATATCGTTTTGGTTACCTAATGTGGAGCTTGTGAGAAACGACAAGAGTTAAGTCCGTCAGCATTCTTATGTATCAAGCTTCTCTATAACGGTTAAATATTAACTACATCTAAACTGACGTTTCTGCTAAAATGATTACATACACTAATTTGGTCATGTAACTCGATGACTCTATGTCCACTGTAACATTCATATATGTGGTACAGCGAAACACTATGAAATTTTGTTGCAAACGTATATTCGTCAATAACTACGAAATTCGTAATATTTCTGCATCTTCAAAAGACCTCACAAACTACCATCGCAATTGAAAACAAGCTTAATTTTATAAAATAACATACTTTTTAATACCATCTAACAAGTTAAACTTTCAAACGTGATCTTGTTTGCGCTCCTCCTTTAGGAAAAGACAAATAGCACAAAACCGCATCTTATCGCACCCGTTATGTTCCTCCCCTAAGGGGCCACATAATAAAGGATACGACATTTGAACTTTCAAAAAGAGGATATTTCGGAAAATGCGCGTGTCTGTATCAGTTATCGATGTAGAACTAAGTACCTAAATGGAGGCCACGTCTGGGAAAACTGGGATGTATGGGCGACCCTACACAAAACTCGAGTATAAAGTATCACAAAACAACCTTTACCTCCTCTTTTAAAAAAAAATAATTGACACACATATATCGACTGTCATTTGCATTATATTTACCTTTTCTTGATCGAGGTTTTGAACTTTTTGAACATTTGAATGATGGTAGTTAAATATAGAAGAGGTGCATGAAGGTGGTCGACCCACATCAACAACAAAAACAAAAGCATCAGCAGCAAAATGGAGCTTACGGTATTATTTTACTCACAGGGTCCGAAAGATAATGGAATGATGATGGAGATGAAAAGAAAGGTATCGTTCCTTACCATGATCATTTCAAATAGCATTTATTGTTTAAGTATGTTTTTCAGACTAAATTCTACAATTGTAGACTAAATTCGAACCTTGTAGACTAAATTATACACTTGTAGACTAAATTATAATCTTATATAAATTCACAATCTCTGACAAGACTCTTTAAAATATTAAATACTAATGTGAGTCATACACATCGAATCAACGAAAGTACTGAAATCGGCATAGAAAAAAATTCTAATGGAATCCGTGTTGCTAGCATTATTCATTACTTCCTATTAGATGAATTTCGTCAGCAAACAACTTTACAGCATCCTCTACTGAAGATAGTGCCGGATTAAACCCTGTGGAGGCCCTTAGGCAGTCAAAATATTGGGCCCACCCCTCTCGCCCCTACATTAATACAGTATTTTCTGTAATGAGTCTTTAACTTAAAGTTTTCGTTTCTTTGATTCATTTTGTTTTCTGTCTTTTGGAAACAATTTAAGGAAGCTTGATTGTAATCTTCTTTCAAAGGCAAATCAATATTATTTTGATATGTTGTCGCTGGGCCCCTAAAAGCCGTGGGGCAGAAAGGCAGAGGCAACACGAATGGCTATATGGAGACGAAAATGGAGGGGACGGATCCTTGTAGGGTCTATCTTTAGCATAACTGCCCGTGTTCAGTTGCTGGGTTTGTAAAGTTATATACATGTCTCCTTTTATCCTATAAATTAGAATGTACATGGTTGTTATACATTAAAATGTACATGGGTGTTATAAAAGTAACATGTATATGGGTGTTATAAGTTAAAAGGTATATGGGTGTTATAAGTTAAAATTTACATGTGTGTTATAAATTAAAATGTACATGTGTGTAATACATTCAAATGTACATGGGTGTTATAAATTAAAATGTATATGGGTGTTATATATGTGCTTGTGGATCGTCGAGATCGGGCGAGATCGAGAGAGACCGTCCTCCATAGCTGCTCCATCTTTGGACATCAAATTATAAACGAACGGTTCTGTTGCATACCTCACCAATAGTAGAAAAGTCTTCTTATTCATATTAAACATAGACTTTTAAAACGAGTCTGTGTCCATGTGTGTGCGCACGTGTATTCTCACACACCCGATTAATGATACATTGATGATATATTCAAGTAGCATTGTGAAAACGACATTTAATTGTTTGATTATAAAACACTCCCACAATACTAAAATTAGCAATGTATGTACATACAGGTATAGAACAGACTGATAGAGAGGCATATATCCAGCTAGAAAGATGTTTTTATAACGATAGACGCAAGTAGATGTTTGTTAACGAGATTTATTCTTGTATTTTTTTCCCCACGCATTAGAAACTATTACCATTGTGAATGTCTCAATAAATTCAACAATTTTCGCCATGCAGTTCTTCGAGATACGCATAAACATTCTTTTCAAGGTCATAGATATCATACATCTAGCCACGCCCCGAAATGGAAATGAGTTTGTAGAAAAATATACTGGATTGCACTTGGTAAAATACGGAGAATGCAATTCTTGGTCAACATGTATATGTATTTACGATTATAATAATATATACTAAGTTTCACAATAATCAACTACAAAGCTAGAGCAGTTACATTTTTTAAAATATTCTCTCATGGACTGCATGCGTCTCGAAGTCAAAAGGGCAACAACTCCTCCAAGAAAGAAAGAGAACTGACAGAGTTGTCAAAATGTGCATTTTAAAACGCCGAATACTCTGTGTTCTGTATATATAAATCTTCCAAATGTACATACTCAGGTTATCACCGTGCTATTTATTTATTTATTTATTAAATCTCATCGTTTGAACACCTAAAGAATATATATGCTCAAAAGATTACAAAGCATTAGCTAAAATGTGAAAGGCATTAGTTGAAATGTACTGCAGGAGCAAATTGATTAGTCAAAAGTCGTATACATTGGTGTTGGCGTCGAGATTTGCCAATGTCCATGATAATGAATCAAAACCTGCAGGAATAATTGAGCTAAACTGATTGGTGAATGCTGCAACACGCTAGGGGTAATAACTCTAAAAAAATTGGAGAAGAACAAGAGTTGTCTATATACAGGACATCAAGCACGCCCTGTACTAGTTACCAAGGTTGAAGGCAATAAAGAATGAAGAGAATTGATCCCGCCCATAAATTCAGCCAGGACAATATTTCCATCACCTGAAACAATAAATAAGTAAATAAATGTATAAATAAATATGCATATATATATATATATATATATATATATATATATATATATATATATATATATATATATATACATATGCAAAAAGAGATAAGGCAAATAAACAAAATATTTCGATTACAAATTAAATAATCTAGATCTAAAGTTATTTAAATTAAAGTGTATTTTTGAATGAGAAAATTTTAAATTGACATTAACAAGGCGGTTAATATAATGTTAAAACCGGTACGTCTCATAAATAAATGCCTATTTTAAAACCTTAATACCTATTTAGAGTCCACTTAGAAAAACAAACCAGAGGAAAATAAATTTAGGACATATTTGCAATAAAGTATAAATTGTTTCCTAGTTTGAACAATGATGTGGAGAGAGAGAGAGAGAAAGAGGGAGAGGGAGAGAATACGTTTTGCCCTTACTGTTCGCATCAAAACGTGTGAAGAGAGACTGGAATTCGTTTCTGTTCAGATACGAATCAGTCGGGTTGACATCAACAAGTAAGAATATAGTTCTTGACAATGAGCTGGGTCCAAGTTTTAACTTCTCCATCATGACACCGGTTTCCTGTACCGATATTAGGCCATCCTCTATACATGAAGAAAAACAATGATACTTTTGTATCCATGAACTACACTAAGAAGTCGCTTCTACCGTTGGTTATTCGATCCTTATTTTCTTTATAGTCGGCAAGTTTCTCCCAAGTTCATACAAAATGATGTCCATAAACCGTCAGGTTCGACCGACGTTACAACAAAATCAGACAAAACGCCTGTATGACTTTGTATCCATCCATCCCCACAGATTTGGACTAAATTTATTAGAAACTATTAGCATATATCGTTTCGTCTTGAAAACGTATGCAAATGATGCAAATGAATGACATGACTAAATATAGAAACACCTTTAAACAACTTCTTCTTAATATCAGTTCAATTAAATTTCACGGAAAGTTTCCGGCATCAATGGCATGTAGACTTGTAAATGAGAGAGAGAGAGAGAGAGAGAGAGAGAGAGAGAGAAAGAAAGAGAGAGAAATGCATTTAATAATTACATAGAAATATCATAGGCTGTAAACCTTTATGGAGAGAGATACATATACATACAGAAATACAGACAGACAGAGACAGACATAGAGGGATACTAACTGTTGCTATCATAATGCAGCAATGCTTGCTCGAATTCAGGGTATGTGATAGTATTGTCCTGTAGGATTAGACTATCAACCATGGAAAACACGGTTTGGACATTTTGTTGCAAAGATAGAGCTGTAGTGGTTGATTCCGTGGATGATGTATCGGTTTGAGTCCGTCCAAAACTATAAACGAACAAGAACAACTAATAATCTTCATTTTTTATTTTAACTTACACTTATTCAAAGAAGATGACACCTCATTTTGCTGGAGCTGCCATTTTTATAAAGTTTGTGAAATGTATTGAACCGAAACTATTGTAAGGTGCAATTTTACAAAGTTTTACGAAGTTATGTGTGTCGCTCCCTGCTGCGTTTCCGAATACTTCATTACTGTGTCTGGTAGCATTTTTCCCGTCGAAAGAGATTTAAATAATTCAAGTCGAACAAATGGAATATCTTAGAACTTTAAAAGTAACGTACACGAATCTTTCAAAAGAGAAACGTTTTCGATCCTCACAACTAAAAAACCGGGAAAACGTTCAAAACAGAACATAAAAATATCGCAACAGAAAGCAAATTAACAAAGATTTTGGGGAAACGTTTATATCTTTAGATAAAAATCTGAAGTACTTGTAAATTTGTGTCGAAGTATTAAACACCTACATGTATATTAAAAGGAGTAATGCATTTATTTGCAACAGTTAATGAATAAATAATTATTATGAAGATTTATGAATGTTGAGTAAATTGTAAACAAGTGACCAATAAACGTGGGTCTCCTGGCTAACATAACTGCATGCATATTTGCGATTGTGAAGGTTATCTGACGCCACATTTACAGTCTGCTGACATATTTACTTCTGATTTTATATGGTGTTACTGAGTTGGAATAAAATCCTAGAATCTCTAGAACAAATGCTACAAACCATGCGTATAAAGAACACAAAAGGTGATTTTGTATGGTGTCACGCCGTGGAAAAAAAATTCCTCGAATCTCAAGAACAAATACTGCTAACCATACGTATAAAGAACACAAAATGTTGTGCTATTTAGTTTTCGGTAATCATAACGGAAACAAGGCCAGATATTTCACCATTCAGATTTATATGGGTTGAAAATCGTCTGATAGTGACCTAAGTGGGAATGACATTTCATTGTTATAGATTTTGTTTATACAAAGCATAGCCTATAATCCTTATGCTTAGCTATTTTATAAACCTTATTTCAAGATATCCACAAAACTCCATAACAATGTCCTGGCGATAAAATGTCTTTTCTTTTGGCTCTCCTCTACTAAAAAGTGATTTTCAAAATTGTACTCGAAGTCAATAATGGATCAGGAGCTGAACTAAAATATAGTATTTATTTGGTCTAGTATTTCGGCTTCAGCATTAGGATCTTCCAGTGACTTTCTTTGTTCTAATAACTGAAAAATCAGAGACCCGTGTGTGGTTGTAAACAATCAACAAAAGGCATCCCGTTATATCAACAGCAAATCTTAAGTCAAAATTTAGATGAATTATTATATTTTCCTTGATCAGTTTAGCGTTGCCACCCACGAGCATGGTATCAATGAGTGAAAATCGTTTTCACTCACGACCATGATATTAGTGAATTATATCTCCAAATATTGCTTCGTTGCAACATCGTCATCATTTAATTACATATTGGTCTATCCAACCGAGTTGAATAAAACAACGGTAGAAGGGTGTGCGCACCTTGGATTAAAATCTTATGAACTTTAAGTGGTGGCACAAACCCATACAAGACAAAATAGAACAGATCTTTGCGTGTTATTATATATGGTACCGAATGACGCCCAGGTCCTGTTGTCTAATCCAGGTTAATGCAGCATTGTTTTTTTTTCTTGTGCGAGAGTTCATTCCTGACAGCCATTGTCATCGATCCTTGAGTTTATTATCGCGAGTAAATCAAAATTGTTTAGCGGCGAGACCTTCTGCGAGTTGCGTCGGATACTGTCGTACGTTTGTTTATAAATTTGGATTTATATATGTGTGTGATCAATCCATTGAGAACCAATAAAATACAGGGGCTGCATCATTGCCTGGCCATGCAGATTATTGGTAAATGATATATGATATATTTATTTGCAACCGCAGGTCATATCAGTCCACATTTAGATTATCGGCACGAGCACAGCAGTGGCTTCAAATCAAATCACCATTGCGGATTCCTCTTTCAAGAAACCAATACTGACCAATATCGGTGAGCAGCCCAAGTTTGACTTTTGTTTTTAATACGAAACAAGATATACCAGGTGATGTCGTGTAATGTGCTGGTCAAACATATCGCCTTGCATAGCAGTGTCACGAAACACACCAAAGATATTAGTGAGTAAAAATACATGTTTTCAAGTACAAATTTTGGTAGTCATCCAAGTGTTTGTTCGTAATCATTTTTTTTTCTCTCTGAAATCATCTCTCAAACCAGTGATGAAAAAAGTCTCGTATGGGTGGCAACTGTGCACCATAATAGTAAGGATGCATGCCTTCGTGGACGAGTAAACTAAATGTTTTTATCAGCGGCCTCTTCATATCAACAATGATTGTGAATCGATCGTCACCATCAGTTTTACGGATACTGGCCGGTCAACCCTAAACATCACATATTTTCCTTATCGTTTGATTTGGGGCTTATTAAAGCATTTGATGGTGTTGCTAATGTTTGGTTATTAAGTGGCCGTAATATACAATCAGGTTCCGACACACTAAAATAATTTTTCTATTTCAGTTGGTTTCTTTAGGTACCGGAATTTGGATGCGCTGCAGGTAGCTTTTTTATATGGGTGATTGTTATTACAATGAGGTGACAGTGACCACGAACATTGCAATCAATGGATATTAAATCGCCATCGCAGATTTAGGAATACGTGGCCAAAGATGACTAAGTAATGTAATTGAGGGTCTTGATCATGTCTACTGGCGCGAATAGAGCTGTTGTCTGATATATTTCACCGTGACATCAAGCGATGTAAGAAACAGATCAACAGTGTTTGGGCCGCTAGCGCCCTTAGCGTGATGTGATATTGGCGCCTCAGGTTTCCATTCACATTTGAAAACATTGTTACCATACCCACATTGGACGTGTTCTACAACTTAGACCGTATATGGTTGGTTATTGGAAACTTCCACTTGACTGTTTAAACATTTGAAATCTGCATATATGACGCACTTGCACAGTACCTTCTTTATTCCTGGCTACGCTGTCAACTTTATACTATTTTTACCAGGTTACGGCATGAACCTAAATTGCAGTTTTTCATTGAATTCACCTCAGTGAAAGTCTGGTGACTTGCGATTAAACGGCTTACTCAGATGCACATAGAAAATAATATTTGCTTTAACTGCAGAAGTAACTGTTATCCGATTCCTGAACGCATCTTTGAAACACGTTTCACTAAGTTTTTATGTCCTAATGCAAAGGACTTGTGAATAAAGACTATTAAGAGAATAGTTTTATTTGTGAAGGACTTTAAAATAAGGACTTCGTGGAATGCATTTATATTTAAGGGGCTTTGGAGTAAAGTAATGTGCAAATATAAAAATAAAAACATTTTCGGCATTACTTAAGCATTTTATAATATCGGTGTACATTAGTTGTAATTAATATAATGAAAACGAATGTTAAATATTGAGTCACAAGGTAAATTTCATCTGAAACTTACTTTCTTTTGTGGTAGTCTTTTTGTTAGTAATTAGTGATGAATGTATTCAACCAAATGCCAAAACATCTGATATTTAACAAATCGGCTAGCCTGACCTTGATTATACATAGGATATTTTAGTGCACAACAAAAACAAAAAGACGTTGTGGGGTTTATACAAAGGCACGTTTGAGATTGGAATGGATTTCATAGTGTATTGAACGACTTAATAGATATCACTTATATATAGCGATGTATAATTTCAGAGAGAGAGAGAGAGAGAGAGAGAGAGAGAAAGAGAGAGCGAGTGTGACCAAACCTCACACAACACAGGCAAATTAATGCTATGAACATCAAAGACATCCTCTGCTAAAGAGAAACTTAAGAAAAGGAAAGAGAAAGAATTATCATTAGATAATGCATCTACTAAACGAGGGCAATTTCATTAGGTGTATATAAAGATATTATTTTCATTAAAAGTGAGGACATCCAACTATTCCATGACGTTTACACCTTTTCACACAGTTAAAGAAATTACAGGTATTCTTTTAATAAATAGAAAGATTACCTGATCCAAAATATTTCAGTTGTGCAATGAGAAACTTTAACACATAATCAATTAGTGTAAAGCTGTTGGTACATCTTATCATGACCTATAACCTTTTTCGTATACATCTTTTAACATTTTAACACTTGTTAAGTTCTTCTTCTCTTTTACTTATCTGAAATATCAACTTTTAACATTTTAGTAGCAAAATTGCTCGAAACAAGCATATATGGCTATATATATATATATATATATATATATATTGTATTGTATTACACTCATTGCAGGTCAACTATTAGTGCCAATCATTAGCATGTAGCTTTTAATTAATTTGTATTTCATACTTAAGAGTGACTGCTCCTGTGTCCTATTGGTTAGATCGCTTTTCTCGGATATGGAAGGTCGCTGGTTGGAACACCGGCCGAGTCATGCCAAAAACTTTTAAATATGACATTAGCATGTGCCTCGCTAGGCGCTCAACATTAAGATTTTAGTGATAAGATTTGTCGGTCTGGTTTCGAGATATTTTGTATGGATGGGACATAATGCTACGTGCCTGAGGCATGATGTCCCAGTGCTAGATATTACTATCAACTGTCACACATCGGACATCATAGCAATGTGACTGAATTGTTTTCAAGCTATGTTAAAAGTACACACACACACACACACACACACTTAAGAGGCATGAAAGATATGACTATATTTATGTAATGAGCTATTGAATAATACAAGTCCATGTTAAAAGATCGCGTTGCCTCAAGCAGTTAATGACGAATTACATAAAATACCAATAAATATAATGAACCGGCTTGCTAATACGCTAATATTTTAAAATTTAATAAGTAAAATATATATATTTAAAAGAATCTATCAAAGTTACCAACGCAAACCCACCATCCCTTATATATATATATATATATATATATATATATATATATATATATATATATATATATATATATATATATATATATATATATGTGTGTGTGTGTGTGTGTGTGTGTGTGTGTGTGTGTGTGTCCTAACGATCATTGTTTTCAAACGTAAGGGTAATTGGTGATATTTCTTACCTGTCTAGGTGCACAGCCTCAAATGATTGAAGTCAATTATAGTGTTCAGAGCAGAAGTTTATATAGTGCCGCTATAAACAAAAATAACAAAGACATATCATTAATTTGATGTGCTATGTCGTATTAGACCTGTTAGTAGCGCTGGCATTTGTTTATATATTTACTATCCAATTCTGGATATTATTCTTAAGCCAAAGAGTTTAATGAACAATTATGCAAATTAGTTTCAACATTTTAGCCCTTTAGTATGTTTGCTATGATGGAATGCCAGGTAAATCCAATACATGTCTTGATTATAATTTGAACTAAAATATTTCAACATGTGCTTTTACATACGAAAAATAGTTTTGTTTTTCTCGCTGTCGATCTATTTAAGTTCGGAGACAAACAAATCTTGCATTCCGTCCGAAATCCGAAAATGCCGAACTAGAATTATTGGTTTTGATGACCGTTTTTGAAGACATTCTATAAGTTCAAAATTTCTGTATTCTTATAAAATGGCACGAGATGGTATATAAAAATTGGATTTATTTCGAACGTATATTTGTTTTATATTGGTTTTGTATTTATTGTTACCAAACGTATTATCTTGCCATCTTACTTCTTACTATACACTGTTATCGTCTTTCTTTATGTGCTTTTTGTCGTCTGAAATCTTATCATCAAGTTCTTTAATAATAATCAGATCCAAGTCAATGACTGTTACAATTTGTATTGATTTCAATCGATTTTCAAACACTGTTACAATTTATGTTGAATGCTCTATAGATTTTCAATAACTGTTACTTTTTGTATTGCCTTCTCTATAGATTTTCAATACCTGTTACAATTTGTATTCCCTTCTCTGTAGATTTTCGATAACTGTTACAATTTGTATTGATTTCTATCGATTTTTAAAAACTGTTACAATTTGTATTGATTTCTATCGATTTTAAAAACTGTTAAAATTTATGTTGCTTTCTCTTTAGATTTTCAATAACTGTTACAATTTGTATTGCCTTCTCTATAGATTTTCAATAACTGTTAAAATTTGTATTGATTTCTATAGATTTTTAATAATTGTTACAATTTTTATTGCCTTCTCTGCAGATTTTCAATAACTGCTACAATTTGTATTGCCTTCTCTATAGATATGCAAAGTTTACCCTGAACTCGCTAATATAGTAAAACAACTTAAGACAAAAATGTACGTATGACTTCGAGATAGCATATTCGTTGAAAAGGTTCGTGCAAGAAATCAATTTGAGCCTGAACCAAATTTAAACTTTTTAAAACGGGAATTTTGTTCTTGACTATTATTAAACATGCCATCCTTATTTTCAGACAAAGATCGTTCTTAAGATTTAGAACCGACATTTCTTAAGATCATTAAGTTGTATTTTCGGTCTGCTCAGTTTCGTTTCTTTCTCGTTTCTTTCTTTATCAGGTATTACGAGTATAGTTGACATTGGCTCTTTTAGTCTCTAAGATGCATTTCGTATTGCGCAACAGCCATTAATAAGGGTAGCGTCATGTAAAAAATGAGAAACGTATAAACATAAATCTTGAAACATAGGTCGCATTTATTTACTCTCCCCGCTTGGCCCGAGTTTACAGAGATAGAGCAAATTATTAGCCAATCATCAGCGTGTATTACTGTACAAAGGTATCAACTTTAAGACCACAAGAAACACAAAACTATACAAACTTCGGTAAGTATGAATCTCTAAGTGAAATATGTTACCCAGTAAACGTGTTGACTCTACGAGCTTACGAACTACAGAATATAATGTGTTGGAGATTATGGACGAAATAAATGTTTCTCATCATTAAAATCACCCGAAATATGAAGGAAATTAAATAAGAAAAAAAGAACATATTGTCCATGAAATGTTTAGTCTTCAGTGCTATTCAACTGATTGAGAAGGACTATTTCTTCGTGTAGGCTGCAAAGGACGACATTTTCATGACGATTGTATTCGGGTTACAGGAGATTTCTTTATTGTGATCTGTATCAGTTTCGGGCGTTTCAGACATTAGCCAAGTCTATAGTGAACAATGCAAAAACTGAAGGGGCTGTCCTGCAAGTAACTGTCACCACTTATTGATGGGACGTTTACTTATTATTGTAAGGTTAATGTCATCGGTAAATTTTATAATGCGATTTAACCCGGCCACTTTCCATAGGCTGTGAAATGTCATTACTGTAAATAAAAGCCCGCAACTCACTAGTAAATAGCACTTGTTACATTTATGTGCATTTGTCACAGGTACGTGTGCTTTAAGGCGCACTGACAGCTTCTCGTACATTTAGACCGATAATATTTAAATATATGGCTGACATGTAAGTTTGAAAGACCACAATTTAAACATTCTTATACCATTTTGATGACATTCAAAAACCATTAAAACTTAAAAGTAATGTTTGTTCATCAGGTGCAAGTGTTTACATAGAGAACTTTGATTTTATATAGTACAGTATTGAGTAGGGTGTGGTTATATCTGATTCCACGATTCGTCAATCCTCAATACATCTTTATCTTCGTGCACTGTCTGGGATGATGTTTGAAAAACAATGTAGATTAAGTATATATATATATATATATATATATATATATATATATATATATATATATATATATATATATATATGTATGTATACACCGTACCTTTGATATATAACAAAATATATAAGTTTCATTTCAATTAAATAATTATACAACAAGTAATTATATAGATATGTACATGCATACTTCATTTCTTTTAAATACAACATGTCTGCGACATGCTGCCCAGTGCTAGACATCACAATAAACTGCTACACTGCGTACATCGCAGCGATATGACTGGAAAATTGTTAAAGCTACGTTAAAAATAAAAATCACACACACGCACACACATAACGCACAACTGACTTAAAACTGACTCCATGAAACAGTATATTGAAGGAGAGAACCAACTCTTGACATCGCTGCATGTCAGTCCGCGACAAAATATAGTTCTGCAGCTATTGCAAACATTCACAAGCGTTTTTTGATTATTGGTAAATCGATTATTTGCTGTGCTTCTATTTTGGTTTAATATTGTTTAATTAAATAAAAGATGCTTATGATTTAAACACAAGAGATAGTTCAAAATGAAGAAAAAAATACACTACAAGAATTGAATCGCTAGCTTCTTGAACAGCGAACGCGCAGCCGTTGAATGAAGAATATATTGATACGTGTGGGCGATATAGACTAAGCGAAATGACGAACCAACTAAAGGCAATTACAGTTTTAAAATTTGATTACAGTTGATCTAAGCCATGATCAAGCTGTACTTATCATTGCTACGCAACATAGTACTGGTTGTGTCCTCCATCTCTCTCTTTCTCGTTCCACTGGTCGATTTGTCTGTCAGCATTACCATCATTTGTTCGTGTACCACAAAACAGTGTATTAGATATCTGTTTCAAGATAGAAATAATCAAAGTCAAAGTCAGTGTGCAATAGAATATCGATCCCAGTTACACCTATGTTAAGCAGGATGAACTCGGTGAAGTATCTTTCATCTTTCAAGTGGGTTACTCTAAAAAGGAGACGACTGGCATGAAGTTTAGAAAATTAATGCTTGCCTGTCCTAAGCTCATACACCTTAATTTGGAGTAGATTACAAACGGAACCCCACTAGGGCTACTGCGGGAGATATATTTCATGAAACGTTTGAAAAGTGTTTATTAGACCAAGACAACTAAAATAGCGGAGGCGCAAATATACATATATTTCTTTCAATAGAGGCAGAAATCAACACCGAAGCAATAAATAATAAAACTATTCCCCCCATTTTTTATTCTTGTGGACATAAAATATACTTCAGTTCTTTTAAGTTCTCGTTTACATTCGGTCCTTGGTTACACAACTTGTTTAGGAGGTAGAAAGCAGACAACTTCTAGACAGCTCTAACCTGCAAATATCTTAGGCCAGGACAAGCGTATAAAATGTTCGTTTCACCCGTATCAGTCACATATTAGCATCTTCGTTTAGAATCCAGCAACAATGACTATCTAAGTTCGTGGCTTTAAATCATTCTTAAATAGTAAGCCATAAAGACTGTATTTTGTAATAAAAAAGGTTCAAAATGCTTTAATTCCGCACACTTGAATATAACTAAAAATTTAACATGTTGAATGCGGATCTTCACATAAATAATTTATCAACAAGCGACAGTTTGTCTTGTGACCAAAACCACGTAAGACTTTCTTGTACATTGTCTTCACTATAATAACATTAGTAGCCTCACTAAAGGAGCCCTAGCATTTGAAATATGCATAGTGTCCTTTTTCAGGCGGAATACCTCTGCTACCATCATGCTATTCATAATAGGTCTCCCAACATTCACTAATTATGAATCTAGAACAATGTCCAAATTTATAATTGTTGCATTCGTGCCGTCGACCCTCCCATTTGTGACAATACCTTTCAATGCTGTCAAATACTATCAATGCTGTCAAATACCATCATTGCATTTGTCACGTACTTATTTAGTATTTAGTATTTTGAAATTTTCCTAGAATCGTGTAAGCGGATATGGAATCACCATTCAAATATATTGTCACAAAGGAGATAAGGTAATTTGAGAATATTTACCAGTAACGCAGCCTCATTATGTTATTTTTTTAGAGAAATGTGTATAAATGTTATTATGATGATACCCAATAAATATTTCTTATATCAAATAGATATATAATGGCTAACTGTGTTACATTTCCATTATGTTTAGTGATTCAAATGTAACACGAGGTCTGTATACATAATCGTCCCGTTCACGTTTAGCTTACGATCTGTTTTTCTTGACAAAAGACTTGCATCAAACAACAACTATGAACGTGATTAAACAGCATAGTTAATTGACTGATTCAGCAGCCAAACCAATCTTACTGGATTATGTAGGAAAGCTTCCATCCCCGTCCTTAACACTACTCACCATCTAGCAAATGGACATAACGTATAATTTCGTTCTACCAATTATATTCCTACACAACAAATCATCGATGAACTGGAACACAGCCTAATGTACACAAGTTCTGACTTTGATTCGTTGCATTAACATCGCAGCTAATGCAAATTTTCTCGCCGATTCCATCTTTCGATGGGAAAATGCTCTTTTGAATAAATCGTATGGTATAATTTTTTCATCATTAATGTAATTTGTTTATACTGCTCACGATTTCGAAACAGACTTGTAAAACTATGTAGACTGTTTGGGAATTCATGCCCATGTAGATTTAATTCGGGGCTATAGCTAACGTCGAAGAATCTGCGTCGAAGATGAACCAGGATGTTTTCAACTTCAAATGTATGATTGATAGATGTCTAGGTAACAAGCACAAATGACATAGTGATGCGCCATTTGTATGTATATCATATCAAATATATTTTTCTAATATTATTGCAAAGTCATTCATTATCTGTGCAGTACATGAACGTAGAAAACACATGCATGTCCAAAAATATGAGTAAGCATATGGAAACAAATGTCTGGATACATTCATTTGATAAGCGAGTGTTATATCAAATATGATTTCAATATAATTTATTACCGTACTAAATTATTCAAAATAGTTTACATGAACTAGAACGCTACTCCCTTTCTACAATATCATATAAGTAGTTCCGATCTGCATAAACGAAGAAAGAAAGAAAAAAAACGAAACAAATTAAAAGGAATGGTGACTGACAATATGATGGTGGATAAAGTGGCCAAATTGAATCGCAAGGACTCTGCAAAGTCGAATATCAAATATACTGATAGGTCTAAGGCTCATCCGTTTAAGACATATCCTTCTAAGTCACGTACGTGGCAAGAGGTTATTGTTCCTATTCCTGGTTGATATATACCAAATTTGTCTATGTTAAGTAAATTTGCCACATCATGAATGCACTGGAAAGTCAAGGATCAGCGGCAAAGATTGGTCATTTACATAGCAGTCACTGGACAGAAGTCAATCTGCTGCAAAGGTAAACGATATCATTAATACATATGAATGGACATGAAAAATATATGTAATTATATTATATGTAATTATATTATATGTAATTATATTATACATGAATATAAAGGATGAGTGGTGTGCATGTATGTACCAACGAGTTTCAACCAAGTTTTAAAAATGGTTTCATATAAGATTGAAGCATACGACCTGTCGAACGTTGCATACGATCTTTTTGATGGTGTCGTCAACGAAAACTAGCAATGTTGCCACGTATATTATACAAGTCAAAGACATCACATCTCAAACATGGACATTATAGAGGATCAAATAGCACCATCCTTTGACGAATATTCGAATATATAGACGAAACAACGATTGATGTTGACATGGAAGGATAATGAAAAGAGCAGTATCTGAACATGTGAAAGTTTCTGTAAATACGTGATGATCTTTCTTCTAGAATGCTGAATGTAATTACACTCCAATTGTGATATGTCATGTCGGACGGTATTATTCTGCATATGTTCCCTGAAGGCTACACTATGAGAGTGGTACGTCACTCTAATTATTAATTACTGAACTGTATCCAAGAGGTGTATTACCTAAATAATTGAATATCTAGTCGTATCTAGAGTGGTTCAAATACTCAGGGAATTGATTATTAAGCGAATCCACTTAAGTGTAAGAACTAGTAGTTTCTGCTGCACAACGCTTAGATGCTGTATAACATTATCATACATTTGGTAAAACGTCAATACCCCCATCCCCCCCATGTCCAACAAAACAACAAATTTGTATTAGATAAGAAGTCAGATTGAAACAATCGATTTTTAAAAAAAAAACACCACGATGCGTTATTTTGAAACAATCGATATTTAAAGAAGCACAACGAAGCGATTTATTGAAACAATCGATATCTATTGAATCAATCATGAAGTGTTTTATTTTACCACAAACAACACTCCAAACGTTTACTACATTGAGAGACATCAGAACATACTTACACAAGATTCATTGACCTTTCTAAAAGAACCAAGTCATAAGCAGACACAGCCATTTACAATTTGTGTGGTTTCAATTAAAACCAAAGCGGACAATGCTCCGTTCTGGCCCTTATTTGTTTTAAAAATGTCAGCGAGAGGAAAATGTGGCATGAAACCACATTTATATAAAATGCAATCTTTACCAAACTAAGTTGGAGGAGTGACTCATCTAGCCTTTGTCAGCGTCAGGGAACATTTTAAAATAATCAAAATATTAAAAAAAATGATTTACAATGTCATTCTTGCTTTTCATTTCACGTCCCAGCTTAGCAATATTCTTCGTGCAAAACCATACACATTTTTAAAAAATAAATTACAATGAAGCCGTTTGAACGGTTGGTACCAAATGTACAAATATGGGAAGAAATTTAGGAAAGTGCAAGAAAAGGTAAGATAAGAACATAATGACCTCCTATCGGGGAAGTGACAAGTAGGGGTGGCACCGTACCACATGACATCATGTTTAAAATCGGGTACGTTTCGGTTTGGGTACGTGTTGACCTGTTCCCTGTCAGCTGACTCATTGGGGCTCTTACTGAGCTATCTGTCAAATCATAAAAAGCAAATTAAGTTGCAGATTGTATTGAGTAGTTGGTCTAACACTCAAAAAGGGATTCCTCGGAAGTTGACCCTTGGACCATTGATTTCTATTAGTTTTATCAACGATATCTTGTATTTTGTTAGACGTGACTCTTTATATAACTATACAGATGATACACTTTGTCTTTTTTCTCATCAGATTTCTTAACATATTTGAAGCAGAGTCAAACATTTTGATTGATTGGCTCACTGCTAACATAACGAAAGCCATCCCTGAAAAGTTTCAAATAGTAGTTGTGGGTTAAACGATATTTAGTATGAAGCCTGTAAGAAACATAAACAGTGCATTCATGAATTGTGAAGAAATTAGCCACAAATTGATATACATGTAACAAATCGCTGTCGGAAAACTTCAAGGCATCGATCTGTTTTGAGCGTACTAGACTAGAAACACTGACAATCGTATTTATATTTATCCTCTGAAATTTACATTTCGATCTTTAGTCTGAAATTTCCAGTGAGAGGAACCCTGTTAAACCTGAACAAATACAAGTGTGAACTCTGAGATTTGTGGATGATGTTTTCACAAGCAGCTATCATAAACTGCTACTGACAACTCTAAATGAATGCAGACTTCAGATTGTGGCTATAGAGACTTTTAAAATGCTGAGTAAACATAATCCCGTATGTTCGGACGTTTTGTTTGTTTAAAAAAAATATATAATTTTAGATATTTGTAGTCTACAAATTCAAAACCTTTTGAAAAACGTTAATGAAGCCGAATGCTTAAAGCCATGTGTCAATATTTTAAATTTTCATTTAAGTCTTTCCGTTCTGCTGTATTACTTTCAAGCAGTTTGGAATGAATAAAAAACAATCTTGGGTTAAATAAATACCACCAATTGCGTTTAATGTTTTTGTATCCAATCTCCACAAGCAACATCAGTGGCCGATATTTTCAAGCTTCCACCTTTGTGTTGATCTTGTAGCTAAATATTCATCTGAGGAAACTTGATGGAACTGAACATAAGTTGTATAATTATTAGAAGGTTTATCATATACCAAAATGCAGGACTTGAATTTGGTGGACAATATTATATGTCAGATTTTAAAATATAAATTAACAATTTTTTGAAAAACTAGGAAGATATATAGTAATTTGTATTGACTATACTTCTGCGTGCATAACACAGGCGAAATGGTATCAAGATCACTGATCATTTTAACTCATCCTTTTCCTCATTTTGTCCTTTTAAGTCATTTAGTCAAATTTTGGCTAAGCATACATTTGCATTATGGAAAGAGAAAGCAAGGTGGATAGCCAAATTTGGCTAATCCTTCAGTCACATAGATTTGGGTTTCTAACACCATGCATGTAAATTATGCAAAAGGGCATTGCAGTCAATACCTTAAGAAGTAAAATTATTATTTGCGAAGAGCAACTATAAAATAAATAGCTAAATTTGGCTAACTATACATCGCTCTGAGCATACGTAGCCAATATTTGGCTTATTTCAATTCTGCCTGGTTCCACCAGCATTTAGTACAACTATTCTGTAATTACATATATATGGATTTGACATTAGTCAAAAGGACTACAAGAATATTTTTATGTGCATTTAGTAAAATTTGGACAAGATAATTTAGCCACAGAAGAGGACTGATTTGATTAAATGGAAAAACGCAAGTGAGATCCGAAGCTGCTATTACTGGTTTTGAATTCTGATTTGGGTGGATAACATACCCTGAATATGTAACATTGCTCAATTCTAAGTTGTATGAAGCTTAATTTGAGAACAAATGCTTAACAAACGCTTATACTGTAAATTGCATTAAAATATTATGACTCTCTTAAACGAATTGGGTAACTGGACATCGGTGTTACGCATTGCTATTTATACCCAAGACAGTTGGTTATAAGCTCTCTAAAATTTAGTTGCTCGTGTAAACTAACAAGCTAGTTGCAACTTCCGAATATTTACTGGCCTTAAGTACTACATACTTGGAACTAATTACGATACACACTCTTCTGGATTAAGTTTTGATGTTTTAAACCATAGACAAATGACTTGAAATATGTGTATGTGTGTGTGTGTATATATATATATATATATATATATATATATATATATATATATATATATATATATATTCTAATTGTGATCAGAACTATGTACAAACTGAAGGAATCTTATTAATAAATCAACATTTTCGGTGAAATTATCATGAGAGGAAATTGTATTATTGAAAGTGTATGTGGGGGACCGCGACTTAATTGCTTGACCATTTCGTTTCATGATACGTTATTCCTCTGACACGTTTTAGAACTGTTTATGTAGTTTGGTCTTTCTTGGCTAGGGATGTATCTTGAATATTCACAAAGTCAAATTCTCACCTTAAACGTTTGGTGATGCTCCGAAATATCCACGACGATTATGGAGGGTTGATATTTCAAACGAAACAAAATAAACATTACTTCCAAGTTTTTGTTAAAATCTAGTTATTGTTCATGATGTAGAGTGGCATCAAATTAAGGTATAAAGCATAACCTGAAAGCAATAGACATGCAGTACGCTTCGGCTGTGTTCCAAAGACATGCAATGAAAATTCTTTCAAGCAGAATGTTCGAAAATGATGCATTACGTCCAATGTTTTACTGCCCTATACAATGTGATATGAACAAAACAGACAACTTACATCAAAGCCAATAGTGCGCGCACAATTTTAAGAAATAAATTCATCTAATGTATGTATTCACTGTTGCATGTCAACCGTACTTCCGTTATATTTCAGTTGTAGTAAAAACAATTTGTAAGTGCAGTGATATTATATAATACTGACAGAAAATTGAAAATGGAATCAAATGGTATTTGAATGTCAGGTGTGTTGACATTTATTTGCAATTACGGTGCTAGTAAAATAGCCTAGTCGTATGCCGCTTGCAATTTAGATGGGGAAAATTACGGTTAGAATCGTGGTTCTCCAAAGATAGTTTGATATAATTTGAAAACAATCTCTTAATTTGATATTGCAGAGCTAACATGCAAATCAAAACATAAATTCCGATACGGACTAAGACAGGATTTTGGTACAAAGCAAAAAGATCTCTACGTATGGGTAACGAATCAAACATGTGGCACACCCTTGTTGTACCGTGTAAGAGGGATCACATACATACATAGCCAGACACAGTATATTTTAAATGCAGAAGCAATAAATGAAGCAAGTGTGTAGAAACAAGCTACATTTAAACGAACACTTGCCATACCTGAAGAGAGACATACAATGCAACGTGCGTAAGACGTTAGAACAATTTTAGATAAAAAGAAAAACAAGATCGGGAATAGGAAATGTGGATGGCCTTGGTGGTTATATTTTGATGTGTTACCCCGAGATGGGGAGGTGAAACGAATTTTAAAAGCAGTAAAATAGAATGTTCAGATAAATAAAAAACGAATACCATTCAAATAAACATTGAATAATATCATCTAAATAAATGCTGAGTAGTACGATTTCTAATTATAAAGGTTTGCAGGCGAGACAGAAGAACATATAAGTGGTTGTAAATATGTGTACAAGCAACAAAACAACCGAGACGTAAAACTAAGCATATTGTTAACAAAGTTATCCCTAAAAAACCTGATTCATTTAACGGAACCTAAATACATACACATTTGTCGGCGTCAAGAATCAAGATTTATATGACTTTTCGAATGACACAGACTCATGCTTGGAAAACATAATCCTTCACAAAAAATGAATAGTTTGGTTCCTTGAAAGCGGACCTAATCTCAACATGGACGCTTTTTGTTTACCTTAGACTTAAATTTGCTAGCGCATAGACGCAAACCTTGCTCAGATAGAACTGGAGCACAAACCTCACTCGAAAAGCAAACAACGGACTGCCAGAATAACTGGTGTGTAAATAACTGATACCGAGAAGGGTGGTGTAGGGTGGCTTGGCTATACTGAAGTCAGAACTTTCAACGCTTAAAGGTGGACGCTCATGAAATGTATCATAGATGGTTAAACTTGACAATGGGTATGACTGGATGCATATTAAAGCTAGAGAGTATTAAAGCAGGCGCGTTATAACTTCCGTCTTCATTTACAGTATAAAACTATATTACATGGATTTATACAGATTACTCAAGTTTTAAGATTTCCTAACTTTCTAGATAATGTTTTTGACCTCACTTTAGACGTAAACAATGGAAATGAAGAGTAGATAAAATAGGTTATATTTCGCATACCTCTAATTTTAGAACAAAATAAATTAAAACGTACTGAGCATAGGATGTTCTCCGGATGCTTTCGTTTAGAGGCCTTCGCGCCATAGGTGACTTACACAGTCGTATCTTTACTAATGATCAGTTGAGAATCTACGCAACAAAACAGGCCCGTTGAAACGACAAAGTTGACAATGGTATTAATGGTTCACGAATTTCTACTACCATGTCCATGCCAGGACGGACGAGGGCCATGACATGCGAGGCAGCTACGTTTCGTTTAAATTCATTAACTCAGCAAGCAACAAAAACGCAAAATGTATATCTTGTATTTTGTTTGCACGCTCGACGTGGTGCTTGAGGTTATGGCGAAGTCAACGGCGCGGTCTTATTTCGGATCCTGCTGGTGTGCTGGAAATATAATGAATTCCATGCGAGAATTTTCATTAGTTCCTCGCAGGCTTCCGCTCAAATGTCGGCTATATTAGTTGGCTTCTTCCGACTACTTTGATAATATCTGACGAGGATGCCATGCAGCCTATATATCAGTGTTCAATGGTTTTGCATTTGTCAACTTCATCTAGGATAAGCTTGAACTCTTCTTCACAGATGGTCTTGTTGCTTAGCGCTTTGGAATTGCGATATGATGTTATGTTTAGGTTTCTTTCAACCAAGACAATTCAAAAATAAGAGAAACAAAACATATTTAAACCTCGCAGGTATGACCTACTCACACCTATCATTGATACGGTAATAAAACGTTCATTTATAAATCCAATAATCATATCCGTTTTCCCCTGTCGACATATTGGTTGTTGTTTTACGACATTCTTTGTTTCTCGAGTTTGAACTAATGCCATGTCATATTTGCAATGCCAGACTCTCAGTATGAAAACTCAGAGGAAATTGATGTATTGAAAATTATGCCTGCAAAACATACGGTTTGTAGTAATTGTCGAAAACTGTCATTTGAATAGCGTATTTTATTTTCGCAACGATACTGAGATATCATAGGAATAGAACAAAAACTGTGCATTCAATATCACCAAGGACCATCACAGTAACACGAATAAACGTAGTTAGCAGGTAGGTGCGTGTCCGCCTAAAAATTGGACCAACCCAACTTGGTACTCGCTAGGAGTAATTTGTCCATCTCCTGTAAGAAAGAAAACGTTTGAACAAGAAAGGTTTATATTACACTCAAATGTAATAATGTAAAGTATATGTATAAAGCATGCATACAAAGCAATCACAGTTACAATGTTCTAAGGCGGCTAATCCAGTACGATTCATTTTCGTCTCTGGTTTTGGGACGCCAGTTGGGGTTGTAAGCAATTGCAATAACTGTTATATCACTGAAAATGTGGCTAGGGCAGGAGAAGTATTTTGCGACTCAGCTTTTGTACAGCTTCTTTGTCATCCAATCAGATATTAGAAGGTTGATCCTTTTGTGTAGCTTTTCAATTTATCCGACATACCGAAGGCTACAGGACTTACATGTGATGAGATAAATGAAATTATCTGTTTTGCACCTTTTTGTTTGGACCATACATGTTTAATTTTCTCTAGTACTGTGCGAGAAAATTTCCTGGTCTCTATCATATGTTGACAGGTTTTACACCTTTTATAGCCACAGGGGCCACATTGACTAGGCGACTACAGGTTTGTTAGGGAAGATTTACTTTAGTGGGTCCGACGATTCCACGATGGACCAGTGTTTCCGATGATTTTACCTACTTTGGGGTTGTCTGGATGGTAGGTCAGTTATTATTGTTGTTTCTAGAACATGGATCACAGCATCTCATGACATCTAAATAATTTGCATGACGTCAGTTATAGTAAGGGAATAATGACTTGTTGATTAATATCTATCATTTTATTTTATTTTTTGCCTTACTACACTATTTCGCAGTTTCGTAAAGTCAGATCAGCATTTTCCGTAGTGAGTTGAATCTTGCATTGTGCTCAGTTCAATGAATTTTATGAAATCGTTATAAACCTTTGCTCGCCCAGGCTTGCAAAGAAAATATATTCGATTAGTGCGATATACTTCATGATAATAGGACATTATGTAAGATCCTCAGTGTAGACAGACAGACAGGCAGATAGATAGATAGATAGATAGATATAGATAGAGATAGATAGACAACCAGACAGACAGATAGATAGATATATGTCAGATAGACAGAGACATACAGATAGACAGAAAAAGAGAGAGTGATGAGAAAAATAAAGAATATATATATATATATATATATATATATATATATATATAGAGAGAGAGAAAGAGAGAGAGAGAGAGAGAGAGAGAGAGAGAGATGAAGAAGACAATATATATGTCTCATTTATCCGACTAAAATGGATGAATTTCTGTCTCTAGTAACATTGGATGACAGTATCCCGTACATAAATAGGTTTATGCTTTTACTGCATTTTAATACTTTTCCTATTTCTGGCGTCATTTAAAGGTGCTAGTCAGAGAATCGGGTGTTGCATAAGCGATACTCTTAATTTTCTTGTTTGCCAACGGTACGGTTTAGAAACTATTTTCGCCCTTGCTCAGATTTTGCATAGCAGTTGTTAACAAAATATAAATATTATGGCTTACGGTAAGGAAAACCAAATATCGGCAGTTGAATGGATAGTTGTTAAGTTCTCACCATTTCATCTGGCATTTTCGAGTTAAAATTTTGCCTGCGTAATAATGTCCATGACAAGATAAAAAAGGAAACTGTAGTATATTTTACATTTATCACTGTCGCTTAAGAACTGGTTAATGTCTAGAGTGAAATAATGCCGCCAGTTTAAACTTCGAGGTATACAGATTTGTTTCTGTGTCTATAGCAGGTCCAATTTTAGACATAAATCTGTTCGCAAATAACGTTTCCTTATAACTTTCCCACCCTTAAGCTCAAGTTCATCATTCTCAAAAACGTAAAGTTAAGTGTGGGGACTTTTAGCACGCTTACAATAAACTGCATGATTAGATGGCAAGCTAGTTATTAGCCAACGGAAGAAACCAACCATTTCCATCAAACACGTTGAAGAGTGCCGTAATTTCTACATCATCCATGACTCCATTATGGTTGCTGTCGTATCGGCTAAAGGTTGCCTCCCCTTGGTCATGGGTTCCACCTAACCGGCTTTTGTATACACTCACAAAATCCGCCCGTGTTATGTTTCCGTCCCCTGGAACACATAAAGTTAAAAAAAGTAGATCCTCAATACAATTAAGTTTATTATGGTAACATGTTTTTTTAGTACTACCTATTAAATGTGTGTCCTGTCAAAAGTACAGACGTGTTATAAGTCTAACTCATTTATATTTTTATTAATTACCCATACATTCTTTTCAACGAGATAATCAATTTTACAGAATGAGTGATCTACTTCGCACAGTATTATATGGCTTGCAGTTTTGAACGTTAGTGTAAGTTCTACAAAGGAACACCATAAACTCGTAAACCCTTTGCTGGACACTAACATTGTTCTTTTTTAATAAACATCATTTAATTTCTAAAATTTCATTATCTTTGTCTTATATATATATATATATATATATATATATATATATATATATATATATATATATATATATATATATATATAAAGCGATCGGATTTAAGATAGCTTACATTAGTTAATAGGTTTTTACATCCCAAACGTTGAGTCAATTCCAAGATATCCAAATAATTATAATACGTTCCATGCATGTTCTCAATGAAACCAGAAATGTCCACAACAGAATAAGCACGCTGTTTTTAAATCCAAATGTCATTGCATTTTCACAGTAAACCAGTTAGAAATTTATATCCAATTGCAATTGAATGTTTCACGATAAATCCTTACAGTTATAACTATCCGAATATATTTGACTAAATGATACAGCACTGTAATTTCAATGAATTTTAAATCAATTTACCAAACGTATCTCTCCCAAGTCCACTTGTAAATGTCTGCGCAAAACATCTTTTATATAGGACGACAATACGCAGTAGCAGTACAATAAAATAAATTTTAAATGAATCACTATTATTTCGAATTACTCAAATTTAGTAAACAAGTAAGCTGCTCCAATATAACCAATATTGTTATTTATATCTATATTATGTGTATTAATTTCATGAATATAGTTGCAAGGGTTACATAGTTAAATACTAATTTTCTTTATGAATGGGTATTTACTCTTTGCAGAAGTTATTCTTGTAAAACCAGCGCGTAAATCCACTCACAGGTTTCAATCTAAGTTGTACTCTTAATGATATCATCATCAAGTAAACTGATTTTAGGATAAAGATTCTAGAACGGCTGACATAATACATGATTAGTTGTAACACAGGTGACATTGTCTGCAGTTGAGATTATCTATTGCGACGCTTTATTTTGTTACCAGTTGGCTTGGTTGTATACAATATATTTACTGGCTGTAGAATTAGGCATTCTTAACAGGTAACGCTAGACTTGGATGATAATGAGTTCCTTTTCATTGAGAGGATTCATTGATTTAATTCAATCATTGGATGTCTATCTATCTATCTACATATATATATAACGAATTAATTTGAATTGATCTAAAGATAGTTTGAGATTATATCAGTGTGATTTAGTTATTAATATAGGTAAGGTAGCACATTAGTGAACATCAGTTGGAATGCCACCGGATTATTTAGGATTTCAACCACCTTAGTGTAAATTACATTTACTTATTAACTTTGAATTTTCAGGAAATAAATTAAATTTTGAATTTCACAAAAAACTTTTCAGTTTTAGTTCTTTCATGTTACTTATTGTTGAATCATATTAATAACTATACATAAAGCTGTTAACTGATATACTTTAACCTTATGTGTCGTTCTGACCTTCACTCTTAGGGAAGAAAATGCATATATAAATAAATAAATAAATAAACAAGCAAATAGATCAATAAATAAATAAAATAAAAATGTACATATAAATATAATTACAATTTTATGTAAGCATGTATTTGTTGAATACTATTCTGCGTAAGTAGATAATGAATTTTCAAATATGTAACTTCTAAGAATGTTAAGACGCAAGGCATGTATATATGGTACTTTAGTAATATCCAGTACAAAATCGGATAATGAAGGTATGATAAAAATCGTATTATTAGTTACTCTAGCATACAACATATTTAAAAAAATATTATTTAACGTTTTAATCATCACCTTATTCTACCTCTGCTTCCTCCTACTCGTCATCGTCTTTTGAAAGCCCATATCTGTTTCAAACTGAATCGCACAGTCTACCTATTGGCGTGAAATAGGTATTTGTAACAGTACTTTATGCGAGGTCCATAATTGTGATTTTACTAAATTCCTTTAAATATGTATCTGTTTGCTTCTTGTAATCATGTCAAATATGAAGGAGTGAGTCGTGTATATACAATTAGAAAACATATATTTGGTAACTTCTGCATTTTGCGGCTACATTTACAATGAGTGATCAACAGCCTCAACTGCGTCTCTCTTACCATATCTATTCACACCAGCATGCACAAACAGCCTCAACTGCGTCTCTCTTACCATATCTATTCACACCAGCCGATTGGTAAACACGAAACCACAATACCAATCATACAACCAGCAGCTTTTTATATAAACAAAATCCATTTGACACATTCGAAAATAATGAACCATGAACATTACATACCATAATAATCCAAAGTGAAAAATTTGTGCTGTCTTGTGTTTACATGGATACTAACATTTCAGTAAAACAAAACGATTTTGACATATCGGCTCAACAATTTTCATTTAATGTCGTCTAACACAATTACTGACAGGATGTAGACACACGAATAAGAGTAGTATTACTTACATCTACATTTTCACAAAGTTTTTTGGAATGCAATCGTTGAATCATCATGACTAGGCATAAATTATGAATCATTGTGTATGGCTGGTCATAACAATTTATGAACATAATAAAACATTTACATTTTGTTTCGCTCAGTACCCTTTTAACTTGAACTGCACAATATACATGCAGATATTTGCTTCTGCTTCATGTTGGTAAAGAAAGGTTTTCAACTCAGCAGCAAA